>JAOVYU010000013.1:5382513-5394697 GCA_025674565.1 Synodontis membranacea | reverse complement strand
TCATTTCCTCTTGACATCTTTCAATTTCCCCCATTTTCTTCAAAATTGGGTCATTCGTCAATTACCACCAATCACATGACCTTTATTAGCCAGGGAGGGGCAAACACGTGCTTTCTCTAAAAGCTGTGAAGCCAGCAACTGCATCTTTTCTACAGACTGATGCACAATCTGCAACGCAGGGCAGCATAACACACTCAGAGAAAAGCACTATCCACCCTCTTCCTGATACATGAGCTCAGTAGCGATGTTTGGCTAGTGTCACACTGATTGACAGGGATAGCGAGTAATGTCATTCCCACCCAGACGGCATGGCCAATTGTGCTCTTTAGACTCCTGGCTATGGATGGCTGCTGCTGCAGCATCATCAGGATTCAAACTTCCAGTCTCCCAATAGGCAAGTCGGGTTTTTTTGTTTGTTTTGCCACTTGGCAGCTCTCCTCTTTCCATCTTGATCTGGTCATTTGGTCCTTTTCAGAATTTATATATACATTCCACAGAACATAGTAAGATGTCAAGTACTTAATTGTATCATACTGTATATAACACTTTTCTGGAAGCATCTAGTTTAGAACATCTGTATAAACCAGCTATGTTTCTTCATATTTTCTTTCGGCTTTCATATGTCTGTATGCTCTAATTCTTTTTTTTATATTAAGTATATTTGTAGTTAAGGTTCTTGGATTTATAATGGGGTTGTACTTTGTGTTGTACAGTTATACATAACTGTGAAGTTTATCCCATTGGGACAAATTGAAGATCCCTTTTGGGTGCTAGATAGAGCAACCTTTCAAGCAAGGCACCTCCAAAAATGCATTTACCTTTCACTAACTGAAACATTAACTAAAAGACACTAAAAGAAACTAATAAACTGAAACATCCTACTAGCTAACTCTCTCCTCTTCCAGTTAATTTTTTTTGGCATATTTTAGCTAACTTGCATGATTTCTTTACTATAAAAGTATGGCTTTAGGCTGATTGTAGAGTTGAGTCTCTGCAAGCAAAATATGAGGGCAAGCATATTGGAGAAGTAATTTGGCTGGTGGTTTAGCTAATAAATGCGTAATGTATTCAACCCTCATTTAACCATCAAATACACAGGATATATATTATGGGTTTTTAATAGCTTTGAAAAGGGAGGTGAGACTGCATTAAATCAGGAATGGAAACACCCACACACACCTCTCTGGGACTATAATCCAAATGCTACTTTAAGATGTTCACTTCATAAAAATGTTAACAGTCCCACATTGGGATTAAAAGACATGTAGAAGGAAGCAGGACTTTTTGTAGTTATAATAAGAGGGGGGTTCCAGGCCATGTTCCCAGAATAAGACAGAGTTCCTTTCCCAGGGTCTCTGATACACATGGGACAAGGCAGGGAGCATGCAGGCCTTCGGGGTCATGCTTACAGTAATGACAGCACCCGGGAACACTTAGCCTGGCGGGAAACTGTAAATCATCAGCGTAATCATTAACATTATCGCTGATACCTCATTGCTAAATATATTAAAAAACAATTGTCCTTCAAATGTAACCAAAAAGGGGGAAAAATGAAAATTGTGTAAGTTTTTTCCATTAGGACTTTTAGTGACAAGAGTACAAAAAAAAAAAAAAAAAGTCAAATCAAAAACATTAAAGCTGTCCACGTGCATCTAAATTTGCAGTGGCGCAGCAAACCCAGCCACAGTCTCCTGGAGAATTGGGTTTGGAGAAGGACGGGGTAATAATGTTTGGATAAAAACAGATGAATAAGGTGGCATGTTCACTGCCAAGTGGTAAAGGCAAAGGAAATGAAAAGCTCTTTGAATGGATTCTTTTCAGAGGAAAAGAAAGAGAAAAAGAGCGGCGATGAAAGAAAGACACAAAAAGAGAGAGCGTTAGAGAGGAACAGATGGAGAGAGAGAGAGAAAAGTAGGAGAAACTGGGGGGTATGATGCATGCATGGTGCGGATTGTTGGCCGAATTTGACGTCAGTGTCAGGAAGGGGTCTTTTGCATGTGTCCAGATCTCACTCTGCTCACGTTTGTAGGTCTGGCAGAAACTAAAAGTGTAACCATAGCTAACTGGCTAACCTGTATGAGTGATTCCAGAATTTCACAAAGCAGCTGACAAGAGCTGGCATAAACCTAAACACACGCATTCAAAACACGGAGCAAGTTCTTAAAGGACCCCTGTACGTGTCATTTGAAACCTTTTGAAAGTCTGTTTAGAATAATACAATGATTAATATGTTCTGGTGTCCAAGACACTACTAAATCTCTGAGAATCCTCTCTATATCATTAGCATCATGAAAAATGCCAGGGTCTATGAATATGTGACTTGGAAAAGCAACCACATCCTCAAGCTGCATCGAAGTTAGCCGGCTAGTTAGATGCTACCAAAGTAAACTGTGCTTTTCAGGTAATTTTCAGGGATTTCAGTGATTGTGCCTCAATCTGTCATATTCACTGTTATTTACTGAAAGCCCAATAATAAGTCACCCCCCCCCCCCAAATATAACAAATACCATAACAATTAGCCAGCTAGTTAGGTGACAGCAAACTAGCTCACGTTATTCTAAGATTTCAGTATCTCACTCTTGTTTGGTCATATTTTCAGGTTGTTTTTTTTTTTTCCATACCTGGCAAGATACTATATTGTAACAATTAAAATATCTTTCCTTTTGCAACATTAGTTAGCTAGTCTGCTGGTAAGGTGCTTGTAAACTAACTTGCATTTGTCACAATTAGACACAAAATGCATAAAGTTGGATTTCGGTGTGCGAGTCTCATAGTCTTATAGGTATATAAAAATATAAGGTCGTATTTATATATATTTATCAGTAGTCTATCCTGTCAAAAGAATCCATAACAACCATGATTTTATTAACCACTATTATTAACTAAGTTCACTAGCTAGCTAGCTTAGTACACAACTTAGCTAAGCTAGCTAGCTACTGTAGTGAACTTAGTTAATAATAGTGTACCTTAGTTAATAATAATACCTACAAATTTGCAGGTACATTTGTAGTTTTGGGACTTTTTTTTTTTTTTTTTTTACAAACTAAGACCCTACAGAACTCTCTGAAAATTTTTTACAAATCTACATAATTGCTATTAGCCATCCTTAAGAAATAAACCGTTTTAAAAATCATATTACAGGAGTTAAGGGATATTTTAAAAAAGAGATCATAGCATATCTTGAGGTTTGCAAAGCAATGCGTTTAAAGTGCCATGCAAGCTAATACAGGATGTAAAGCCAAAGATGCTAAGTGCTTGTTTTGCCAAGTAAGATCGTAATCTTCGGCATTTACATCCGTCTGGTATTCATAAAAAACAGCAACACTGGCAATTAAAACTCGAGTGCTAGTGTGTATATACTGTCTATTGCATGTGCTGATGGGAATCTCGTGCTTGCCTGACCCTTCCCACCATCCGCGTCCCTGAATAACACACTCAAACGTGACATAGCAACTGCATCCCCTCATTCCCATACAACATTATTCCGCCTGGGGATATGCTGTGTATATGTACATGTATATAATGTGTGTCTATGAGCAACCTTTTACGCTCTGCTTAACCTCTCTGACGCTGTTGTTGTCTCCTGTGGGATTATCTTTATATACATCAGTTTGTTTTACTTAAACATCTGGCAGCAATGTTCTGTCCTGATGTGATCACTCTGCTTTGGGAAAGAACGAAGTGTGTGTAGGGGGGGAGGCGTTTTGGCAGTAAAGGTCTCCCAGGGAAAACACATGACATCTTTGAGACGAGAAGAGAAACAGACCAAAAGAGAGAGAGAGAAAGAGAGAGAGAGAAAAAAATGCAGTATCAGATTTTCCTTCACACACAGCTGGAGGGCTTCAACTTCCTGTAAGAAACGTGTGAGAGAGAGACACAGAGCACCTCCACAACCATCGCTGTAACACTCACACACCCACACACATGCTAAACACACACAAACGCTCATAGCCTGGCTGTGTAAAAATGGAACCTGAAAATCCCCGTCTGACACACTGTAGTTCTTATGTACACAATAACATCTCATGCTTAGGTCTTTTGGTAACAATTCAGTTGTTCCCAGAAAAGTCAACTCGTGGTCACTTAATCACCTTTTGGGAGCTCACTGAAGCTTGAATTTACCAAAACTGCAGTCATTTATTTCAGTGACAGGCCACTTTGTAGCTCCTACAAAAAAAAAAAAAAAAAAAAAAAAAGTTTATATACTTTTAGAAAAGGGGATGTGGGTATGTGGTTAAGTTGGCTTTGGAAGGAGGTTTTTGGTCATATTTTTCCCACTGTACTGTATGTTCATAAGCACAAGAACTGGCCCACACAGAAGCCAACACAACTTTATTTCTTAGGCTTCACTTTATTTTTTCACCTTGAGAAACAACTATTATATTCATAATGACAACAGTAACAGCAAGTGCAGTTACAGCACGGTTATTATAAACATTAACATTACATTTCTGAAGGTGAAAATTCTGCACCATTGTGAAATTTAACCAAATACCAAACCACTGTTGCCTTCTTGAAGGTGTCAATTAATCTTCTATGATGGCATTTCGGTCTTGCATTTATGTAAAATAGAATGAAGAATGAAAAGAATAAACAGCAAGTTTACTCTTTTCTTTATTCAAGGAATTAGTCTCCAGTGTCAGCTTTTTATAACAATCAGATGTAAAGTTCCTGTAAGGTGTAAGGCATAAAAGTGTTCAGGACTGAGGACTTTTTAGTTGCTTGGTAACATGACAAGCTGCATTTTTTTTGGACTTATTAAACATCAAGAATAAGACTCCGTTATTATCCATAAGTGTAAAAAGATCAAATGTACAATGTGTTGTTCTTTAATAAATAAATAAATAAATACAATTTTGTGTTTGCCAAATGGCTGTGGAATGAAAGGAATGAAACACTTAGGACACAGCGTTATAGGAAACTCCAGCATTGATTATTTTCCTCTAACACAACACCCCAGTGGTTTTATTAAAATGGTGAAATTAAAACAACATTGTAAATATACAATCTTATAATGTTGCATATTGTGATGCAGTTTGGCATAACAACTGACAGTGGTGCTAGTTTCACCCGAAGCACCATTAGTTCCTGTTGGTGCCAGACGTTTTTTGTCTGTTAATCACACAGCTGAATCCATTGGCCTGTAGCACTGCACTGGTGGCTGTGTAAAAAGGACAGATTTAGTTTTGTGGTGCCAAATATCCTGGAACATCGTTCAAACAACAATGCCCTTTGATGGTTCTTTCAACTCGGTGAACTATAAGGACTTTTCTATAAGGTGTGCATTTTAAAGAGCATTAAGAGAAATAATCAGGAAGCTTTGCTACACTGACACACACTTGACTCAGATTCACTCTTTTCTCGAACCAGTGAACCTGAGACTCATTCATGCTGACAAAAGCAGTATTCAATGAAAAGAACATTGTAATCCTATGAAAGTTACATCTACTGAAATCACTTAATCCATCAAAAACAATGATTTCCCAGTGATTTCATAGGCTCTAAATAAAAAACAGCATATGGAATAAATCATCCAGAGAGATCTAAAGCTGCAGGCAGTAAGCCTGAAGAGACTGCAATGTAAGAAGAAACTGCTGGTGTCCAAATCCAAACAGAGAGGCAACCTGCCAAAAAAACCTGCAAAACACTCACACACACACACACACACACACACACACACACATGCGTGCGCCCACACACACACACGCGCACACACACGCGCACACACACACACGCGTGCGCGCACACACACACACGCACACACAAATGCTGGCTTTTTTATTCCCCCTTCCTGCAATCATTAGCCATTTATACATGACAGGGCTGATACAACTGTCTGTTGCCCCCTGCAATACAAAATTTTGGCATTGGTTGTGGGAAAAACTGATCTACTATGTTCCTATCAAAACAAACCTTTTTTTTCACCCCCTCCATTCCCCTGGGACAAGACTTCTCTCTGGACTCCCCCTTCCCCCACAAGAACCGTAAGCCCTGTCAGCTCCATCTCTGACCCTCAAAACACTTCCAACATGACAATCACCTTATTAGTAGCTCTTAACACAAAATCACCAAATCACACAGGGCATGAAAACATTGTTTTTCAAAGCCATGATGTTCACAACTGTCAGCAAGCTATTGTATGATTAAGGATTTAGGAATAATATTGTATGTTTTAGCTTTGTTTCCTCATCTACAGCAGTTACAAATCAAGCCACAGAGACATATGTCGAGTGGATGAGATAATCAGAAATGTATAGCACCGCGAAGCAAAAAGCAGGAGACGTGCAATGAGTGCATTCCGGACATAGTTTCCCACTGGCAGGAAAAGAAGGAGATTTGTAGCCATGACACATTTTCTTTTTGCACAAAAGAATTAGAGCCTCAGCTCTCATGTATCATTCTACAGAAACATCTACAGTTGTTTCAATTTGATATATACTATATCAAAGACAAGTACATAAACAGCCCATAAGTATTTCCAGCTCATGCTGGAAAACACAGCAAAATCTTCAGCAAGGTCACCTCCTGTTAGAAGGACCACTTAAGACATGACAAAGCACACCAGAAATCAGCCGTCTCTCCCCAATAGCAACAGAAACAACAACAACAGAAACACAGCATGACATCAGCACTCAAGTTTTAGCCAGCAAATAAAGTAATTCAAGATAAAATAGGAGGTTTGTTCACCCTAGGCAGTAGTATGAAGGCCTTTTCATTAGATGTCTTGCTTTTGTCTTTGCCATGGAATTCCTGCATATCTTTTCTATAATGACTTATAATGCTCTTGCACGAGTAATTAAATCATGGATAAGTTGCATGCACAGAATACCAGAGGAAGGGTGCTGCTTGCTAATTCCCATAATTCTGCATGTTTATATTCCAAACAACATCTGACCTGATCACAGGCAACAAAAAAAAGTTGCCTCCAGATGCTGCCACTCTGCACAACTGACAATGGCTGAACCCAAGGTGATGGTTAAGTCCTCTGACATGGATATGCTCACACAACAAGCAGAAATTAGCTTGTGGTTGACCACAGCTATAGAAAAGCTTTGGCTACAGTCCTGCCTGGTGATGACTGTCCAAGTGATTTAAAAAAAAAAGTACAATTCACTTCTGGACACACATCTGTGAAATAATTTGTAGTAATTATTATCACTTTGCATGGGATAAGTGATCTCAGATGGGAGTGTCTTCATGATGTCCATATATGTTCCATATATGTTCTATCCATATATCTACAATCTATCTACTCTATTATAATATTGTGATGGAGCAAGTTATGCTTGATCTTTAGTAAGACACATGACCATAAGATGTATATAGGACGTCACCTCAGGAGTGTTCTTCAAATGTCCTTTACAAGTATATTTAAATATATATTATATATATGTTATTGTTCTGCATTATCAACTCTGCAAATACTTGGTTTCATTTCCTATTTGACAGGAAAGTATATTATGTAATATTATATCATCTAATATTTCCGGCCACAGATGCATTAGAACATTATTCAGCCTGTTTGTAGATGCTGTTATATATTTAAAAGGCTATTTCAGGCCTGAAAGTAATGACACCTTAGAAATAGGTTGAAATTTTGGTTTGGTGCATTTCCTTATAACAGGGAATACAATGCAAATTTTAACTGCATTCAAGATTTTTTTTTTTATGCTTTCTGGAAAAAAAAAAACACAAACAAACACAGAACTGTAAACTCAGTGTTTATCTGGAATACACACCAGTGGTTTTCGGCCCTCTCTGTGTATGCAGAACTTGAGGTTCAGTGTTGGAGTTGATAAGAAACTATGGCTTCCTTCTTCAAAACAAATCAAGCCGTTTGAAACCAGCAAAGTAATGAGTAATGTGTGGTAAAGCAGAGGTTTGGGCGTTTTCAGATGTGGCCTCATATCTGTTCCCCTCCAAGGCTTGTTAAGGATGAATTGACGGCATGAAATGTGTTTGGGAACCATTTAAATTAAAAGCCCAAAGCAGTTTAATTTCAATGGATCATTCCTCCTTATTTAATAAAGTGCCATATATCTTCATATTTACAGCCACAGGTCACAGTTTCTCGCTCTCTGCTCTCGCTGACTGTGCTCAGCTGCGGAGGAGGACAGCAGTACCAGAGACATATCATCGGAGAATTACAGAAAGTTCCGTCTGTGAAGAAGGCACCGGATGCAGGGGCCCAGGGAGCGGGCTGCACCCTTAAACCGCCAGCCACATCTGGTCCATATGACACCAGTTCCCAGAAAACACTCATGAACCTTTCAGTGCTTGTCTTTGTTTATACAATCACTTCACTTAGACTGTCTACATATAGAACAAAGTTTGTGATCATTTATATGTAATACCGCTGTCCTGATTTTGATGTGACAATTGTCATAACATGGTTAGAATGAAAGTGAATATATAGTGAATTTCAGCAAATGTATAAGTATGTATGTAATATGTCTCATTAAGAAGTACTATTATGCACATTTCCTTTACTAATTTTAATCCATTAAATCTCATTGTTTTGGCTGATACTTTGGCTTTTTAGAAAGCAGCAAGATGACTGAATAAGCAAAGTTACTTAGTAATATTACTCATTCTTACTAAATAACACATGAGTGCAAGATACATCATACAGATGCCCTAAGACACATCATCAGCGATGTTTCCTGGGGTCATAGGGTGTTTCGGGAGTTTCAACGTCATACACCCTCACCCAGGCGACCCCGGTAGGGTTGATCAGGCCTCAACCCGCGTTTATCCACGGTTCTGCCCTCTTTATCTGAATTATATAGTATGGTATAGTATATTTATATAAGTAGGTGTTTAGGGTTATCAGTTTTCTACAGATGAACCCTTTCTCATAAGGAAATTCTCGGACGTAATGTTTTATATAAACGGATCTATATAGAGGGATCGTCCAGATAAACAAACTGAATCTTGCTTTAGAGTTCTAGATTTAACCTTTCTGTCTATTCATTAGTAGAACAATTTCAGGTGGTGTAAGCTTATTTCAGCTCTTTTTCTGCACAAACAAACACACATTGAGCTGTAACAACAACCCCCCTCCCCACACACACACACTGCCCAAAAACACTACTTCTTGCCAGCACCACGATAATCCTGTGAGAACCTCAGCAAGCCCTCGTGCATCAAAAAAAAAAGGCTGAGCAAGAAACCTAGAAAGTGAAGTAGGGGAAGAGGGTGAAAAAAATAGCAGATGAACACAATTACTGCTCTGGCATTAAATCCCCTTTTCCACTTCCACAAGCATAGCTAGGAAAAATGGAGGGGAAAAATGTGAGATGAGGAAGTCGGGCTTTGCTTAAGCTATTTTGTGGCCCTAGAGTCTAGTCTATAGTCAGATATGCCAGGCGATAATTAAACCCAAAGCATGAAATGCTTAAAATGAATAGGAGAAGCAGTACATATTAACCCCCATTGTCCAGGGTGATCATTGATAATAATCCCATGTGAATTGAATAGGTTGCGCAAAAAAGCTATTGATTTAGGAGGGATGAAGGCATACTATTTCATGTGCTCAAAATTTCCCATCATGCACAGTTTGGTTAATAAAGCATGTTGGTGAGGCATGCAAAAGTTATGCACTCTTATTGTCTCCTCAAAACTTTGAGTCACAGCCATATGCAGCCGCAAACTCTCCTTTCAATACATAGTTACTTATCTCCTAAAACAAAGTCTGATAATATTATCTTTTGGTCCGCCCACTTTGCTTTCTGACAGACACATTTTTTTGTTTGTTTTTTTTTTTTTTCCATGTCCATGTTTCATTTGGATGCAGTGCAGAAAAACAGCACAGCTTTAGACTGATGAGAAAGAGCCACAATCACTTTTACAAAGCATATTTTTTTTGGTTCCAGTGTTGCAAAGTGTTGTTTTTGGTGCCAGACAGGCTGCTTTGGGTATTTCAGAAACTGCTGATCTCCTGCAATTTTCACACACAACAGCCCCAGAATTGACACAGAATAGTGTGAAAAGAAAACAAAAAACTAATAAAACAGACTGATTCAAGTTAACAGGAAGGCTATGGTTTGCTCAAAAATTCTTTACGAGTGTGGTGAGTAAAAAAAAAAAAAGCATCTCAGAACACACAACATGACAGACTTTGAGGTGCATGGGCTATAAGAGCAGAGGACCAAGTCAGGTTCTACTCCTGTCACCCAAGAACAGGAATCTGAGGCTACAGAGCAGGTGATATTTTGATCTAAGCTTCTAAGTTTAGGTGCATGAGTTTATGCATCATCCTGCTGCCACTAGTGGCTGTGATGACTGGATAATTACATACAACTGTTTGTACAACTGTTCCTAATAAAGTGACCATTGCATATCATTATATTCCACTGCTCCCACTGAAAACTTCATAAAACGACTGGTGTGATGTAACTTCGTAAGTGACCAGTCAGCTTTTGTGTTTCCTGTCTTGAGATTTAAATATACTGTGCCTGTGCAAGAATGATGCAACGCTGATATCTTTTTATGGTTACAGTATTACAGGTGTAATTTTTCTAGATTTTTACAATGTTATATTATTTGTTATTATATCAAAATCCAAAATCATAGTAGATGCAATGAAGGGGATAAACAAGAGTTAAAGTCTATGGCTATGCTTAAGCTGTTCTGTGATGCTAGATACATTTAGATAGATGGATGGATGGATGGACGGCATTGGATTTCACCACATTTAGCACCACAAGTAATTTAAACTGACTAATTTTGACTGATGTTTCTGACTTTTGACTGATTTAGACTTATGTGTAAAATCCCACCATTGCAAAATTAATAGAAATCAAGACATAGTATTAAAAAAAAAAAACGAAGGTATGGTTGAGGTTGGCATTTGTACCTTTTCTTACAAGTTCACCCAAATAAAATCCGTTCTAATCCAATCCAGGGTTGCAATATATCCAAAAACCCTGGGCATGAGACAGGAATACATACACACTCATTCATACCTGGTGCCAATTTTGACTGGGTAACTGGAACTGGGAGAAAAGCTGAGAACTCAGAGGAACATTCAACTCCACACAGTCTCCACACAGCTGTGAAGCAGCAATACTACCTACTATTGGACTGTTATAGGAATACAATGACACTGCGACTGCAACCTGGGAAATCCCTCAAGAAGACTTTTGAAAATGACCAATCGAGAAAAATGACTAGGTATGAATGGCACTTATTCACCACCTAGACAAATAAATCCATAGATCCCCACAGAGCTGATTTGAGTCAAATGTGGTCTGCTTATGACACAGCGGAGTGCTAGCAGAGTGGGTGTGCAGAGTTGATGGAAAGCACATGGCGCTGAGAAGCGGGCACTGCGGACTATTCTTAATGTGTAACACATGTTTTCATCTACCTGGCATGCAGCACAGCTGGGGGAGGGGGAGGGGGAGAGCGGAAACAGCTGATGACGCAGAGTTAGCATAACTCCCTTCAGAGTCAAACTGACACCGCTCCAGCATGAGCCGTTCTCTCGGAATTGGCATACCTATAGCCTTATGTAAGGACAAAGAGAATTCCTCACAGCACACTACCTCATTTCTGAGTAACTAACACAGAAAGCAGTAACTATTATAGTAAAATGGAAAAAAAAAATGACTTCAGACATTTTCCATTTTATAAGTAAGGTCAGTGACCCTGAAAATATAGCTCAACCTTCCTTGGACAACAAGGAGACAGCAACAGCATGACCCATGAAAAGTGCTCCATTGATGTGGTATTCTTTACATTCACAAGCTTCCACACAACACTGTAGTTTCTCAATATGGCAGAACCCATTAAGGTTCAGTTTGAGGTTGAGTAATTATAGCGAATATTATTATTGTGTAATTTTACACATATGAGTATTTTTTTTTTCTTATCGATTTTCTGACACATCTGTGGAAATGTTTTAGTTTGGTTTTAGTTTTAGTTTTGCCATTTGCTTTGTCTAGTTTCGACTTGCACAATGCCTTTACATCAGTGGTTCTCAAAGTGGGGTCCTCCAGGGGTCCCTGAAGCCCAGCTATGGAGTCTGGTGTATTTTTTTTATTTTATTTACTGTATATATACATATTTTTTTATTACAACAGTTGAAATCACAACCCAAATGCATTATTAAGTCCTTTTAGTTAATGGGTTTAATCCCAAACCTCAAACCCAAAAACAAGTATTGGTTCTTTTGGTGGAA
>JAOVYU010000013.1:5315370-5325539 GCA_025674565.1 Synodontis membranacea | reverse complement strand
AGACTGGACTTATATTATCTAGAGCCTTACGCTGTTGACTGGTGCACGGTGGTGTAGACTGGACTTATATTATCTAGAGCCTTACGCTGCTGACTGGTGCACGGTGGTGTAGACTGGACTTATATTATCTAGAGCCTTACGCTGTTGACTGGTGCACAGTGGTGAAGACTGGACTTCCCGCTGATGGCCATCAGAGCTGCTCCTGAGGACACAATGGGTTTTAATCTTCTCTGCTTCTTCTCTCCTGTTAGAACATGAGCAGACTGACTGAGAGACACTTTCTGCTGTCTCATTCTCTGTCTGTGTGCTCTGATCCACACCAGGCTGCTTTTTTGCCCAGATGTCCTCCACACCTGACTCATTTGCCCCCAAAGCTTGCTTCTGGTCTCCTAAAGCTGTCACAGCAGATGTGCTTCCAGTCTGACGTGCTATTGCAGGGGTTTCCTCTGAAAGTACGTCATTTGGGGCAGGTTCAGTCTTTAAATCTTCACTTCTGTCAGGTTCTGTAGTCTCCATGGCTGACAGAAGACGGGCCACAAGCTCAGCCTTCAGCCCCTTGGGGTCGAGACCTCTCTCCCGGAGCTCGGCCCGCAGCTCGGACACTTTCAGCTTCCTCACCTCCTCCACCGACATCATCACGCCTGGCAGGAATAAACCGACGTTTTTAAATAATAATAATAAACTACAAACTACTCAGCCAGTCGCATTCAGAGTTGACTTCTATCGATGTCTTTAGAGCTGCTTAGAATAAATAAATAAACACCTAGCGGCTAGCTGCTCCAGAAAAAAAAAAAAAAAAAAAAAAATTCAAGAAAGCGTCTTGGATGCTTATTGGTCAATCACTCTTAAGCCCCGCCCATTCGGTGCAACTCTGCCACGCCCATACAGTACACTTTCACTAACATATACTGTGAATATAATTTATTATTATTATTATTCTTTTTTTTAATGAAATAAATGTATTATATTTTAGAAAATATACATTAAAAAAATATATGTATGTGAATCTATTTAGCTCTTATTTACGCATTTACGTATTTATGCATGACGTCATTACGCATCGAGAAAGAAAGCATCCGATTGGATAACCGCACAGAGGTCAAAGGTGGCACGCAATTTCCAACATGGCGGCCCCCTTGGATGACATGTTTTCTCGATGCGTTGATCCCGGTAAAACTGCGAACTGCGTAGAGGTCCGGTTTATCGACAATGTCAAGGTGCGCATCTGTAATAAGAAATGGCTTAATAATAATATACAACACGAGTGTCTTTTGGACGCGTGGTTTATTTTAGATAAACATCTGTCTGCACCTGGATATATCATTACCGGAGACCCCCTGGTTCCTTTTCCCAAATAGAACGCTATGTTCTGGGTCAGAATATGTTACTAGTCAGATGGCAATAACGATATTTATTTGACTGTGGTAGTTTTATGGGTTATATTGCCTAGATCTAGATTGAACTGATTGGTTCAGGATTTTGATAGGCTGCTGGTTCCAGTTATAAAGAAGGTGGGACTGGGTCTGGATGCCCCAAAGCAGGCCTGAGATACGCAGAGTTAACGCTTAACACTGTTACTGTGTTCTTCTGTCAGGGTAAAGGACTGTTCGCCAAGAGACCGTTCAAAAAGGGCGAGACCATCTTTACTGAGCGTCCCCTTGTGTCTGCTCAGTTCTTGTGGAATGCCTTGTACAAGTATAAAGGTGAGCATATAACCATTTTAGGAAGTCCCATGTGTGCATGCATACATGCAAACATTCAGTCATGACAATGTGGGGTTCTTTCTCACTGCAGCTTCTAGTGATTGCACATTTTCCATCTTTCTTTGTTTATTTTGAAGCTTGGTCAGCACACGATACTAATATCCAATACTGACATAATCTAATATGGCGAAACGGGTAAATCAATTTCTTTTCGATTTCATTTTAGACTGCAAAAATTATAGAAACGTTCAGGGGGTGAATACTTGCGCAGTTCAGTGTGTGCAAAAAGAAAATGTGTGCAAAAAAGTAAGAGGTCTGTGTCTTGGAGATATTTTGTTAATCAGTCTCTCCTTTCTGTAGCATGTGAGTACTGTCTTCGTGCCCTGGAGACGGCTGAGGGAAACGCACGCAGGCTCAGTGCTATGCCTGCCCTCGGCCTGCCCCATCCTGAGCTGTGTAAGGTTCGGCCAGAGCTGCACCGGGCCTGTCCACACTGCCAGGTACCATGTGCATCACCTTCACTTTATCCAAATGCCATCATCGACCAGGTCTCATTGTGTGTTTCATATTCAGTCTTGGCCTCTCTATGAAGATTTTCAATTATCCAGGTCATTTAGGTTGTCTTCAAGTGTCAAGGCAGTGAGACGTCTTATCTTCTAAAATGTTTCAGCTCTTCTCAAATGTGGTCTGTTACAAATTCGATTGTTTTAAAGAAGTCATTACGTGCTAATTAAACAAATACAGACTGAGATTATTACTCCTTCTTCTTAATAATAATAGTAGAATATTAGGATTATATCTGCGAGTTCTTAGCCACAAAATTAGGATGGACAGGCCATGTACAGACCTGTAAAGCTCAAAACATGCACATTAGTTTGAGGTGGTGTGCCAAAATATCCCGTTGTGTGTGTTTTTTTTTTTTTTCTAATTGTTTATTTTTTATACATAGTATCTAAGTTTCAATTCAGATATTTCATAAAGTCAGCAAATGAATTTGCAAATAAATATTTGTTTCCTTCAACCAAAGACAAGAGCATCAAACAGGAGAGTAATGGAGATTTGATGTTCATCTCCTGGAACCAATTTATCTTTTTATCAGGGTCATTGTGATATGCAATGCAAATCAAGACGCACTTTTGCTTCTAAATGCGACTTTCTGGAAAGAGACGGAATTTCCATTACTGTTAGATATATCAATCTATCTTGTCTTCATTCAACTAGAAATATATTAAAATATTGTGAATAGTACAAAATAGTCAAGCAGGCCTGAATGCATGTTGAAAAAAAATAATACATTTTGCAGTATGTACCCAAAACATTAACTTTAATTAGGCCTATTTAAATAACTATGTATATGTAAATAGGTAATATATGTAAATAACTATTCAGCTGGAAACATATGTAATTATTAGATATGTGTTTTTGAGGTATAACCTACTTAATAAGAAACAAAAAATCCATCTTCATTGCTCGAAATATTGCATATATGAAAATGTTAATATAACTGTGAAATACTTTAGGGCACTTTATTCATTTATAATTTATGTGTACAACTGAAACTGTTTTTAAATAGCTGAATGCTACTAAACTGTCTTTAACATGCCGCTGCTGCCCTGTGCTGTTCTGCTTGGGTCGGCTGGTTGTTGTGATTGTAGCGTTCCAGACACGTGTACAAGTTTTGCCAACGGTGGAGTTGCAGCGTGCCCTCTGGTGGACACACCACACAATTGCAACACTCATAACATTCTTTGAAAAATCCATTTTCCGTCTCTCATTTTATTTTTAATTGTCCGTTGTAAACAATGACACTGATTTATCAGCAGTGAGCTCTATAGAAATGCCAGACTTCTGGTTCTCTTTGGTCATCACTATGATGTGTTCGTTGCCTCCTGTAGGTGATGTACTGTAGCAGCGAGTGCAAGCAGGCTGCATGGGATCAGTATCACCAGGTTCTGTGTCTGGGCCCTTCACATCATGATCCTGATCATCCAATCAACAAGCTGCAGGATGCATGGAGGTGAGACGCTGAAGAATCTCATGTTTCTGCTTTAATCCTCTCCATGAAGGTATTCAGTTGGTTATTTTGTGTCTCTTGATTGTAGATCTACTCAGTGCAAGTTTCCTAGAAAAAAAATAATAAAACATGCTGTAAACTGATGAAGCTTCCCGGAAAGTTTTAAAACTGAAATTAAAATGATCCAGATGCATAAATGTGCGGCATAATTATTAGGACTGCACAAGTGATCATATATTAATCACAATCTCATTCCCCCCCCCCCCCCATGAATTATTTCCAATTAAACTTAAGATGCCTGAGTAATATTACACGTTTATTAATCCACTGCATTAATTCAATTTGGGTCGAAATGTGTTTTTATGTGCAAGACCAGCTCAGTGTGACCATTAAAGACAAGGATTATTTGAATAAAAGTGTGTGCATATGCAAAAGGAATGTTTAGGTTTATAATGTAGGAGGAGTAGTGTGAAAGAACGTGTAATTTTGTGTCGATTTAATAGTGACAGAACTATTTTGTTCCCAAGTGGATAAAAATAATAATTATAGTGCTTGCAAACTTTTTCTTCTTCCAGGAATAATATCTCCATTTCCGTTTAACACAGAAACTTTGTTTCAGCTTTCTTTCGTATGTCTTGTTACTGCGGCTACGACTTACCTTTGATCCTTCTTTTTTTTTATATCCCTTTTTCCATTCATTTTTTTTTCCCATAGACTTTAAAATGTTCGAGCTGCACCCACTTCACTTCATCAACCCCCCCCTTCATATCAATTCATTTTTTTTAATCCAAACTGAACCTAGAAATTATTAAAAGCTAGAACCAGGAGCCTGTCACTTTATTAGGAACGCCTGCACGTACCTGCCCACTGCTCACTGCTAACGGCTAGCATGATTTCAGCAAACGGCTAGCATGCTAACTGCTAATATTTTAGCGTTTAGCATACTAGCATGGTGTCTATCTATCTATCTTTTTTTATCTTTCTTTCTATCCTTTAATTTATCACTCATTTTGTTTCTCATTTATACAGTTTTCTATCTATCCATCTATCCATCTATCTATCTATCTATCTGTTAGTATCTAACTTCTCTCTCTCTCTCGCTCGCTCTCGTTTTAACTGAGAAAATCTTAAGCATATGTTGAGTAAACAAAGGCAGTATCATATGCTATGTGAAACTAAAAGTGTCAATAATAAATGGATGAATTATTCACTGTAATATATTTGTGTGTGTGTGTGTTTGTGTCTGTGTATGTGTGATGTTTAGGAGCGTGCACTACCCTCCAGAAACCTCCAGCATCATGCTAATGGCCAAAATGGTTGCCGTTGTCAAGCAGGTATCTGTCTTGCTCTCTTTACTCCTTTTCTAAAAGCTAAGTCCGATTCACGTCTCTGATTGTGGAACTATTTGGAGCAGGGTATTTTGCCTGCGTGCTGAGAATGGCTTTTGCCAGATGATTAAATAATTTCAAACGTTTCCATGATAGCTTGTGTTTGGCTGATGCTTAGTTTTATTTATTTATTTATTTATTTTGTGCCGCTTGTTTCTTAGGCTCAAGACAAGGCGCACTGGCGGAGGCTGTTTTCGCACTTCTGCAGCCGTGCAGCCAACGAGCAGGAGGAAATGGCGCACAAGCTGCTAGGGGAGAAGTTCCAGGTCTAAATGAACAGACTGTTAATTTATATTGCTTTTGTTTGCGCTCCTGTATGCATATCTGTGTGTGTATCTGCCTTTTTTTTAAATCAGATTTCACGTTTTGTTTTGTTTTGTTCCCCCTCCCCAGGGCCAGCTGGCTTTGCTGCGTAACCTTTTTACTACGGCACTCTATGACGATCACCTGAGCGAGGTCAGTATACAGACGACTGTTCTCCACATCAGTAGATTTCCAGCCCACATTCAGAATGTACAGAATCTCCTTGTCGGCTTCCAATGAACTCATTTACAGGAGAGAACTCGTACTTGGGTGATTCTACAGAAACGGTGCCATTTGTTTGAATGTGATGGGGTTGAAGATTTTGTCTTAATCTGATGCTAATTCTTAACGCTAGCAGCTAGCAGCATGATGCAGCATTCTTTGGCTTAGATATTGTTCTATTTTATAGGTATAAAAATTACTTTTTGATAAAACCTTCTAAACTATGTGTTTTCCCCTCAACAGTGTTGAACGCCTAAGCCTGGCGGAACCTATATGTTCATAAAAAACATAAAATATTTATGAGAATTGAGAGAGTAGTTTACAGCTTGTCACTCAGTTTTTAAGTATATTTTCCCTGTGTTTAATTCAACCCCATAACGAAACCACCACCACCCCCATTTAATATAATAATGGTTTGATCCTGTGACATCATTTATGAGGAATTGGAATCATTAAAGTCTCTTGAACAGCACGGTGTGACAAGCGGAAAACTACTCTCTCAATTCTCATAAATATTTTGTTTTTTATGAACATATAGGTTCCGTCAGGCTTAAGTGTTCAACACTGTTGAGGGGAAAACGCATAGTTTAGAAGGTTTTATCAAAAAGTAATTTTTATAGCTATAAAATAGAACAATATCAAAGCCAAAAAATGCTGTATCATGCTGCTAGCTGCTAGCGTAAAGAATTAGCATCAGATTAAGGCAAAATCTTCAACCCCATCACACACACACACACACACACACACATATATATATATATATATATATATTTTATTATTACTATTTTTTTTTTAAAAGACGAGCTAAGATAATGTAATTTTTTCTTTTCTTTTGGTGGTACAAATGTGAAGGATTTTTTTTTTTATTAAATATGAAAGCTTGTGACATAGAGAACGTGAAACAGTGTCGCAAATATAAAAGCCTGTAAGGTTATTAATGGCATACAGTACAGTGGTGCTTGAAAGTTTGTGAACTTTCTCTAGAATCGTCTGTATTTCTGGATAAATGTGACCTATAGCATCACCAGAGAAAAACCCAGTTAAACAAACGGGACAAACTAATACCTGGCCGTTTATTTATTGAGGAAAATGATCCAGTGTTACGGTACATATCTGCGCGTCAGAAGTATGTCAACGTCTAGGATTTGCATTTGATTTGAGGTGAAATTAGAGTCGAGTGTTTTCGATCAGCGGGATGGCAATCAGGTGTCGAGTGTTTTATTTAAAGATCATGAGTCTGTTAGAGTCTGATCTTCACAATGCATGTTTGTGGAAGTGTTTCATGGCATGAATAAAGGAGATTTCTGAAGACCAGGGAAAAAGAGTTGCTGATGCTCATCAGACTGGAAAAGGTTACAAAACCTGTCTCTTGAGCGTCTGGGAAGCCACCAAACCACGGTCAGACAGACAGCTGATTACAAAATAAGGGGAAAAAAAAAAAAAAAAAAGAATATTGCTGCTCAGTTACACTTTGCTAAAGATTATACGGACAAGCCAGAAGGCTACGGGGGAAAAAAAATATTTGTGGATGGACAAGACCAAAAGAGAACTTTTTTTTTTTTTTTGGTTCAAATGTACAAAAGTTGTTATATTTGGAGAAAGAAAGAAAAAAAAAAAACCCACTGCATTCCAGCGTAAGTATAGCAAGGACAGTTTGGAACGACGAATGCTGAATTATTCCAGCCAGTTCTAAAGGAAAATGTCAGTGAACTGAATCTCAAGAGAAAGTGGGTCATGCAGCAAGACGACAACCTGAGACACAAGTCGCTCTACCGAAGAATGGTTATAGAAGAGTAAAATGAATGTTTTGGGATGGCCAAGTCGAAGTCCTGACCTTAATCCAATAAGAAAATATTGTGCGAGCATTTCGTTTGATGAAACCCACCGACGTCCCAGAGCTGAACCTGTTCCATATGGAAGAATGAGCGAGAATTCCTCCAGGCCGATGTGCCTTACTGAAAATGTTTAGCCACAGTTATCGCTACGCAAGAGGGTCCGAGTAAATATGAGGATCATTTTTGCTCAATTAATAAACGACCAACTATAACATTTTTGTCTCGTTTCTTTAAATGGTTTCTCTTTGTCTACTTTTAGGACTCGTGTGATAATCGGATGTATATACTGTATATATATATTTTTTTGTTCATTTATGCATTTTCGCAAACTTTGCAACGTAACAGCGTGATTGCTGTAAAAGCCTGTAACGTAAATAATGGCATAATAAATAAGAAAGCCTGTAGCATTAACGATGGCATACCTGTTAGAAAAAGGATTTAATGTTAGTAGCGGTGTGACACTTAAATTCTGTAACAGTAATAACAGCGTAACAGTTGTAAATGGATGTGATCTTACAAAGACATTACAGGTTCTTATGTTGTAGCAACTGTAAAAGGAAACAATAGAGCATTAAAATGCAACAATACAGAGTGTGATGAGTGTTAACCCTTTATAGGGCAAGAAACCGTCCGGTAACTTCAACGGACATCCAGAACGGCCTTGTAGAACCACATGGGTTTGACTTTAGAATTTTCTGAGTAAATAAAAGTTCCTTTAAGTTTTAGTGAGTTTTTTTTTTTTTCCTCCCTTGCATTTTTTTTTTAATTTACACACTTTTTGGAAAAAAAAAATGTTCTTCTTAGACTGACGAGGAACCATATATGGCAACTGTAATGTAACTTTATTGACCTCGATTTGCAAACTGAAAAACCTTTTATAGTGACACCTTTATCAAAGGGTTGTAAATTTAATACAAGTGGAACAAACCTAAAAGGCGGAAAGATTAACGAGGTGAGAGTCGAAGTGTCTTGATGACGAATGTGCATTTTATTTGTCCTCTGCCTTGCAGTGGTTCACTCCAGATGGCTTTCGCTCTCTCTTCGCACTCGTCGGGACCAACGGGCAGGGCATCGGCACCAGGTTCGAACCATGTCGTTACACATTCCTCCTGTCCTGTAATTCTTTCTATTTTACACGCAGTGGCCGCCCCGCTCCTGGAAATCTTTAATCCGCAGTGCGACGAGACACTGTGATAAGGAAATGTGAAATGGTTACAGTGCTACAGTTGTACCATGGCAACACTGACATCATGCAAACACTGACATCATGCACAGAAAACATACCCCTTAAACCATTCTACTTGATTTACATTTAAAACGAAATGAAGGGAAAGGACATCAGTAATGAATACACTCCTTGTACTCTGGTGAAATACCGTCTTTTTTTGCGCGTTGTATTCTTTAGAACAATAAAGCCAATGCTATTGTAGTATAAATCTACAGGATAACTGTTGAAGACCAATAATTTAGGAAATCAAAATATTTATGTTTTAAGATGTATTTAATAAACTTGATTAAATACCAACGATCCTAACATTGCCATTGCCCTGTATCAAGACGAGATTAGTTATTACGAATCTTCGCACGTTGTATTTGCCATCATTCGTATGACTTTGCCCGCATGGTTTCCCCGGGGGCTTGTCAGAAGCGTAAAGGAAGGAAAGTCAATCAAAGGAAGAGTATATTCCTGCAGGCTGCTTAAATGCACAAATGTTTAATTAGAGAAACAATATTCTGAAAATAAAAACAAATATTCCCTCATTTCAAGCAGAATGCTAAATAAGGGATAATATACAGCAAACCTGCCTTATTGCAAAATAAACCCCAACCCAGGTGATGCAGGACTCAGACATGACGCAGAGGAGTCTTGAATTACCCTGAAGGAGTATTATTTTGGAATAAAACTAAGTGTACGTCATCCTGCTTGTTACAAAACTTATTAAAGAAATCAGTAATTTGATGCAAAATATTGATTTCGGGCATATTCGCACTAGGTGATGTGTACCTGTACCGTGCCCTAGCACATTTGACCCCCAAAGTCCGGTTCGTTTGACTTCGTTTGATTCGCAGGACTCGGGCATGGTATCACATCAGTGCCCAAACACTATGACGTGCACTGTTCAATCCATCCAAGGAAATTTTGGTTAATAAAGGGTTCTGGTTCTCAGCTTATGGAGGAAAGCAAATTGTAGTCGGCGGTAGAAGTAAAGCGGCAAATTATTTCCAGTATAAAAATCAGTCGTGATCTGCATCGTGTTATGTGAGAACACTTCAGCACTAAAAGTTGCATCCTGATGATGTAAGAGCACAGCACAAGGTGACCATGCCCTTAAAATTGTTTTACTGATGTAATTGTTTTGGCTTAAAAAAAAAAAAAAGAAAAACACTATGGTCGGAACAATTCTATGGTCGGAACTGCGTCCATAGCAGCATAAACTCTGTAGCCTTCTAAAGATGATCCTTCTTGGAGTTATAATTTTTGTGAAAACGTTTAACTGAACATTAAAATTTCTATTAGAGAAACCTTCCATGTAAAGTTTCAATAAAGTTTATTCTTTTTTCTCATGGTGACAGAAGCGGTCCATTATTCGTAGCGTCAATCTGAATATTCGGAAAATTATAGACCGTAGAATTCTGTGATCGGACATTGGATTGTTCAGCAAAGCCACGGAGTAAGAAAAGTACCAAGCCGAAGTCGATTATT
>JAOVYU010000013.1:5299201-5315270 GCA_025674565.1 Synodontis membranacea | reverse complement strand
TTGGTGATGCAAGGAACGGTGGCTTATTATAAAGAAATAAAGAAATAACTCTGACCAATCAGAATAGAGAATTATGCTGCGGTATAATTAAAATAAAAATTCAACAATCTATTGGAATTTTTGTTGTTGTTGTTGTTTCCAGTGTGCATATTAAAATTAGTAGAATGAATGTCAGGGGATGTATTTCAACACAGAATATTTTCTCTAGTCGTGGTTTAGAGTGTTTGTAGAAGGCACGGAGTTTTCACCCCTAATTGCCGGTTGTTTGTTCAGTTCCCTCAGCCAGTGGGTCCATGCGTGTGATGCACTGGAGCTTCCTCACCAGCAGAGGGAGCAGCTGGATGCCTTTATTGACCAGTTATACAAGGACATCGATAAAGGTCACTTTTCCTTCAAATACAATAAACACACACACACACACACCCCATTGCGCTGTAAATGCAAAAGGATCGAAGCACTCACTAGTTATGATTCTCATACCACATTTGAAATGTATGTATCGATCTAGTGAAATGTGAAATAGGGTTGATGGATGAAAGGCTTTCCGCAGGCTGTCATTTCTTCTTGCTCGTCTTACAGAAACGGGCGACTTCCTCAACTGTGAAGGATCCGGTCTCTTCCTTCTTCAGAGCTCATGTGAGAATAAGAAGAAATGTCAAAAGTTTTTTTTCTTCTTCCTTTCTTTCTTTCTTTCGTTCTTTTTTTTTTTTTTTTTTTTCTCTTTACCTTACACAAACATTCTCGTAAGCATAAAGACATCGAAAGGTCACTTCCATTCATATGCTTTGTCGTCAAGGTAACCACAGCTGCATACCAAACGCGGAGGCGTCCTTCCCCGACAACAACTTCCTTCTTCACCTGAGTGCCCTGAGTGACATCAGCCCTGGAGAGGTCAGAGGGGGTGTGGCTTAGCGCGGGATTAACTCCACCCTAAGCAATGTTGCGTTCGTTTTTTTCAAAAGTCTTGGTTGTCGTGCTGTCAGAATGCAGATGAGGCAAAACCCGAAAAAGGGCTTACTTCAGCGTTTGTTGTGCCAGATGTAACGGGGAGTGGATATGTCTATCACAGATGTCCTATTTACTGCCTCCAAGCAAAAGCAAAACCCATCATTAGGATAAACTCGTATTAGAATGCCGACAAAGCCAATAATATAAATGACTAGTCAAATAATGAATCATTGATTCTAATCTTACTCGTAGACACTTGTGGGTGAAAACCTCCTCTTGGCGTAACGTGCCACTTGTAGGTTCGGAGCGAGGTGGCGCATGCAGCCGTGACTCACACGACCCATTTATTTATTTCATACATCTAGTCATCACTTGTGTAGTCACTGAGAAGCGTATATTTAGTAGTTAAACATCGAAGACAAATTTTGGCAGGTTTCTGGCACGGTTTCTCCCTTTTCTCTTCCGCTGACCAGATCAGCTTCGGGTGTGTGCGTGCGTTTACGTGGTACGTCCTTGGTTGTTCATCCACCGTGACCGAAGGGGATAGTCTGGTTGCCTTGGGTGCGCATGTTCTTAAGTCAAATTGCGTTGAGAAATAAAGAACACCGAATGCACCCTAAGAGATGTTAGAATGGACGAGCGTCACGAAGCGTGAGAATGCCGAGATCTTCGGCGCGTTCACCTTCATCGCAAAACCTTTCTGTTGACGTCGACGCTCTTAAAAGACAAGCGTAGGCATAAATTTCATGGAATCACTTTCATGAAAAAACAGAAACTGAACATGGGGGGGAAGGAAAAAATCATCTTGCAGAGGCTAGTGAACAATAAACAATGCATATATGATTTTTTTTTTAAAAAAAAGTGTATATATATTGATATTTTTTAATATAATATAAAAATTTGGAGGATGTTGGACCTTCAGTATGAGTGAAGATAATCGCAAAGGCATTCTTTTTGCAAGGGGTGCCATTAATTTGGAACCAGCTTTGTTTTTGCTTTAGCCAGTTATGTCATTAAATACAAGTTTAATATTATATCATAAGTTACACTACCTATTACAGTGCTACACAACAACAAATTTTTTTAATTTTTTTATTTATTTTTTACTAGGAATAATTTTTTTTTTTTTTAATGTTTATAGACTCCTTGTAAATGAACCTCGGGTCGGGCAAATGTTTGACCGATTGCATGTCAAATTTCAATCTAGAAATCGAGGTAATTGTGCTTCATTTTCTGTTAATTGACTGGGCAACGATTCTACGACTGTGCCAAGTACTATAAGTAAATGCTTAAAGGAAACAGATGTTTGCAGATTAATATGTTTGTATGTCTCTGGGTTTTGTTTTTGGTTTTTTTTTTTGGTACCCAAATTTTGAATCTTGTGCACTGATTACAATGTCATTTTTTGCACTAATTAGATGTGGCATGTAAGACAGATGTGCTGTGATGATTTTTTTTTTCTTTTCCCCCTTGCATCCTCCACCTTACATGATTAAAACTCATCTATTCAGTGTGAGTCAGATCAGATCAGAGCCAAATAAATGCATCTGTGTTCTTGGCTTATAACTGAGCCGTAACTGGAGGCTGAAGGCTGTGGAAATCTCTCTGTGGCTACCGATCACCTGAGTTAACTTTGACTTTAGTTCCAAAGCTAGCTGGTAATTGACTGTAACTCTGTTCTCATTAAAGTCTTTATTTTCTGCACCCCATAGGAAATCTGCATCAGCTACTTGGACTGTTGCCAGCGAGACAGAAGTCGTCATAGCCGGCACAAGGTCCTGAGGTAATGAATGCTTTCCAGCTTGTTTAAGGATTCATACGTCCCCTCCTGAAGGGATCAATTCCGGTGCAGCGGCTTTGTGCTAGTGAGAGCAAAGGGACGGGGATTAGTGCTGGACCTCTGCTCTTTATTGATCACCTGCTTGTTTATTGACTGCTTATGTGATGGAGGAAAATAAGGCAGGTTTGCTCGGAAGTACCATTTTATTTAAGGCATATTCGGTTTTCCCCCCACCCCGTGGGACGTCTCACATTGACCTCATACGCCGCTCCCGAAGTCTCCAGCCGTGGGGCTCGGAGCAAAAGCCTGACTGCTTTATTACTGATGCTTCACGTGTTTGCGCGTTCGGCGAGACCTTCGGAAAAGTGTGAAGTTGCACTAAATTAGAAATGCGTACTTGCCCGTGTGATGTTTCTCAATCGAATAAACTGTGTAGCGGTGGATACTAAAAGCATCATTTCGCTTTAGTATGCTCTTGTTTAGTGCCCAACTGAGTGTAACCGGTGTCTCCAGGGCAGACAGATCATAAATTCATTAGCATCGTTCTCATAAAAGATTTTCTGGCTGGCATCTATAATTCCTCTCCATGTTAAAGCACAAGGTGACTGTTAGGCCTTGTTCACAGGGGCGTTGAAATCAAGCGTTTTTCTGGCGTTTGTAGCGTCCGGTGAGCGCGGATCAAGCGCCGAGGGTTTTCTACACATTGGAGTGAATGAGATCATTCACACGGGCTTTCGTGACGTGTGTTTGGCCGGCTGCGTGTTTATTCGGCGTCAAAAAAACTTTCAATGCAGCTTTTTCTTGCTGTCAAAATCCCAGCGAACGCAAGGAAAACGCTTTTACTGTGCTTTCTTTGCGTTCATTTTACGTTTCGGAGGACCGAATATACCCCATGATTCCTACATGCTATACATAGGGAAATGCGGAAAAAAGCAGGGTTTTATTAATGACAAGGGCTTTCATATCCAGTGCCCGACACTGCCCCCACAGGTAAACACACAAACTAAAATTTGGGCTGCAGGTTGGCGTTAGACAGAGGCAAACGAACGCCAGTGTAGAAGTCAATCGAGCGCCACTATAAAACGCAACATAAACGTCTAGGACGTTCAGAGCGCGTTCGTTTATCCAAAAATTTAACGCTCCTGTGAACAAGGCCTTACTTATAGCGTTTTTCTTTCTTATTTGCTTTGGCTAATAATCCTTGCTAACAGTCAAGCAACCTGAGCCTCGCAGATGTGTGTAGTGCAGCAGGTGGTGGGATTCAGAACGAGTAGCACACAAGGGATTTACTGCGTTGAGCTTGTATCACGACATTGTGAAGCACGTTACAGTAGTGGACACCTGACTATCACAGTAGTATGAACACCTCCTTCATGGTCTAGGTGTTATAATGATCTCCACTCATCAGGGAAGGCTTTCCACTAGATTTCGGAGCATGGCTGTGGGAATTTGTGTTCATTCGGCTACAAAGAGTACTAGTGAGGCCAGGCACTGATATTGATTGAGGAGGCCTGGGGTGCAGTCAGTGTTCCAGTTCCATGTCTGTGTAGGACACTCAAGTTCTTAGACACCACCCTTGGCAAATCATGTCTTCATGGAGCTCGATTTGTGCACGGGAGCATTGTCATTGCTGGAACAGGTTTGAGCCAGTAAGTGCCAGTGAAGGGAAATTGTAATTCTACGGCAAACAGAGACATCCTCTACAATTGTGTGCTTCCAAATTTGTGGCAACAAGTTGGGAGAAGAGGTGGACATGGGTGTTCACAGACATTTAGGCAAATAGTATAGCAAATTTTGCTTTATTTATTTTTAGTTTAGTCTAGTCTAGAGTCTAATTTCTCATTTTCAGGTTCTAGAACCAGAAAAGGAGAATGCAGCTAGTCTGCAATACAACACTGACTATAAACAAATGGGCAGTTCAGCTTCAGAGATCTGCTTACCCCAGGTGCCTGAGTTATTGGTGCTAATTTCTGTGTTCAAAGTGTCCATAGAAAGATTTTTGCCTGAAATTAGGTTTTCACCAAGGCTGGCAAAATGACAACAGGATATTGATTCCTTCAAATTCTGCTACAACACATTTGGGTATCTCGTATAGTGTCAGTACTTTTGGGCAGTACATTGGGAGATCACAAGTTCAAATCCTGACTGTATAATTGAGCTAGTTTGGAAAAGGTGCCGGTGCTCTTTGGGTGGGAAGGATGGCGTTCCTCTCACTTGTCAGAGTAACACTAGGCAATCATTTGAGAAGATGCAGAGACGGAACTGGCGTTG
The DNA here is from genome assembly GCA_025674565.1 of Synodontis membranacea. Taxonomy (NCBI): domain Eukaryota; kingdom Metazoa; phylum Chordata; class Actinopteri; order Siluriformes; family Mochokidae; genus Synodontis; species Synodontis membranacea. The sequence continues at coordinate 5,310,271 of JAOVYU010000013.1, read as the reverse complement.
GAGTTTCTCAGAGCAGGTCGAGCCCTTACTCTTCTCAGTTGGTGACTGTCGTACAATAGAGAAGAACTAACAAGCTAGTGGGTGGAAATTCACAATGACTAAAATTGGTTTTGAAAAAAATGTTTGACAATAAAAAATGTCAGTATTCTCAGTACGCTTCATGGGTAAGACTACGTCCTGACTAATCACACGTCTTTTTTTCAGTATTGGGCTCAATGTATATGAGCCTCGACGAATTTTTTGTGTTTGAAAAGTGTGTGTGTGTTGGAAAGAGAGAGGTTAAAATAATATAAAAATTGTCATAAAATATGCAGTAAAGATGAATATAATAATCTGTCTGTGGGTCAGAAAATGTCAAATCTGAGTCCACTGTTTTCAGGGCAAGTGTGGTCCAGTACTGATGGTTATGCACTAATAAGATACTAGTTAAACCTTTCATTTTTCCAAGAATTCCAAAAGAATTCTTCTTATGTCTTATTAGGAGAGCTTTTCTTATTTATTAGGGTGATTCATGAGTTCCTGACTTTTCTGAACAAACTTTATTCGTGATTTTCTAAAATAATACATAGTTAGTCTTCAAAACAATAGCTGTTAGATTCTATGACTTTCTGCCATTTATCCGGCAAAGAATAACCATCATTGTGAAAGAAGGATTCGGAATCTCAGGAAATTAATTCATCTACCAATTTCATGTATCCTTGACTTTTTTTTTTTAATTGTTGACCAGAGAGTGTACGTAGTAACTTAAACGAGCAGATATCCGATCGTGCTACGTCTTGTGAGTAGGCTGGACACGATCGAACGAAACGTCCTCTACATGGCTTAAAATTGCGTCTTTTGCCGCTTTTGCAATATGTGGCCTTGTGTGTCATGATGGAGGATGAGTTTCTTTTATGAATGGATGATCGTAGTTCATTGATTTATTTTTTTTCCCAACATAATTTGTTCAATTGATCACTGTAGCGTTCAGCGTTTGACAGTTTCTCCAGGATAGAGCAGCTCGTAATAAAGGTGTAATGCGCCTGTGATGCAGGTGTTAAGCCGCTGAGTGACCTTTCTCTCTGAAAGTGCATGCGGAACCAACTTTCCAACTTTCAGAATCTTTCCCATTGCCTTCAGATGCCTTAGAACAGTAGAACGATCCATATTCAAGCGTCTTGCCAGCTCTCGAGTTGATTGCGTCACATCTTCATCCAACAGTTTCTGCAGCTCCTCGTCTTCAGTTTCCTTTTAAAAAAATTCCATTGATTTATTTATTTTTAATAAAAATAAACAGAAGGCAATGACAAATATGAATCTTGCTGGGTTCCATGATTGAATGATAACTTACCTAAAACACATGCTTTTACGGGAGCTTTTGATAAATAATTAAAGATGCACCGTATGGACAAAAGTATTGGGACACACCTCTTAATTATTGAATCCAAGTGTTTCAATCGGATCAATTGCCACAGGTGTATAGAATCAAACATCTAGCCATGCAGTCTCCATTTACAAGCATTTCTGAAACAAAATGGGTTATTCTGAAGAACTCGGTGACTTCAAGAGTGATACTGTGATAGGATGCCACCTCTGCAATAAGATGGTTTGTAAAATTTTGTCCCTGCTGGATATTATACAGTCAACTGTAAGTGGCATGGAATAACAGCAACCCAGCCACAAAGCAGAAGACCACGTAAAGTCACAGAGCGGCGTCAACGACTACTAAGGTCCATGGTGCGTAAAAGTCACCAACGCTCTGCTGATTTCATAGCTGAAGAGTTCCAAACTTGCACTGGCATTAATGTAAGCGCAAAAAACTTCATGGAATGGGTTTCCACAGCTGAGCAGCTGCATGCAAGCCTCACATCACCAAGTCCAATGCCAAGTGTCGGATGGAGTAAAGTACACCGCCACTGGACTGTGGAGCAGTGGGAACATTTTCTATGGAGTGTCAATGTCTGGCAGTAAGATGGGCGAGTCTGGGTTTGGTGGATGCCAGGAGAACATTACCTGCCTGACTGCAAGGTACAGTACAAGTCAGTACAAGGGATAATGGTGTGGGGCTGTTTTTCAGGGTTTGGGTTAGGCCCATTACTTCCAGTGAAGGGGAAGCTTAATGCTTCAGAATACCAAGACATTTTGGACAACACTGTGCTTCCAACTTTGTGGACACAGTTTGGGAAAGACCTTTTCTTTTCTAGCGTGAGTGTGCCCCAGTGCACAAAGCAAGGTCCATAAAGACATGGTTGGATGAGTTTGGTGTGGAAAGAACTTGACTGACCTGCTCAGAGCCCTGACCTCAACCCCCATCTACCACCTTTTTGATGAACTGGAACACAGATTGCGAGCCAGGCCCTTTCGTCCAGCATCAGTGCCCGACCTCATAATTGCTCTACAGGATGAATGGGCACAAATTCCCCAAGAACCACTCCAAAATCTTGTGGAAAGCCTTCCAATGAGAGTGGAAGCTCTTATAGCTTTGACCGGGGGACCAACTCCATGTTAAAGACAATGTATGTCAATGCAATGCCATTAAAGTCCCTGTTGGTGTAATGGTTAGGCGTGCCAATGCTTTTGTCCATACAGTGTATTTACTAGGACACAAACATATGCAACGACCTGTATCGTATATGAGGATGCGTGCAGATTTACTTAGAAACGTTTTTTTTTTTGTCTTTTCTTTTTTCTGTCTTTTAGAGAGAACTACCTGTTTGTGTGCTCATGTCAGAAGTGCATGGCCCAGATGGACGATGCGGACGTGACCTCGGAGGACGAGGACGAAGCAGAAGGAGAGACAGAAGGGGACGAAATGGAGGACGAGATGACGGACGTGTGATGAAGTTCGGGTTTTGGGTTTCGCCATTCCTTCCCATTTCATACCCGTCTCTTTGTGGACGTTTACACTTTCATATCATCATAAAAAAAGAAAGGAAAAAAAAAAAAAAAAAAGTACTCGGTGACAAACCTGCAACTGTGTTCATGCAATAGGAGAGTAAGCTCTGGGCTATGCAAAGTGTTTTGTCTCACTTTTGCACCTTTAATTACCATCACAGTAGTGGTGCCAAGAATGCTTCCATTTCCATTCTTCAGACTGACCTGTTCCACCTTGATATAAAAAAAAACATCAGATTATAATTCATCTATGCACTGACATTTTTGATACATTATGACACTCGTAACACAGCATAAAGTCCTTTTAAAGGCAAAATAATTTCATCCCACATTTCATCAGCCTTTTTGGACTGTAGACACAACAAATGGCTATGTGATGTCTCCTTTAATATTTTAGTTTGCTTGGCTCGGAAAAAAAACCCAAAACAAAACAAAACAGTGTCCGCATTTGATTGGAGCGGGTAGGGCATGCTGAATCTCCTTAAAAATCTCAGAACCGGTCTGCTACTCCAGACTTGTATTCCTCAATCTCATAACTACAGTGCCCTCCGGTATTATTGGCATCCTTCATAAAAGCAAGCTAACATAATTGTATTTGAAAAAAAAGCACCTTACGCGCAGTAATTCAAATCTTCTACACAAACAGTAGGAGGATCTATCTATCTTTGTTCTGACAGCTAGGAATCTTTTAAATAAATGTCAGACAAGTATTTATTATTATCGTCATTGTATTTTCCCCATTTTCTCTCCATCCACAAGGAACTCTTTTTTTTTTTTTTTTATTACCTTTAACCATGTCTTGTTTTCCTCAGGTCTAGATATAATGTTGCACTTAGACATAAAATTGTTAAACCCCTAACATGAAATCCATTCATTAGGATTGGGAAGAAACCAAAGAACTTGAACACAAAGGCATCAGTTGGTTGTTGCTTTGCACAAATCAGGTAACGGATATAAAACAAATATAAGAAATGCAGTTAAGTGCAATTAAGGCCATAGGCAAAACATTTCGCATGTCAGAAAATGTCCAAATCATGCAGGACCCATGTGCATGCAGTCTCCCCATACAGTGCGGATTATGGAAGAAGAACTAAAACATTACCCAAAGATCACGGTAACAAAAATGAACTGCTTTTTTATTTTTATGGTTGTCAACTTTCAAATTGTCAAGTGTTTAGAAGTGTTGTGGTGGGGGTAGCTCTTACTAATATCCTTCTACAAGTGTTTCCAGTCTTGTTAGATATTACAGGAAGGGTAATGTGCTGATATTAGAACTCATGAAGTGTAAGGGTGCTGATCAGTTGTTGTGCAGGGAAAAAAAAAAATGCGTTGCTTTAAACATAGTTATTGCATGCACTATATTTACGTATCGCTGATGTATTATTTTTATGGAGGGTGCCAATAATTATGGAGACCACTCTGTGCATGTCCTTTTTGTTTCACTGTAGTTACTGAATGACAATTTACTAATGAAATTTCTGCAAATGTAAATGAATAAATGCTGAGACGTTAAGGGATTTTAGTAATTGGACGTCGCAGTAACCAGTTGCGGCTTGGAGAGTGCCGACGTTCAGGACGAGACCGTGGTTCACAGCAGGTCTTAGCTGATGGAAAGTTATGTTTCAGGTGCGGAGCATTAGTCTCACTACATTAACTGCCAAGCAGATGCGTTATGTCTCAGGATTCTGTTTTTGACGTCGAGCGAGGACTCGCCACGGCGTCACGGGAGGTCGGAAGACGCCGCTGATTGCGTTTTCCACTCCTAGCTCTAATCGTTCGGTACTTAATACAGTCATCGCGTGTTTATGAAATTTACTTTGGAACATTCACACTTCCTCGCTATTGTGCATAGTGTTCTTGACAAATTCTGTCGGTTTCCTCAACATCACGCCAGACCAATTCAACATCGAAAGTGCCAGATGCTGAATTAACATAACTGGATGTCTTCGAAATGCAATAATAATGATGTGACAGCTTAAGCGTGATCAGTACGCGGAGTGAAACGTTTCTCGAATAATTCCTGAGCGTCAGTGCTTTTTTATCTTGCTGAAACCACAGACCAAATAATGAGTAGATTAGCATTCATTAGTGCAACATCCACCTCCTTGATATTTCTAAACGCACACATACACACACACTGTCTGTTTGTTCTGCCATCAGGACGTGAGCAGATAACTTCTCAGAGCCTGAGTTCTGGACTTCGGTCAGGGTTTTGTTTCAGCTATCGCGGGGGAATTTCGTTTCTATGGACACATCCCGGAGACAATCCGGATGGTGAGACTTAAGGACAAAGACTTGTGCAACACGATGCACGCATGAGCTCTTCGTTACCAGATGACAACAAACTCGCAAAGTTGGCGTAACGTCTGATTAAAGTGGCTTAAAATCAGCACGAGGGTTGCATTATAATCATTTTGAGGTTGAGGCAACATAGGAGGTGAGGAGGTTAGTTGGACGGGTTCTAAACAAACTAACGTCAGTTGCTTTAGGTGTTAAGTTAGTTTGACACACTGGTATCTTGTTCATATGGACAGGTCAGGCAGAGCTCTGCCATACACACTATACACCAGTCACTTCAGCAGGAACACCTGTACACCTGTCGTTTATGAAGTTATCCATTAAGCCAGTCATGTGACAGCAGCACAAAGCATAAAATCAAGCAGATGCGGGTCAGTTAATGTTCACATCAAACATCAGAATGGGCAAAAGTGTGCGAAAAAATCTCTGCGACATTAACCCCATGGCATGGTTTTTTGGTGCTAGATAGCTTTGAGTATTTCACAAACTGCCGATCTCGTGGGAATTTCACACACAACAGTCTCTAGAATGGTGTGAAAAAACACACAACATCCTGTATGCAGAGGCTGAGGCACCTCGTTGATGAGCGAGATTAGGGCAGAATGACCAGATTGGTTTGAGTAGACAGGAAGTCTTTAGTAACTTTTTACATACGTGGCGAGCAGAAAAGCATCTCAGAGAGCACAGCATCTCAGATCTCGAGGCAGATGGGTTATAACAGCAAAAGAAGAGTCTAGGGTTATCATAAGCACAGGATCATGAAACTAGACAGTTGAAGGCTGGAAAGAGATTCTTATAATTTTTAACTCTAAACTTTCGGTCTGTCTGTGCCCATGATAACCTCAGATTATTGTTCTTGGTAGAAGAAGGTTCTTGAGGTTCAACGATTTGTGCATGCTGAGATGCTTTTCTGCTCACTGTGGTCGTCGAGTGATTATGTGAGTTACTTTCTTCCTTCCTGGCAGCTTGAACCAATCTGGCCATTTTCTTCTGACCTCTTGTATCCACTTTTTTTTTTTTTTTTTTAACAAACCATGCTGTGTAAATTCCAGAGATGGTGTGTGAGCTTCCCAGATCAGCAGTTTCTGTCCATGCCACAAGTCACAGTGATCACACTTTTTTTCTTCATTCTGATGTTTGATGTGACCATGTACTTGGAGCTCTTGACCTGTTTCTACATGTTTGTGCATTGCGCTGCTGATATATGTTTGATTAGACATATGTATGCATGTGCAGAGGTGTTCCTAATAAAGTGAACAGTGAATATATATCTTTATCTTCCCTAAAACAAAAAAAAAATTGTGTATATATATATATATATTTTTTTTTCACTTTAGTGTGCAAAAACCTTTACAGACTACTTTACTCATTGATCGATTTCCAGTGCTAATAAACAGAAACGGTGAGAAGAATTTGCAAGGTGCACACCATTATAGACTGGCTGTCAGGAGGTTAAGAATATGTAGGAATTATTTAGCATTGAACCATCTGGTCATTGTAACCCGAAAGTGGAGCATTTTTGGAAATCGGTGTACATGTACATGCTGCATCTGCAAACAACATCTTGTCCGAAAGTTATTTTTGGCGAAAGGGGGGTGTAATGCGAGATCAACATCCTGTAAGAGGACGAAATAGGAAGAGATATGAAGGGGGAAGTATGGACACCTGGGGCTGTGTCTGAGAGGAATAACCTCTGAGCTCAGCCAACAGAGTTCCGCTGGCTGAACGGCCTGCTGTGAATGCAGGCACACAACAGCATCCCTTCAACATGGCCACATGGCCGCCTGAGAGGGGTCGAAGTGCCTGCCCTGGTAGGAAAGAGCCCGATAGAGATGCCCGATCGAAGATGGAGGTGTGGGGGGGGGGGTCGGCCGCAAGCACACAACTTGAATGCGACACGGTTATGACGGCGGAGAAAAGGGAGCTTTTATTCTATCAATCTGAGGCCACGAGGAAGCCGCATTTACATTCGTAAATGAGATTTGAGCGTAAAATAGGGGCAATGAAAAACAAGCCACATTATGATCATTGCGAACTCACGCAGGGCAAACGAAAGAACCCAATTTGCATCTCGTGATTTAAAAAAAATAAGAACGGATCTTGTTCAAGCATATTTGATATTCGGAGGTGAAACTTGCCTGCATTTATGAAAGAAAGCAATTCCGTTTTAACATTTGCTTGTTTACAGTTTGTCACAGCGCTAATAGCTCTCATTTCGAGCGCTCCAGTTGACTTGCACACAGCATGTTTGCATTTTTTTTTTTTTTTTTGCGATTACTTATTACTACATTAACTCCTGTCATTCAGCCCATGTTTCACTGAAACAACACCAATAAAGACAAGTGCAAAATTCTTTCACTCAGCGGTGTGCTGCTTCCGTCGTGACATGACGTACTGTTCCTTGAGGGCATTTCATTGTGTTCTCCCCAGTTTTTATTTATTTGATTTTTTTTGTATTCTCTATTTTGTGTACCCTGCTTGCGCAAAAATAGGTCATAATGCTTCCTGAAATCCCGCCGTCCCCTGTGGAGGACATTTTTCTAAAGCTAGCTGACACAAGATAAATAGATAGGATTTTTTTTTAAAGAGGATTTGTTTTTTGTTTTTTTATATACCTTAAAAGGTGTACACAATCAATTCGACTACAGCTATAAACCATGATTCGATCATCAGTTCCGGGCCAGTAAATCTTTTATCATGGTTGTCTTAAAACATCACTTGCATGTCTAGATATATGTAATTAAAATTGAAGTTATTTGAGAAATAGGTAGAAAGATAAATAATAATAATAATAATGATAATAATAATAATAATAATAATAATAAAAGCATTAATCATTTGAACGACTTTTTTACCACGGGTTGTCATGTTTTTGTCTGATGAACAGGACTGGGAGTTGATTCCAAAGAGTCAATTCTTTGATTCTTTCTGAGTCGACTCTTAGTGAGTCATTTGTGAGTGAGACAAATGTTCCCAGACTTCTTCCTGTTTGAAGAAATGTACTGATTTCCCTAGCTCTCAGGTAATAATAGTCAGAAACGGTGAAGTACAAGGCACATTTACGCTCTCGTTGGAGCCAATTCTTGCTTTTGAAAATATGGTGGAAAGTGCCAGACAATATGCGTCTCCTCTGATCTGCTATGAAACACGTAGCCCTAAAATGACTTCGCGTGGTTTCGAGCTGTGTTATTAAATGCGTAAATGGAGTGCGAGAGAGCTGTGGTTTTAACCTCCTGACACATGGTGATGTAAGCTTATTTGTATACCGCAGTCACCACATTCATATGTATAATAAATGAGTGACCTGGTTCGTCGGGAAAGTTTTCTCAAATCGAAATGTGCACGACATGTGGAAGCAGTCAGCGTTTAACCATCCAGATCAGTTGCTTGAAAGCCCCCGAGCTGAAGCCATAAACCTGTATGATGGACTGCTCCTGCCCAGGTGGCCTGATGGAGAGCTCGTTTGCTCCGTCTTTTCCCCAGAACCCAGTTGAAATAAACACGGGGTCTGCTACGCTATAATTCCAGTATAAATGTCCTGCAGTTCAGTAACACTGTTTCACGTTCAGATGGAACGTTCTAATTTTCTGGAAAGTTCAACAAACCATTTCCCCTAGTCCGCGTGAAACGGCGGACATTTGTCAAACTGGTCGCCACAAGAAAAAGACCCACCTGCATACCATATACAGAGCTCTGTCTGCACGAATGCATTTCGCACTGTTCAACAAGGAGTAGCAGGCGAGTATATGATGCGCCACTGGTTTTTTTTTTTATATGCAAATATAATCCATGTGGGTTTCTTCGTGCTATTGGTTCCCAGCAGCAATCGTACTCCATGTTTTCAGCGTCCCACGTGGATTTTCAGTTCCTTATTAATTATTCTACCCACTCACTAGTGCCTCAAGACCTTTGGGATATGTTGACATTTGCTAAACTTGCCCAACCCTATCCAATTCTGAGGCTGAGACAATCAAATAAAGCTTTGCTTGGTTCTGCGAAGGAGACAGAATGTGCCTACGGATGATGATTTCAGTCCTGCGGACCAGGCCAAAGCTGTAGCTCTGTACCCTGAATCTTAAATAAAGGCTATGGAGGCATGCTGGCCATTCAGGCTTCTGTTTGCTTATCTGCTTCTCTAATTCTTTTCTGCACATCACTTGTTAGAACGAAGCTGATGCTCCATCCATCCCCCCCCCCTCCCCAGCTTGGCATTTTAAACTGGCCAGGACAAAAGAAGGAACAGTGTGCAATTATGTTTTACCAATGCCGGGAGTCAGAAGGCTTAGATGTCTGGCAAGATATTCTGCCAAGATAGGCATTTTTTTCCCTTTTTTTTTCAATTTGCAAGAGCTTGTTTCGCATCCAGAGGGCGAGCTTTTTGATGGCTGCACTTTAGACAAAAGGTCATATTCATGAAGAAGTTATTTGAGAAATTTTTTGTGAATAGCGCAGAATGAACATGATACCACAATGTGACAGTGCAGAGATTTCATCCGACCACATAAGCCATTTTACAGCTCAGCTCTCAGCCTGAAACGACATAAATGACCAAATTACTAGATGTCACCCTCTAATGAACAACTTATTAACGGCTTTGTTTGCTTACAATGTTGGCTCAAAACATAATCTCCACCACTGTTGAATGCCGATTCCAGCTGATCATGAACATCGGTATTCCGTTGTGGTCTAGGAGAAAGAGGCAAACAATAGTGGTGTCATACGAGCAGGCTGCATGGGTTCTGAATACGTACACTCATTAAACTGAAAGGATCTTTGAAACTAACAGGCAAGAGATTAAAGCTCAATCTCCAGCGGGATGATACAATGAAGCCGTCTCTCCCTCTTCAAAACTGATGCCCTTTTGTTTGCTCCCCATCAGCCGCTGATTAATTGCTCTTTGCTGATCTGAATTTGCTATGACTAAATGCAATGATGCACTCCTGTGAAGTCACCTTAATTAGCAGCTCAGCTGAAATGCCGTGGATGAAGGCAGCGGCAGTGGCTGTGGATGTGTGCCGAATAATAGGCTGCATTGAAATGGGCAAATCAAAAGCACTTCCTGCTATTGCCGTCTCTTTTTTTTTTTGTTTGTTTGTTTTCAAAAAGCTCAGAGGGTTTATTACGTAACACCACAAATCTCACTTCCTGCCTTCATTACTGCGCTCGTGAAGAAAAAAAAAATATATGGTCTTCTCGACGTCACAAGACAGACACTGACTTGTCAGTGGGGCAGTTTGCTCCAGATAATGTAGGGTTCTTTTCAAGCCATTCAGATCCTAATTCATTAATTCAGTCTAATTCATTTGGAACCTATTAGGGTGCTGATTAAAAAAAAGAGAGAAAAAAGCATGCGTTTAGGTAGTTTATCAATCAAGCATGGAGCCCAGCACGATTCATATTCGTCATTGCCTTCTGTTCTTGTTCAATAGTGGAAAAAAACTCGGTGGAAACAGTAGACAAAATTTGAAAAGTTTTTGGTGAAGCTGCAATCAGCTTTCGATTTCAAAAAAGGTGAATTCGAGCTAGATGGTAAGCCGAGAAATGGTAGACCAAAGGAAGTGGAAGACAGCGCAATTGACTCGAGTTCTGGCAAGACGTTTGAATATCAACCATTCTGCAGCTCTAAGGCGTCTTAAGGCAACGGGAAAGATTCTGAAAGTTAGTAGGTGGGTTCCACGTGCACTTTCAGAGAGAGATTACGGTTTAACACCTGCATTATCGGCGCATTTCGCCTTTATTGTGAGCTGCTCGATCCTGTAGAAACTGTCACCGCTGAACGTCACAGTGATTAATTGATCAAATTAAGTGGAAAAAAAAAAAAAATCAATGAACTCCGATCATCCAGTGGCCATTCACAAAAGAAAACCATCCTCCTTCATGACAACACAAGGCCACATG
>JAOVYU010000013.1:5209231-5222436 GCA_025674565.1 Synodontis membranacea | reverse complement strand
AATATGTGCCGTGGCTCAAAAAGGAAACACTGAATTAGGTGATACTGTACTCTGTTTTTACATCAACCATTTATTTTATTTTTTAAGGGTAATGTATTAAGCTAACTTTTAAATGAAACTAAAGTGCTTTTGGAGCATGATTTAGGTCATATTTAGAATTTAAACTTTAGAAATAAGCATTTATTAGCATTTATAGTGACTCCACCAAACATTCACGATTTTCACACATCTGCGCCGGGGCCTGGAACCTAACCCGGCGAATGCACGAGGTATTACTGTATATGTCAATCAACAGGGTGTAGGGTAGCGTGCCATGTCGCCATTTAATATTTTTGGTTAATACACAGTACATACTTTCTATTCTAAGGACAGATTGCAGTTAATGCGATTCAATCCATACATGTACCTGCTACCTGCTAAGATTTTCTTATTAGCCATGTTGGCATGTTAGCAATATGTTAATATATCTTTTGACAAATAACAGCACATTTTCAAACCAATACATCATATTTTATTAACTATATCAACTTTGCATAATTGAAATGTTTTAAAGCACTAATAATCACAATCTTTCGTTCTTTCACAGAGGATAAATGAGAGGGAATACTGGTTTTGAATTGGATGAGTGTACTGAATTCTGACTGGTAATACTGTATCCCAGCAGTCATGCTAATAAAGCAACTTTACTGAGTAGGAGTGAGGTGTGTGTGTGAGTGAATGAGTAAAGTGTGTGTGGGTGGCTGAGTGACTTAACGTTTCCATTCATCAGAGTGAGACTTTATATTTCAGTAGAAACAGTCATTTTTCCTGACAAACAGTGTGTGTGTGTGTGTGTGTGTGTGTGTCATTTTAAACTGCCAATCATGGAGACAAAAAGTGACATTTTTCTCCTTTCTATTTAGGCATTAAACATAGCCTAAAAATCTAAATGTGTGTGTGTGTGTCTGCCTGCCTGTCTGTCTGCCTGTGAGTGCATGTGCCGCTGTGTGTATGAACGCATGTGCCACTGTGTCTGTGTGCGTGTCTGTCTGTATGAGAGCATGTGCAACTGTGTCTGTGTGTGTGTGTGCATGTGCCACTCTGTGTGTGAGTACATGTGCCACTGTGTCAACGTGTTTGTATGCATCTGTGTGTGTTAGAGAGAGAGAGAGAGAGAGAGAGAGAGAGCATGCGTGTATGTGCCAAAGATTAGACCACTACACATATAATTATGCTTAACTTACCAGTCTTTATGCAGCCTTAAGTGAATAAAGTTGACTGATTATTGATCCGTATGTTCTGCATGTAGAAAGACGTTTTGCATCTTTTATTGCATATTCTTTAATCCAAATGTAAATAACGTCATATAAATAAATGTCATGTCACATCCGCACCATCAGCTCTACTATACCAGTGTGGTACCAGAAGCAAAGTCTTAGAGTCAATAGTTTTAAAGTACAAGTCAGGTAGTCATTTCTAATTTTGTCAAGTCGAGCCTGAAGTCATCAAAATCACGACTCGATTCTGACTCGAGTCCAAGCGATGTAAAGTCCACACCAGTGGAGTAGCAGGTCATGTTGATATGACAGTTTAATGCTTGAAATGATTTTTTACTTGGTATTTTTTCCCACTGAGAAGTAATACAAGGTAGGTTTGAAAATCTCACTGGACTGGATGATTTTAGATGCCACACTCTTCACCACGGTCAATGCAAATACCTTCATTTGTGACCGCAACGCAACTGCACACTATCACAAAAAAAACAAAAAACAAAAACATTTCCTCCTGATTCATCTCATGCTTATCGATTCATACAGCTTGAAACTTCAGAAATACAGCATGACAACAAAGTGCGTCTAGTTTAAAATCAGCCATGATTAGTGTCTCTGATGCTCTTATAAGTGCTGACAGGACCTCAATTATTGTAATTAATTAGCTAAGTTGTTGAGAGCCGAGATCTAGGCTGATAATATGCACCTACAAGCAACCCACTGAGAGATATAATCTTGCTTTACAATAATGCTTGGCAGCTCAATTGATCTGCAAGGCAAACTGAAAGTAATTTAAGACCTAATAATGAGTTGTATTGCATAAAACTCTGTTGTATTGCATAAAAAGCCTGTAGTTTCCTGTTGCTATGACGTTTTTTTCCCCAACAATTTAAAGACAAATCAAGTTTTGTATTTAGGGGCATTTTCCGAATGTAGCTGTCTGGAGGACAGCAGAGTAATTATTAGTGTACTGAAAAAGTTGAAAAACAGTTGGAGAACCGACGTTCCCCATTTTGTAGCAAAAAAAAAAGGGGGGGGGGGGGGGGGTTTACATTAAAGTTAGATCCCGAACATTATTCACTGCATCCATTAATATCAGCAAACCATATATTTCACTATTATTGATAAATTAAGTTAACACACATTTTCATTGTCTTTTGTTTAAATGTCAACTAATACATCTGCACTGACTGGTGTTTATTCAGTGTATGACTCCGCATAAATTAGCAAAACAATAATTTACAGCATGTTTTACAAATGCTGCACACTTGCTAAAGTCTGATCTCCGGGTATAAAAAGTGCAAAAAAATATTGGTATTTGCTATTCTGTCCTGCTTCTGAAGTCTGCCAGTTAACAAGCACAATGCATGTTCATTAAGTCTTCATTTTGGCCAGAGTGAGAGGAATTGACTCATTAATGGTAGAAAAATTCATTGATGCTGGTTCTGGTTATTTGGATTGCTTGGTTCATTGTTAAATAATAATTCATAATAATAATAAGAAGAAATGATACAAGTGTAAGTATGGTGTACAGTTTATTGGCGCTGAAGTTCAGGATATTTTTTGTTTCAACTAAAGTGCTAAATAATTACGGTGACCATGCCTCCTCTTTTTCCAGGACATCCTATAATTTTTTTTTTTTTGGGACCTAAAAACCCGAGCCCGAGGTGGGATTTCTAAATCACCATAAATGTCCAGGAATAGAACAGATTTTGCTTTCTACAGTCGCCGTACATTCGCCATTCGGGTGTCCATCTGCCCTATGCTGCCATTATGCCCCCCAGTGTTTTCTTTTTTGAAAGCCAAAATATGGTCACCCTAAAATAATGTCAGTTAAGCATACTTTATGTATAGTGTTAATCATTAAAAATGATGTCGCATGAAATCCTGGCCTTATGTGTAATGTAGAAATCTGTAGTTGTCAGAACATTTCTTTGAATCTTAAAAGCTCAGTGGCCTTGGTTTGCTAAAGATTTTCACATGTAAAAAAAAAAAGTGCAAACTTGATAACAACTTTAAAAAAGGCAGATTTGATAAAAGCATATATATATATAAAAGCTTGTGTCATTCATAAGGCCAAATTAGCCTATTTTGTCTGCATTACATGCTGGTCTTAACGAATACGAACCCTTTCCACTTGAAAGTGCAAAATACAAAGTGGCGTCTCAGTAAACCGAATAATTGAGCACTAGCAGTGCAATTTGCCGCAGCCTAAAAGTCGCTTCGGTACCGCCGACTGCCTGTGTAAATAGCAGGGAAGGGCAGGCATTATATATGGAGAAGCCAGTTTCATTTAAACTATCATTTTAAAATCATTCTTATTTGAAATGTATTGCTATGGAAGGTACAAAATGCTATGTGATTGTGAAAGGCTCTATAGAAACGGGACTCTACTGCGCCCAGGGTCGCCTTCAGTTGGAAGAAATTCAAAATTTGGAACATCGCCAAGTTTGTCAGGGTCACTTCCCTGTCCCCAACCAATCAAAATCAAGAAGGGGCGGGACTTAGGATAGTAACGATGTTAATGTCAAGAGGATGTTAATGTCAGTGTTAAGAGGAGAAACTGGTCCTGGCTGTCGCTGACAAAACAGTTATTTATGATCTAGCGTGGAAGTATTTCAAATAAACGTTTTGGCTAAAGTCTCTAAAGTAAATAGAGAATCGACGTTCACAACGAAGGAAAGCGGAAGTGCTAGATGTGTTTTTTTTTTTTTTTTTATTTTGTAACCTAGCAACAATAAGCACTACCAGTGCAAAAAAAAAAAAAACACGTCTGATCGATACAGGCCCTTATTCCCTCAATAGCCTCTCATAAGAAGTGTGTAAGATAAATAAGATTTAAAAAAAAAAAAAAAAAAAGATTGCATGCCAAAAAAAAAATAAGGAAGAAAAATAAAGTGATAAAAAAAAATTCCGTCTTGTCATGTGAATGAGAAAGCTGAAAAAAGGTGGTGGAAAATGTGTGGACTCTTACTCTAGAGACTTCTTTCATGAATGTTAAATAAACTTCTCCTTACGGAAAACTTCTCCTTTCTTTAAATATACTCTTTAAAAAACACAATTTTTTTTTTTAATGTTTAACGTTTTTGTTCATTGTTAGGCTTAGACTATGTGACACGCATGCCAAAGTGTTCTTTTTAATGAGCTGTTACTGTAGAAACAGTCACGTGTAAGAATTTATATAAACCTGCGATTTGCCTAACAGCGGGAGCCGCTCTCGGAGCTGCTGTTACAGAAAATAAATCGTCTCCTTTTGACCAATCAGATTTGATAATTCAACAGCATGTGGTATCATTAAAACACACACACACGCACACACACACACACGCACACACACACACACACACGCACACACACACACACACACACACACAGTAGTGAATTGATCTCATTGTGGGGATCTCCCATTCATGTCTATGGGCATAACTCTAACTATGATAACCCTAACCTGTACCCAGCCCTAACCTTAACCATATGTAACCAAACATAACACAAGACTTTTGTCTATTTACAGTTTTCCGATTGTATTAACAGATTTTTTTTTTTTTTGTAAAATTGAGTTTTCCCTTGTGTGGACCAGAAAAAATGTCCCCACAAGGTACAAATGACAGGTTTTTATCACACTGTGGGTCCCCACAATGTAATATTAACATGAAACACCAAACCCACCCACCCAAACACACACACTTTAAATTTTCTCTGCGTTTTGTGTCAGTATCTTAATAAGATACTGGTATTAAGGGATTAAGGGATTTAATATTCCTGCAGTAAATACTGTATGATACTGCCCACAGCTAATAAGGAGCCTGTGAAAAGGTTTTAATTCACATATCCCCTAATGAACAGAACACGTTTGATTTTCGCCATGTGAGTTCTAGATTTACTGTACTGGAAAGACAATGCTATTTCAAGCATTGTGTATATTTTGTGAAAGTGTGAAGGCATTCTTCAGTAACATTACTTGTTAATGATAAAGACGGATAGCTCTCTAAGCTTCCACTGTCGAGTCCCTGAAGTCCCAGAAGTGCTGGACTGTTGGTTCGGGTTGGACTTTTTATGTGCGTGATCTGTCTGAGGGCTAGAATGGGATATAGAGAGTGACTATTGGACGTATTGTAATTTTAGGCCCCGTTCTGGAAATATATCTATGTGTCTCTGATGCTTTTCTGTATCTTCTTCTGAGTCCCCCACAGATGCAGATAAAATGTGCAATCTTAAATACGTCTTTTTTTTTTTTTTTTTTTGCACAGTTAGCGCTGCTTGTGTTCAGATATCTTTTACCATTTCATTTAAGCGCGGAATGTAACACAGGCCACCGCTGAGAGCGGACACAGCCCCGGCCACCTCGAACGTGTGTTTGTTTCATTTATTTATTTATTTATTTTTAATTTATTATTTTTTTAAATTTCCTTCCACGGCATTATCTCCTAAATTACCCTCCTTGCTTTCATTCAGCCCCACCACGTATTTGTTGACTCTGCTTCCCAGCCCTGTTTCTCCACAGCTCCGCAAACACCAACAAAGCCGCTTCCTTTGAATGATGCAGATAGGCTTTGTCTGCGTTTTTGCTCGGGCCAGAAATCCATCTGCTAACGGATTCTGAAAGCGCATGTAATGAAAGAGCAAGGCAGGCAGATACAAGAGTGGATGATTGATTCTTTATTATTATTTTCATTTCCCCTGGGTTTTCATGACCTTAACTTCTTTCCAATTTTCCATGGCGATGTGGCAAACTTCCTCCGTTACACCCCCCCCCCCCACCCCCCAACAATGTAGCGAGACCCTAAAACAGAGTGCCTGATTTTGTGTCAACAGAGTATAATGTCAAGGGCAAAGGTTATGAGTAATTTAATCTCACCTCTGATCACCACACAAAGTTCATTACTGCACCCTGCTCCCTCTCTAACCCCTCGCAGACTCTGATCTGGGCCTTTCGACGGCAAACCGGTGCCTGGACGCGGCCAAAGCCTGCAACGTGGACGATCTGTGCCAGAGGCTGCGCACTGAATATGTGTCAGCATGTATCAAGCCTTCAGGCAAATCGGGCCTGTGCAACCGCTCCCGCTGCAACAAGGCCCTGCGCCGATTTTTTGACCGCGTGCCCCCTGAATACACACACGAGCTGCTCTTCTGTCCCTGCAGCGATATGGCGTGCTCAGAGAGACGACGCCAGACCATCGTGCCTGGCTGCTCGTATGAGATGCCAGAAAAACCCAGCTGTCTGACACAGATGAGGAGCTGCAGAGCCGACTACATCTGCAGGTCAGTACGCGTGAGCCAGTTGTTGTGTAGGTGTGGGGGGGGGTCAATGTACTTGAACTCTGCTGAATACTCAGGTACAGCCTTGAATTCTCAATAAGTCTCTAGAGAAAGCATTAGACTGTGCTTTTTTATTCCTTCAAGTTTCTCATCTTAAGACTTAACTTAGTTAAATAAGTAATCGCTGCTGGCGGGGGGACAAATACATTTCTCAGAAAGTTCAGAAGTTCACATTTGGAGTTTGTTTAAGTCAAACAATCATACATTATACATTGCTTAGTGAGATGCATTATTAAAACATTGTATAGGGTGAAGTTTGTGGTTATAGTCACATTCCCTGAAATCCAAGTCTGGGGGAGGGGGATCTTCACATTTGTTAAGCTATTCTGTTAAAATGTTCTCAATTTCCATCCCATTTTTTTCTGAAGTCATGCAAGTTATAAGAATATCAATGCATTGCATACACGTGAACATTACGGATATTGTGACCAGATCAGCTGACTATCCCCAAAAAAAGGAAGGTAGAAGAATTGTGGTATTTGTGGATTGTTTATAGATTTTTGATACCTGCCAATGTAAGATGAATTTCCTGAGCAATTCATGAAAACTTGCAAGCTAAGTTATCATGGCTTTTGTCCTGCTATAGAAAAAAATATATGTATGTGTATTTAATTATATTGTTAAAGCCAGATATATGAACCAAATTGTTTAATTAGTCTCTCTCTCTCTCTCTCTCTCTCTCTCTCTCTCTCTCTCTCTCACACACACACACTTTGTTTGTTTTACAAACCTCCCAGTGAGTTAGAATGAAATACAATAAATAACACACAAAAATAACAGGACTTGGAGGAGGCCTTGACAGATGCTTCTGTGCTGCTTTCCTTTTGTGTTATTGCATTTTGATGGATGAATTTCTGACGCAAAATGCAGTTATTTCTCAGAGTTGGCCTAGGCCTAGTCTCTTGAAATTCTGTGATTTGCGACCTTGTCATGGTGAAAGGGCTTGTGCGCTCGGGTAAACCTCAGGGTTGTGTCACTGGGAGCTTAATGGTTTTAATATGGCCACACTTGGTGAACAGGTCCAAAGGACGGAGGTCAGACAAAGAGCGATCCTAATGACTATGCCATGAAAAAAAGATAAAGTGGACAATGATCGGATTAGGGTTACCACGGCTCACCCCTTGAGCCAGCCCTGAGTGTGGTGTCCGTAGACGAATGTCTGGAGACCTGTCCACCCAAAAAGAAGCCATCGATTGGGCTCAGCATCTGCAAGACGAACGGTAAATGTCAGGTTGGAGGAGAATGATAGACTGATTAGTCTTAGGAACGCCGATTTGGAATGGAAACTGGCTACAGGTTGAAGCTGGGGATAAAGAAGTCTGGTCTGGCCTTCTCAGCCTATCTCCACTGTGACCCCTACCAGGAAAAGTAGAAGGAGAAAGATTGTTAAATGTGTTCTACAAATAAAATTGAATTGAATTAAATTGAAGTTCATAAATGTAACTATGGAGACGTATTGATGCACCATGCTGTTTCGAAGTCAGCCGTTCCTCTGAGTCAGTAGTAATAAACGCGCCGGGAGTGCTGCTCTGCATCGGCCAGCATGATGCCTGCCGCTTTCATTATCTCTCTTCTGTGTGTGTGTGTATGTGTGTGTGTGTGTGTGTGTGTGTTCAGCCTCTATTAACGAAGTTCCTATGCTCTCTGGTTGTCCTCCAGGTCCCGTTTGGCCCAGTTTCAGTATGACTGTCAGCCAGAGGAGCAGTCCTCCAGCGGCTGCAAGCACGGCAACTATGCTGCCTGTCTGGTAGCCTACACCGGCTTGATAGGTAGGCACAAAATGATGGAGAAAAGAGGCTTGATATGTGAGTGAGAGTGAGAGTGAGAGAGAGAGAGAGAGAGAGAGAGAGAGAGAGAGAGAGAGAGATGTGATGCTGTGGAGAAACCAAAAACTGCTTTGGACAATTAAAAAAAAAAAGCTAAAAAAAATAATAAATAAGACAAATCACAGGTACAGACAGAGAAACTTTGTTTTGTGTGTGTGTGCACACAAGTGTGTATGTGAGAGTGATGGAGACAAAATATTTTATTAGTGGATTGGATGTGAGACTGTCCAAATTCTGTGAAGTGCATCAGTTGTTATTGCGATTGGCTTGAAATGCACACTGCTTTATATCACCTCTGGAAATGAGCCTACTTTTTCATGGCTTCTAAAACACAAACCTAGACCGTCTTAATGCATTTCAAAAGTGTTGCCACCAGCACCTCATAGACCAACCACAGCAATCACACACACACACACACACACAAACACACACCCCAACACACACACACACACACACACACACACACGCACACACACACACACACACACACACACACACACTTGTGTGGTTTTATTAGTCTGGCTGCAGTCTGAGGAGTAAAGAGACACTTTGGACCTTTTATGACACATTCGACGTGAGTTCGAATTCCGGCTTCTCACCTTGCCATGTTATGACATAGATATGCACAGAGAGTGTAGTTGTGTGTGTTATACAAAAGCAAACCCAAAAGGCACAAAAGACTATATTCAATCCGCAAGTCTAAGTGCTCAATCTTGATTTGTGCAACGTCAGTAAATGTATCCGCATTTAAGGCAAAATGAATGACAGACACAGAAGAAGTGGACGATATTCAAAAAAGTACATTAATTAACTTAATTAACATTTAGAAAAGTAAGACCATTCATGTGAAAGAAGGACGGAATAGGGGTGTTGGTTTGTGTATCCATGTTATTTCTTTTAACATTGATGTGTCACAAATACACTGAATTGTGCAAATACATCAAAACCGTCAAATAAGGTCAGTGTTCCAGTATAGCTTAGATTAGTCATAGATTGTTTTTGACAGGTGAGAAATCGACCTCCTTTGCAGGCAATTTCAGATTTTTTTATCTACTAGAGTCGGGATAGCTCAGTCGGTAGCGCATCAGACTTTTAATCTAAGGGTCCAGGGTTCACGTCCCTGATCGGTGTGTTAATAATGACAATTAATCACTTTCACTTCACACTACTGTGAATCAGATGTTAACACAACTTTGAGGAAAGGGCAATTAACCAAGCAAGGAATAAGCCAGTGGTTTTCCTTTAACAGGATGTTAGTGGTTAGCACTGTCGCCTCACAGCGAGAAGGTTATGGGTTTGAACCTTGTGGCCAGCTGGGGTCGTTCTGTGCGGAGTTCTCCGTGTGCCTCCTTGGGTTTCCTCCAGGCGCTCCAGTTTCCAGATTGGGCCAACCGGCTACTCTACATCTGGTAACAAATGAACAACTCCAATTAATGTTCGGGCAAGAGATTCAACACTCAAGAACAACACTTCTCTAGAGATTGATGTAAATACATTTATATTAGATTAGTGGGCATTCCGAAGCTTATTGACTAAGGAACACTTATACAGAACCCTTGAAGAAATCTCTGTCATGAAAGCTTATCCATGGAGTTTTTTTTAATGAACCTGTTTCTCAAAGAGTGCAGTTGTGGGAAAATGTTACATGTAGAGCCAGTCAGAGTGAGTCCGTTTCTATGGTAACAGTCAACGACTTCAATCAACATTCATTATCCGTACGAGATTTGACACTCAATATCAGTTCGTGCTGGTGTGAAATTATAAGAGTTATGAGCTGGTACGCTGGGTAGCGTTGGTGCCTCATGGAGCCAGGGTCTGCGGATCGATCCCGAGCTTAGGATTCTGTCTGTTCAGAGTTGCACATATTCTTCCCGTGGTTGACTGGTTTCCTCCCACCGTCTAAAGACAGGCCAATTGTGATTGTCTATGTGTGTGGTGTCCTGTGATGGGTGACAGGCATTCCATCCAGGATGTATTCCCAACTGACCTCAAGTTTTCCAGGGATACGGATAGGGATCAGGATCCACGTTCACCTCAACCAGGATAAACCTGCAGATACAAGAATACATAAATGAGGATCCAGTGTATTATTATTATTTTTATTTTTATTATTATTTATTATTATTTTTGCAAATTAGTCAGGCTACATTTGCCCGCAAACGAAGAATTCTATACTGCATACACAGACAAGTTTATTGGCAGCAGTACCTGGTGCTTTTGTGAGCACACTGGGTCGATTTATTTTAGTTATATCAGAAACAACTGTTTGTTTGTGTAAGGAAAAAATGTTATGCAAAAATGTGTCTTGTGTACAGGCAGTCCCATCACTCCAAATTATGCGGACAACACCACATCCAATGTGGCGCCGTGGTGCACATGCTCAGCGAGCGGCAATCAGAGACAGCAGTGCACAGAGTTTCTGGATTATTTCACCAACAACATCTGTCTCAGTAAGTCTCCCATGCACTCTTTTGATTATTATACTCACTGAAGCCTGATATGTCTGCAACATCTGTCTCAGTAAGTCTCCCATGCACTCTCCTGATTATTATACCCGCCGAATCCCGATATGTCTATATTACAATCGCCAGTGATGCCACGTGTGTCCACTGAGCTCGTCCGAGTGCCGCTGTAATCAATGGTGTGAGGTTATATCCAGTGACTTGTACATTATTGGCATGGTTGCATTTACATGTACATCACTGGATCAGAGAAGCCATAAGTGCATTTTAGCTGCTTTTATAACTAGACGTTTGTGGCTGTGCTCTCGTTCCTCAGAAATGCACTGATGTGAAAAATATGCGCATTATAACAACAACCATATTGCATTCATAATTAAGGCAGAACAACCTTGGTGCAAGCTAGTGCTTGCTTTAAGTGTGGGCATTGTAACGCTGTATTCGTTTAATGAGCTGCCACAGAGGAGGGAATGTTGCTCTGCTTCGCTTTCTGTTATAGTGCTGAAAGATGTGATGGCTACATTTGTGTAACGAATCCGCCTACGAACACGTGTGCAGATCAGAAACGATTACCCCTGAAGCGAGTACTTTTGAATGCTTCCAGTCAGCACATGATGTCCTGATAGGATGAGTCGCAGACGAGTGGACCGAAAGAATGAGGTCTGCTTTCAACTTTTTGAAAAAAATAAATAAATAAATAATAATAATAATAATAAAAAAAAAAAAAAAAAAAAAAAACACTGGCCTATGTTCATAAAACATTAGAACCTTATGCAGATAATGATTCCGTTTAAGCATCTTCATAAACATAAATAATGCCTCACAAAGATCTTATTACTGCTATAATAATATAACACTTTCTTTGAAGGCCATATGTGCACTGTAAAAACTGTTACTTAGATCTAACTAAAAAAAAAAAAAAATAATAATAATAATAATAATGCAACATTTTCCAACCAATTTTTGCAAGTACAGTAAACCCTCGTTTATAGCGGTTAATCCGTTCCAGACTCTACCGCGATAAGCGAATTTCCGCGAAGTAGCATTCTTTATTTATATATCGAATATAGAGCATAGAAAATCTGTTTACGACCTAAATACGTTTTTTTAACATTATTAGAGCCCTCTAGACATGAAATAACACCCAATTTTTTGGAAAAAAGTTAATAAAAAATAAAAAATAAAAATAATTGGCTCAAGACAACCGAGTGCAACCCGCATTTTCACTGTCTCGATCAACTTTTTTATGAATATACTGTATTTGAAAAAAAGGCGAACGGCGAAGTGGCGAGGGACGACTGTATAGTGAACTAATTGGTATTTTGAGTCGGGAAAACTTCATAATATGCATTTCTCTGTATGGAAAACTATTAAAAAAGAGTCTACAAGGAACATCCAGGAAATTGAACTAAAATCAGTGTAGTTAGCATTACCATAAAGGTGAAAGTGAAATGTCCAGGCTTGCTCATATCGTTTTTACTTCCGATATAAGGGGTTAAACTTTTGTGCAATCAATTTGTGGCGAAGTATAACAAAATCGATATTATGAGAGTAAATAGTAAGCTATAAAGGTCAATATTCACCCTTTTTTTATTTATGGGTAACTTCAAAAAGCAAAAGAAAAAAGATTTTAAAGATTTTAAAAATGTATTGAAATAAGAACAGTGGCACTGTAAGACTTTTTACAGTGTACTGAAGGCCATACTGTGTAATGATCTGATGAATACAGGAACGCAAGGAATTACACACACGTTTTTAAGTATTTCTGAAGAGGCATTTCAGTTCTTAGCAATACAGTATGTATCATGCAATATAAAGTGTTAAAAGAATGCATTACAGGTAGTATGTGTAATCAAAGATACACAGACACCTGACTAGATTATTTCTAAAACAAGTCAAGTGTATATATAGAGTTTTTTTTTAAATCAACAACATCTGCAATATTTTATATCAAACTATGTTTATAATTCAAACCAAACTATAAATGTACAAAACAGGTCAAGTTTTTAGTTCTGATAATCACTCTTCTTTAAAGGAAGGAAACAAAATCAGAAAAAAGAAAATTATGATGACACCAAGCTGAGCTTGTTTTCCTGATGTGAAATATTATGAACATTTCATAATGCTAGCAACTCATAATACAGGTATATAATCAAGATCATTATAAAGTGTGACGTGTACAGCCATGCTGCCCTGGGGGTGCCTGATCTCGCCTGTTCTCAGTAGCTAAGCAGGGGAGGGCCTGGTTAGTGCTTGGATGGGAGACAGGCTGCATGCTGTACAAAGACCCAGCCACAAGGGGGTGCACACTCTGGTGTGTGCCTGCGTGCCGGTCCCAAGCCCGGATAAAT
>JAOVYU010000013.1:5174816-5185446 GCA_025674565.1 Synodontis membranacea | reverse complement strand
GTTTAATGCTGAGCTTCATAATGTTTAATGCTGATGGTATATATATAACCCTAACCCTATATTTTATTAAAATATATATACCATCAGCATTAAATATTTTACTCAACAATACCGACACAGGTCAGCCGTCCTTGTTACCCTGCATGTATCCTTTTCACTCTGATTTCATCAGGTAGACGATAGAAGCATCTGTTATATGCTTTTAGTATAAAGTCAGTGATATACTGTATGTGATCGCTTTTGTTGAAATTTAATGTCCTTGCACTTCCATTAGGCTTGCTCAGGCAAGTTTAGAAATGTGTTTACTATATTTGTGTATTTACTGTGTTAAAACCACTAAGTACATCCATGCAGATATGCAGATTGCAGTCAAAGATTGCAGTCAAAGGTTCCAGCCTATGCCAAGTGACACACGTTCAATAAAAAAAAAAAAATTAAGGCTCTATCCCAAAACAGATATTGTGCACCATGCTAGCATAGTGGAATTAGATTAGACTAGATTTAGATTGGATTCAGCTTTACTCTAACTGAGCAGAGTGCAAGCACAAAGCCAGTGAAATGCTAGAGGTGCGAAAAAAAAAAAAGCACATTACATTAAGTGTCAAATGCAAAGAGGTAGGGGGACAGTAAAGTGCAAGTGATGTGCAAATGGCATAGTATCAAAAGTGCAAAAGGAATATAAGCTATAGAACAAAATAACAGTACAAATGGCATGATGTGTGTAAATGTGTTATTATTGTTTTCTCAATATTACACCATCAGTTCCATCAGTATTACACAAGCGTTATGGGAATAATAATAACATTACTGTGCACATCAGTGTCATATTAACTGTAAACCCTAACCCTTTAAATAAAAGATTATAACACCTCTTTTGTTACGTTCAACAAAAGCATGGCTTTAAGCTACCGTAAGACGTTACTTCTTTTTGATGTTTATATTTTGCTAATAATTGCTCAATCAAGCTCAATCAAGTTGAAATTCCTTTGGTGTCTAAAATTGGGGATTGATGTCATTTGACTTGAATTATTATTATTATTATTATTATTATTATTATTATTATTATTATTATTATTATTATTATTACATGACTGCCAGAAGCTCAGAAACATCATAATGTTCAGTATTTTTTTTAATAATCAATAATCACTTTTTCAGTTCACTGTACGCAAGAAACTTGTACAGCTTTATGTGAGGTTTAAGAGTCTGTACTATATAATTTGAGTCATTAATTTTGTACTAGAGTGTTTTACGGATAAATATTTGCAGTTTTACTTTCATAAGTACCTTGTGTAGGGTCTACCACAGATACTAGATGGTAATGAATCTATAAATAGATAAATAAATAGATAACAACGAAAGAAGATTCAGTCGACCATAAGCAGCATTATGCGAACTCTAGATGTTTTATTATTATTATTATTATTTAAATAAATAACTATAGTGAGATAAACAAGCACTTTATGCTTGGTGCACCCTAAAGCATGATGAACACACTTAGTCAGTGATGAGGGAATAATTTGGCCGAGGAGACAAAGTTCACATGTCAGCACGGCTCCTTTATCGCTGTGTGACTTTCATCATGAGGGTTCTCTGTTCCAGCTGCTCTTACTACCAGTCACATTAATCCTAAAGTGCTGGACAGAACACGGTCGGGGCGTAAGAGGCCTCTGTGTACCGGAACACTCCTGCTCTACATGCTGGAGACATTTTTATCAGCGCTGTAGTGGGACTGAGAGCAAGCACATGGGATTCAGACAATCTCGCTGAGCCTCGGGGTCACTTCTCAAATGTCTTATGATAAATATCTCAACGTTATATACCCCTCTGTAGTAAGATTAACGCTCAATCTGTTTGTGCCTTAGGGATAGTGTACGGAAAGATATCTTTAAGTACAGTAGTTCACCAGTTCCAAATGTTCGAGGGGAAAAAAAATAAACTAAAAAAAAAGTTCAGGGTCAATGATGTTATGCCAACAGGAAACCGCTCATCATTTTATTCATCAGCAGAGTTTTTTTTTTTTTAATGACTTTTCAGTTGCACCTTGAGTGCTTTTAGAGAAGAGGAGTGTGAAAGAAAAGCCATAAGTTTCATCTGCTCTCTTCATTAGTTCCACGTCTGTGAGTAGATATTGCTTGGAGAAAATAAAAAGCTTCACCTATTTACGTCAGGTCCCCAGACATTTTTTTTTTTTTTTTTACCTCTGTTGCTCATATGAGAAGCCTCTAATTCACTTTAGTCATAAACTAGATAAACTTAAATCCAACCAGTACCTGGAAAATAGTCTATTTCTGCACCCCCCCCCCTTTTTTCCCTCTGATTACTATTCCTTTAAAAGACTTTGAGCAGAAAAGAAAGCTACGTCAGCATTGTCTGTTAGGCAGTACTTTTACAAAGAAAGAAATTATAGCTTAGTACATTTTAAAATGTCAGATTTCATACTTGCCAGCTATTAAACTCTAAAGCACCTTTTTTTTTTTTTTTTTTTTTTTAAATAATGTCTACTGAAGAATTATTACTATTTTAAACTGCACATTAGGGGAAAGCATTGGCAGTTACATTTTCTGTTCCTCAGTATCGTTGTGAAGTATGGCAGATTTGTGCATATTTTGTGTATTGTTGACGCATATTGTCTTGTTCATTTCCCTGACCCTTGCCTTGTTTAATGTTTTCAGTATTTCTTTTTAGTATTACTTTTATAGTATTGCACTTTTAGTATAGTAACTAGCATTTGTTTTAGAATTACCGGTTTTCAAAATAAGTCTAATAAACCGAGGGTTAGAAAAAAAGGAAAAAAAAACATGAATAAATAATATATTATAAAAATATATAAAATAATATAAAATAATAAATAAATAAATAAAATAGATTCTTAAAGCTCAACCAGCTTTTTTTGGTTATTTATTTGTTAGTTAGTTTGTGTGGTCGCTTAATGAATTATTTTTTATTAAGCTACACACGGGTGATTTTTATTATTTTTTTTTATTATTATTGAAAAGTAAAGTCAAGACCAAAATGAATGCACATAATTAAAACCCATGAAGTGGAATTGATTCTGTGATTGAGTAGTAGTAGAATATTAACATGTCCACAGTAGCAACTGCATTCATGGTTATATATTTTAATCTCAGAGAAACCATATCAATACATACCATGAAAACAAACTGAATGGGTGACAGCATTGTAACCTGATGCAGGGAAGATAATTGCTTCTAATAAAAAAAAGAAAAGAAAAGAAAAAACTGAAATTAAATTAAATTAAATTAAATTAAAACTGAAACTAAATGCCCAAATCTTTGTCTTATCATTTATATTTATCAGCTTCCTGAACTCACCCACATGTTTGCAAAATCATTTTGAACAGTTGTTTTCAGGACTTCTATATGTAAATGAATAATGCCATAATAGCTTCATTTAATACAATGATAATAAAATAATTAACTCAGTAAAAAAAAAAAAAGTGTAGTGTGCACTTGCCTTACATGTTTTACTAATAAAACTTAAAAATAATTTTAAAAAAATAATAAGCGGTTCATGATTTGAATAAACTCAAAGCACAACCATTTAGAGTAAGTAGATTAATGGGAATTATATTTTTGAAGTATTCTGTATTTGCTAGAACTATTTGATAAAATTGTACCCCAAAGAAATATTGCCTACAGAACCTCAGGGCAAAAAATGACCCAAATCATTAGTTTGATAAGCGATATAGGTTACTGAGAATTAATACTGTATCCACAAATGCTTAAGGTTTTATTATCTATCTAGGGAAAGTACCAGGCCCTGAACTTAAACTATGATGTACCCCAATACCCTATCAACTGAAAGTGAAGCTGTCTTATTGGTATTTTATAAGACTGATGTTAGGTTGGTGGGAGATTGCGCTTTAAATAATTAAATGACAAATTGTGAATACCATTACCGTCTGGCAATCCACCCAAATTTTTAATTAATTCATGAGAATGTCACACTTATCAATTCAGTTGTGCAGATGATTCAGTAACAGTATTTAGCATATTTCCTCATTTTCCCATGAAATGAATTCCTGGCTTGCCCTTGGTGCATTGATGTTACATGCTGCTACAGCATCTCACAAAAGTGAGTACACCCCTGACATTTTTTGTAAATAATTTATTATAACGTTTAATGGGACAACACTGAAGATATGGCACTTCGACACAATGTAAAGTAGTCAGTGTACAGTTTTCTATAACAGTGTGAATTTGCTGCCCGCTCAAAATAACTTAACACACTGCCATTAATGTCTAAACCGCTGGCGACAAAAGTGAGTACCCTCCTTAGTGAAAATGTCCAAATTGTGCCCATTAGCCATTTACCCTCCCCGGTGTCATGTGACTCGTTAGTGTTACAAGGTCTCAGGTGTGAATGGGGAGCAGGTGTGGTAAACTTGGTGTTATTGCTCTCACACTCTCCCATACTGGTCACTGGAAGTTCAACATGACACCTCATGGCAAAGAACTCTCTGAGGATATAAAAAAAATAATTGTTGCTCTACATAAAGATGGCCTAGGCTATAAGAAGATTGCCAACACCCTGAAACTGAGCTGCAGCATGGTGGCCAAGACCATATAGTGGTTTAACAGGACAGGTTCCACTCAGAACAGGCCTCGCCATGGTCAACCAAAGAAGTCATATCGAGAGGTTGTTTATTGAAAATAGACGTATGAGTGCTGCCAGCATTGCTGCAGAGGTTGAAGGGGTGGGGCGTCAGCTTGTCAGTGCTCAGATCATATGCTGCACACTGCATCAAATTGGTCTGCGTGGCTGTCATCCCAGAAGAAAGCCTCTTCTAAAGATGATGCACAAGGAGACAAGCAGACTAAGGACATGGATTACTGGAACCATGTCCTGTGGTCTCATGAGACCAAGATAAAAGGCGGCAACCAGGTGAGGAGTACAAAGACAAGTGTGTCTTGCCCACAGTAAAGCATGGTGGTGGGAGTGTCATGGTTTGGGGCTGCATAAGTGCTACATAATGGACATACTGAAGCAGAGCATGATCCCCTCTCTTCGGAAACTGGGCCGCAGGGCAGTATTCCAACATGAGAACGACCCCAAACACACCTCCAAGACGACCACTGCCTTGCTAAAGAAACTGAGGGTAAAGGTGCTGGACTGGCCAAGCATGTCTCCAGACCTAAACCCTATTGAGCATCTGTAGGGCATCCTCAAACAGAAGGTGGAAGAGCGCAAGGTCTCTAACATCCACCAGCTCCGTGACGTCGTCATGGAGGAGTGGAAGAGGATTCCAGTGGCAACCTGTGAAGCTCTAGTGAACTCCATGCCCAAGAGAGTTAAGGCAATGCTGGAAAATAATGGTGGCCACACAAAATATTGACACTTCGGGCACAATTTGGACATTCTCTGGGGCGTTGGTATTAAACACTGGCTTCACCGGTGATGAATTAGTGTTATGCACTGGGTAAGCCATTGGTGCACAGGCATTATGCACTGACTTCATCTCTAGTGCATTAGTATTAAACTCTAGCTAAGCCACTGGTGTATTGGTGTTGTGCAGTTGGTAAGCCATTGGTCCACTGCTTCACTGGACACATCATTTGTGAATTGAAGATAAGTATTGGGTAAGCCACTGATGAATTGGTGTTTAGTGCTGGGTAAATCAATACTGCTGTCTACACCTGCTTAACAAAACCCAATCATAGCAAAGCAGAAATCAAGCATAGTTACTAAGCAACAGCTAGGATGTAAAATGATAAACAATATTATAAGCAAATATATTTGCTATGCAGAAAAAAAAATAAATGAGTAGGTTTTCCAGAGCTAAAACCCTTTCCCCGAAAATAGTTGTTTTTGCTCTGTTTTGAGGACACAGGGTAAAATGTATTAGTAGAGTGGGGGCAAAATTACAGAATCATTTACTCTTTTAAAAGTGGAGCCAAATGTAGTCTGATTAGAATAACATTCTCTTCAATATGAGTAAATTTTACTCTGGCACATTTACTGTGTATATATATATATATATATATATATATATATATATTTGCTAGACTTGTGCGCTGCTGTGCTGTTAGAAACAAATAAATAACTTCAAATAAGTAATGCGGCGTAAATGGACTGACCATTAGCAACTCACAGAAGATATAATGCACGCCCCCCCCCCCCGAATTACAACATATGGCAAACAAATTTGCATTACCATTGCATTACCTTTCCACAGCATAATGCAATATTTCATTAGGTGAAATCTCGGTTGAATGCAAAGTTGTAATTCATTAGGTGTAATGTGCACTGGCTTCATCAAGGTACTTCTGCACCTGTGCTCAAGTAAATGTGGCCCGACCGAGAGTCCATATTCGAACAAGGTCATGGGCTATGAAAGAGACGTGACTGTGTCTCCAGTCATAAATGTTTCATTTTTATTTCGTCTCAGCTCAAACAGTTGTGGCTCTTCCATATTTACTGATGCTCGCCACTGTCTAAAAATAAATCGGGCTTGGTAATTTTGTAGTTAAGCATCAACACTGCGTAATGAATTACTGATAAATAGTCTTTGCTGTAATAGAAGGGGCTCATCATATGCTAGTCTCCATCTGTTTTCTAATGATTTAACTGGAAGTCTTTCCTGAAAGATCACAGTTACGAGTAGTGAGGTCATTACAGAAGCAGGCCAAGACAGAGGGCCAATCCTTGACTGAAATCAGCCTCCTGACATTGGGTTAATGAAATCACAGAAGGGTGGCAAGAACACTCTAACCCTCACTCAAAGGACATGGCATTTTATAAGTTCATCATCACTGTTGAGTGCTATAAGTACTATTGTGAAGCTCGTTCTTCCTCCCCAGATTGCTAAATACTACAGAGAGCGAAGAGTAGCCCCTCGCTGTATAGTGCATTCATATGTCGACGATGGTGTAGGCATGATTTAAACCTATACTCCATTTATACTCGGCATGCCTGTTATTTGTAGCATAGGCGGTGTGTGTGAAGAATGTCAAATTATTTCCCTGTAGGAGATTTTTATTTGATAGGAATAAGCAGAAAACTGCCTTAGCTCAAACTCATTATAATGGAAGTCTAAGGGCAGTTGTTGGGAAGTCAATTATATAAAGCGTTCTTTTGCAGAGTGCATTCATAAATTCTTTAGTATTTGGTATTTAAGCTCTAAATCTTTATCATTTGTCCTTTCAGGTGTGAGGCTAGTTTTTTTTTTTTTTTTCAGATTGAAAAAATTGTTTTTTTTGAGAGAGAATATAAGAGTCAATAGATATGACTACGTAATCCTAAAGATCAATTGGACAGGGAATTGTGCAACAAGTATTTCTCAAAAGGTTCTTCCAGTTATGTTAATGCAAGACCTGATTATAGGAATCAAGAAATTACTTGAACCACAACTTTCTGATTAATAATCATGATAAAATAATGCTTTCAAGTCATTTAAATGACAAAGATTAATGATATGAATATTTAGTTTATCACAGAATCAGCACAAGATTCTTTTTCTAAGTGAAGAAAATTAGTTTCGACACAGAGCGTATGGCTGCCTGTTAAACTTACATGATGACATTATTAATCTAGTTTTGGCGCTAGGCGATATGTCGAATATTTCCCATGATGTCGCCGCTCATTAAACATTCATGGGTACTGTACCTGCATGACTGTGTCTGAAGAAGCAAGTGACAGCCAGCTTCAGGGCTGTGCTTTATAAACCCCATGAAGTACCCTCCTGTTGTTAGAGGCAACAATAGAAAAACATATTTTGTACTCGTAATGCACAACTGCCTGATTGACAACCCGTTGAGTTATTCTATAGGGCAATAATGAAAGCTTCCCTGCTTTAAAAAAAACAAAGCAAAAAAAAAAACTTCCTTTGTAAATATAATTGGTGATACATTTTACATTTTTCCTAGTGATTAGGCCTCTTTACAATCTTTTAGTCAAAACGGTGACGCATATTTACCTTGGACTCATGTTTAGCACACTGACGGATTTATTCTTGGGTCCGGTGCATTCTACTATGAGGAATTTAAAAAGGGATGTATTTTAATTTATTTATTTATTTATTTTTAAGTCTCTGTGCCCACAAATAAAAGAAGGAAAAAAAAAAAGATTTGGTTTTCCGTATGTAAGGGGCATGTCCGAATTATCATTTTACTAGAAAGAAAAATGGTCACAGTGCAAGGCACATGACTCAAAAGGGTTGTACTTACTTTTAATTAATCATGGATGTACAGTATTTTGGGCATAACATGTAGAATGAGAAAAAAAAAACCATTCAGAATATCATCTCTTATTCCTTTTAAATGCCAGGAGTTGCCCTTGACCTTGGCTTTAATAATGGCGAATTTGCCAGGTGATAGCAAAGAGTGCTTCTCTGCAGAGGAAGACAAAGACACGTGAACGTCTATGGAAAGTGAAGACATGTGAACATCTATGGAAACAACAGGATTCCACTAATAATAATAATAATAATAATAATAATAATAATAATAATAATAAAAGAACCTTTCACATTGTAATCTTTTATTTGTAATCTTTTAACATTTGTGCAACAAGCATGTTGTATGCATGTTGTGCATCCGCGTTTTGTTGGTCAATCGTGCAATGTGCCAACAATGTGCCTGACAACACCGCATTTTCAGACCAACACACACATCGGTGCTCAGATGGCTGCAGATTCATTTGCTATTTAAATATGTATAGCATGATACATGATACAGTACATCACATCTACATTATATATATTGTAAGATGATGGGGTGAGGGTGGAGGGCGAAATCTCGGTGGGACATTACCCATATTTTGTATGTATGTGTAGCTGCAGTTGTGTAGTTATTATTATTGTTATGGTTGTTATCGTGTTTATTTCTCTGCTCCCTTTGGGTCCTATATATTTTCTCCCTTTACTTGTTAGACATTCTCATTGTAAAATACACAACAATGTATACTGAATGCAGTGGATGTGCACACAGACTCTACTTGGTATAGTAAACAAAGCAGTTAAACATGAAAATATGATAGCTATTACAGAAAATGGGATCACAATAACTTCTGCCATCTTCTGGAATTCTGGAGATTACAAATCGTAGAGAAGTGTTATGCAAAACATACATTTGCCTCACCCCAAATTTCAGATTACTCCACTTTTGAGACCGGATTTGAAATATGCCTTGAGCCGTGGTCCAAAATACCTTTAAAAACAAAGGGAATTTCAAATTTACCCTGTGTCAGTGTGCTGGACGAGGCCTTAACCTGCTTAGCCTTGAGTAAGTGTTGATTGATTAAAAGAGCATTAACCTATTTGTTTGATTTATGCTCCAGGACACAAAAATCCTTAAAATGCATACATGCCTGCTTGAGGGGAGTAGCAGAAAATTTAAAAAATAAAGAATATTTTATGATCTGTTCATCTATGTTAGAGTAGCCAGCCTGTTTTTATAGATCGCATGAAATCTAATGAATTTCATTTGCAAGCAGTGAGACGGTCTAGTAGTTCTAGACTAGATTTATAGGTCTAGACTGGCTGTTCGTAGAGTCCATTGTGTTTTATTGTTTCTCTGAAGTAGAATGCACTTTTTGTTCTTCCAAATATTGCCTTTTCTCTCCACTCTCATGAAGGAACAAAAATAATAATAATAATAAGGCCTTATATTGTACCGGCGCCCCTATGAAGGTCTGCTCCTGAGCTAAGGACAGAGTAAAACTATCAACACAACGATGTGCAGTGTGAACGTGATGTAAGCACGAATTACTAAACATCTGCATTATTATTAGACATTATCATCCACCAGAGATGTCGGAATATGGAAGAGAAGCTTACCTGTGAGTTCACACAATCTGAGGAAATTTCTCCTATGTCCCTGAGCATATGATCTATACACATCGCCCCTGTCGCCCTTGTACGCTGACCCAGAACAGAGAAGCAGTAACTGATAGTGTCCTGCAATAATCAGCTCTGTCAAAGTGATGGCTTGATGGGTAATCTGTGTGCCCATGCTGACAACGTGGAAGGATGGCTATTTATAATGCCCTGACCTTTCCTCAGCCTGCCTTCTTCACAATGTATGTTCTAGGCGAATCATCAAAGCTGGCTCATAAACAGCTCTTTAAATGTTTCAATGTTTAGACACTGTGATGATTCACATTTGTGCAATTTTGTCTTTACTCAGTGCGCCAAGAGCAGATCAGCAGTTTCATGAAAAAGCCATTCCTGTGTATTGTGTAGTGTCTAATGTCATATCAGTTACATTAGAGAAACAAAGTACATTTTATATAAGCTTTTATACTCTTGTCATTATTTTTACGAAAACACAAGACTGGCCTAAGGCTCTTATACTGTACTGCACAACGTTTTAGTATTTTTCTATAACAGGATACACAATAAAGAGACACTCATTCATTTATTTATATAGAGAGTAGGCTTGCTGAAATCAAGACCTTATTTATCACAAGACTCTTGTAAAATCATGTTGTGACAGAAAATAAAACAAAAGAAAAATATTATTCTGTTGCTGATAAAAAAAAAAACACTACCATGACTAAAATGTATATATTTAACAAATACCAAAATGTATATGATGCCAGAAAAAAAAACAACTCATTAGCATAGACTTATATTTCACACACACACACACACACACACAAATATATA
>JAOVYU010000013.1:5120275-5130395 GCA_025674565.1 Synodontis membranacea | reverse complement strand
ACTTTCAATAGACTCAGCTGTGGCTTCTGCTGGGTTAGAATGAAAACCTGCACCCACACCGGCCCTTTCTGGACAGGATTGACACCCCTGCTTTAGAGGGTACCAAATGAAATAATTGGAAATAAAAAAAATTCAACCCTACAGTGTTACTGGATCATATATTTTATCAAAGCTTTTCATTTTTATCTTGCAAATCAAGGTCAATAAAGTTGCCATATAGTTACCATATACTGTATGATTCCTCGCTGGTCCGGGGGAAAATCTTTCCAAAAACTGTATAAATAAAAAATTAAGCCTAAACTTAAAGAAACAAATCTATTAAAACATTTATATATTCACAAAATTAAAAATTCAAATCCATGTGGTTCTACAAGGCCATTTAGGTTGTCTGTTGAAGTTACCTAATATGGCTTCTTGCCCTATAAAGGGTTAATCACTCAGTTGAAACGCAGACAATTTACAACTGGGTTGATGTCAAAATTTTCAATATCGCTTTTATTTTTGTGCAGGTCTGCAATGGAAACCCTTCTACTGTCAGACTTTTAGGTCTGCAAAGGTCTCTGAGTTATTTAAGTATTGATCAAAGCCAGTATGGAGTCCTGATTCATAGGAACTCTCCCTTCTGTTTCCTGGGCAACATGCAACCCTAATTATCACTGAATATATGAAATCTCATCTAAAGCCAGATTACAGAAAAAATCAGTTGATATGATATCACTGTGTTGCATCATATTTCTTTCAAACGTGTATGCAAGAAATTGTAGATTTATCTTCTTCAATGTTGCTGGCCAAGAATACACCCTATGGAATGCCAGTCCAATGCAGTACAGCACACACACACACACACACACATACACATACACACACACACACACACATATGCAACACACACCACAAGCAGTGACTTTACAGACCGCATGGAAAGCATTTTAAAATATCATTAAAATGCAGCAATGTTTACCAATGTGTCTATATTATTCAGCGCTCTGGTGAAATTCTATATTTTCCTGAATGCTTCACTCAAACATCATGCTGTACATTTAGTTAATGGAGACTGGGTTGTTGTTGTTTTTTTTATTTTTTTTATTTTCAGCGGACAGCGCAGTCTGCAAGATAATTTCCTTTTAAGCTCATAGAAGCACTGATAATGAAACTCCATTAGTGCATGGCTTCGATGAGACTATATGGCAGATTCAAGTGCACTTTTTTTAATGGATCAAAGATTAATAGGCATTGGACAACAAGCTTTAAATAAGTCACTTTGGGTCTAACCGGGATGCACAGCTTCACCGTTAGGCAATGAGTGTATGTGTACTGGAGGTTCTTTTGCAGAGAGAAAAAATACCTCAGTGTGTATAGGACAATGCGCTGGTCAGATGTTCTGCCTGGAAGCACATCTGCGCGTTGATTATTGAGAGAACTTTCAAAGGGGTTGATCCTTGTAACCACTTGCCAATCATTGAAACAATAATGACCATGATAATGTGTATGTAGTCACGACCTTCTTTAGTGAAATTTAGCTGGCGGGTGAGCTGCTTGACTGCTTTTTAGCCTGACCTGGCAGACATTACAAATTTTATAAACCTGATCTCTTATTGGAGAGGCTGAGAATTAAACAGGATGTCAGCCCGGTAGATAAAACATAGCATGCATTGGTATTATACGGTACACTTCGATAACAGACACTGGTGCTTTCTCTGTTTTCAAAACCATCAGCCAAAACTGATGCACACATATTCACACATGCACACACACACACACACACTTTCACATCAAGGGCAATTTAACATAAAGCAATTTAGGGGCAATTTAGCGTAAGCAATCCACCTACAGTATATCTAACCGCGTGCACTCTGAGCGCAGTGTACACCCACTGTAAAATAAGAGCACATTTAATAATCTGTTCTTTCTCTCTATCTATCGAGCTGTATTACATGGACTCACACTGCCTGATATGATGACAGTTGCTGATCCTGACACATTTCTCCTGCTGCGGCTCATCTCACCCTATAGTGTGACTTGATCTTGACGCATAACTTCTTGTATTTTACTTTCTGCTCCTGTGGATGGACTCACATGAACGACCTATAGATTTTCACTTTAGAAAGAGAGTTTATGTCCAAGTCTCACCCTTGCTTCCATGAATAATCTTACCGGATACTTTACATTTGTACCTAGGAACAATATAACATGAAAGATTATAAAATAGAAAATGTGACGATGTAACAAATCCAAAACCACTGTACTGGATGGATGGATCCTTTTTTTTTAAAAGAGCAGCCATGTTTTTTAGGCCTGGTTGTGAGTACATCAGCTAACTATTACTGTCAAACAGTCTTCAGTTGTTTAATTTATGGACTTGCATGTTCAGCCTTGCACTGGAATAATATTTCATTGCTTCGCGTTGCCAGTAACAGATGAAAGAGCATGAAATAGACTGTAGCTATAATAATTAAATTTTCAGTAGGACTGTTTTGTTCTGCCTGGTTTGT
Source organism: Synodontis membranacea (assembly GCA_025674565.1). NCBI lineage: Eukaryota > Metazoa > Chordata > Actinopteri > Siluriformes > Mochokidae > Synodontis > Synodontis membranacea. The sequence continues at coordinate 5,127,903 of JAOVYU010000013.1, read as the reverse complement.
GACAGAAAGAAGACACTAAAATTCCAATTTAAAAAAAAAAAAAAAAAAAGTCTGCCTATAATCTATCTCTATGTGAAACTGGACTTGTTGTCAGATTTACACAACTTTTACCATATCAAGTGACGTGTCACGATACTGACCTCGTCTGTGTATTCATGTGGCTGTCAAAGATTTTCCTTTTCACCAGTTGTGTTGCTCATTAGTCTGTGTGAGATGGCTCTGGTGCTTGGTCCATGACAGCACTTCACTGTAAATTTTTTGCACTGTAAATGAGATGAAAACTCTGACGCATTTCATGATACAGAGAAACAACGAGCATGACTGCAGAAGGGTAAAAAAAAAAAAAAAGGAGTGACACAAAAATGCCATGAAAGAAGAAAACAACCATAAAAAAATAGAAAACAGAGAACAAAGTAGTGCCCAAGTAGAACTCAGGTAAAGACTTCAGATAAAGTCTTATCTGAGAGGCGAAGCTGCGAAGATGCTGAGGAATAGGGGATTGTCATCTTCTCTCTTTGTCGCGATCAGCCTTGGCATTGCTATGGGCATCCCTAATCATCCTAGACAGAGGGCATGACAGGTGGCATTTTGGGCATGACATTACGTCTATCCAACCTGGTGAAACTTTTCTGATCATTATTCGAAATGTTTTCAGAAGGCACTGATCCTCCTGAAATGACAAGAGAGAAATAAATTCCTGTATTTTTCTAGGTAGAAAAGAAAGCTGCTTCAAAAACAAAGCCTGTTGTAAAAAGTTCAAACTGAATTTTTTTTTTTTTTTTTTTTTTTTTCCGTGTGCCTGGGTTAAGTTCAACTGGACTCCACATGTCTGTGAACAATTCAATCAGGTGTTTCTCCAAGTTATAGTTCACCCTCTTGGTTTCTCTCTTGCTAGAATTAGGCTCGAATCTTGAAATGATACTTTAGCTATATTAAATAATTCCCAGACTTCCAGATTTTGGAAGAGAACCGGAACCCCTGTCCAAGTCTGTGTTTTCAGGGGTGCCTGGATAGTGAACCATGACTTTTAGCACAAGATTGGCCATGTCTGTCAGTCTTAGGGGCTATATGACACAGTTATGGTTAGGCACTACTGTATATAGATCTAAGTTGTTTTAAAAAAAAATGCACAGCTTCCTATAGTATGTTCGAGGTGTAACTATCTTGTACAATAGTTTTTGAAATGTTATAATAAATGCATCCTTTTGGGTCATGAAGAAAGAACAGGCATTTTCCTAATGGCTCATTGGGTGATTTTACCAAATAAAGTTGAGTTTCCTCAAAATGACTGATGTTAACAATTAATTGCAGGGACATGGTTAAAAACCCAATCTTCTTTGAGTCATTTTGAGGTGACCATTAAAGGCTTTGTCATTAAAGACATGCAAAATTGCATCCCTGAGGATGTTCAGTTGCTGTACTTATCCATGAGATTTTCCTCTGCCCCAAGTTCCACAAAGGACAGCGATTGAAATTTTAAGTAGCAAGGCATTGGAGTTGAGTAGAAGGCCTCCTGGTGGACCTTGTATCATTCACCAGATGTCAATCCTTCTCTACAGCTTCTTCCTGCAGCTCAGGGAATTGTTATCCTACCTTCTATGTCACAGTACAGTCACAATCTTTGCTAGTTTTCTGGCTAAGCTGGTTGTTGGTGTAGGGTGGGTATATAATGGGTACGCTTCAGAGATTCACTTCATACTTGCTAATTCATCCTTCCGGCAGCTTTCCATTGTTAGGATTACGAATAATCTGATGGCCTTTTGGAGCTTGGTCATAAGTTTTTTCAACCCGCATGCCTTCATTCCACTAACGAGAGGTGAGACGATTAACACTGCTCAGGATCTCGGTTAGAAAACGGGACGGGTTGAAGGCGGAAGCCTCAAGATCAATGAAAAAAGGAATCCTTGACCATTTTTTTCTTGTGTCTTGTCAAAGACCGATGGGAAAAAGAGTCTAAATATACACAATATACACAAATGTACTGACAAGCATTTGAATGAATTGTTTAACTGCAATTATTTTTACTTTAAACTATGTTGTACTAGCACATCAGCACGGTGTAATGTGACAATGCTGATGGTTCTATTTATCATATGACATTCGCGCTTGGTATGTGATTTATATTTTTTTTACATGTGCAAATTAATATCCACTTTATCTTAGTTCAAACTAGCTCTTTACAGTTAAAACTATGTATTATTTTATGAATTCCATTCAAATGAATATAAATTTCCCAGGATGAGCAGTTCATGTCTTGAAAATGTTTCCGATACAATAGATCATCAAAAAAAAATGATATAACAAACGTATGAATATGTACTTAGTAAACTGGGGTTGAGTTGTTGTAGCATTGGTGGCATAATGTGCTATAAACACTGTTTATAATGCATTATGTAACAATGTATAAAAGCATCATACACATTGCAAAAAGACTGCAATGCTTTTTCATAAATAGTTGCAGCAAAGTACATAATGCCTTATGAATAGTATAAGAGTAGTATAACGTTGTGAATGTATTCGCCGTCATACCAATGGCCTTCAGAGAAAATGGCACCAGTGGTCCTTAACCTCCTGATTTTCGACAAGACATCACAGGGGTTTATTTCTATTCTGCTTTTGAGTCAATACACTGCAATGAAGTGTTTATCGATTCCACCACCAGTTGGCCGGAGCTCACAGCGAAGAATTTATTGTTTTTCTTATTGTTGTTATTTATTTTCAACAGTATAAGCCCATGTTGCAATATGATGAAATTATACAACACTGTATGTGTTGTTTGTTTTAAAAAAAAAATTACATTTTCCATAATGAAATGCAAATTTAATGTACATAACCACAAGGGCAGTGGGAAGATGAAGATGCAAATTGGATGTATTACTCCCACCACAATGCCGGCCGGTTTTGTAGTCTGAATCTGTCCATCAGCACTCAGTATCCCAAATCTCTGTGGAATATGCACAGCTGTCGGAATATTTAGCTTGGTTTTTTTTTGTATATGTTTGACTGGGTGTGCTTGGTTTCCTGCTGTAAGCAATCTGTTTGAAGGGGAACATAAAGCCAGCTCCAAAATCAATAGATGCTCAAAGTGATCTGTGGTCTCATTTTTTTCCCCCCTCCCCTCTCTGAAGTTTGCTCTTCATAAGACATGAAAGCCTAATAATTTGCCTTTATAGCTTTTCAAATACAGGCAAAGCATGCCACTCTGTGAGAAATAACACCTCCTGTCATCCTCGGCTTGAATGACGTAGTCTAAATTGGCCTACTGCTGTTCATTACATAGGATGGTGCAATGGAGCAGTGACTGTCCTAATGATCTTTTGGATAAACCATTGCTAAAATGTTCAGTTGATCAATCCGTACTTTGAGACCACTTTCATTATTTCATACAATGGTGCAAGAAGTTACACTTTTACACAAACTAAAATGAGAAAGTTTAGTTTTATGAGCAGGGGTTGTTCAGTCCTTCTGTTTGTGCTTTTGTTTGTACTTTACTTAAGTATTACACACACACACACACACACACACACAAAGCACTCCTTTTTACTTTTTATATTTTCATTTTGACCACCAAAGTATCATTTCACCATGAATTTTCAATTTTTTTCTTAGTAAGGTTACTGATTTATACAGGATGTGATGTCTCATTAGCCTGTCTTGTAAAGATTAAATATTGGCCTTTACTGTATATAATTTCCATCAAAGCTAAAGTATGGTAAGTTCAGTTACCTTTAAGTTTGCTAAATTAGCTAGTTTTGGTTGGCAATTTTGCGACTTAAATTAGCTAGCTAGTTAAGTTCTTAAAATTACCTTGTTAAAATACCTAGCTAGTTCTTTTTTTGTTTTGTTTTGTTTTGGTTTTTTTTTGCTAATTTTGCCATCAATTCTAAAATGATTATTAAACATATTCAAGCAACATATTCTAGGTCTGAATTAGTAAAATGTATGATTTTTTGACTGATTGCTTAGCGAAGTATCTACTGTAGTAATTCAGAATTGGGAATGAAGACCACGGAGTAATATTTACTTTTTACACTTGAGTAATTGAGTATGTTTAATAGAAAGTACCCTTTTACATCTGTTTTCAATTGAGAAAGTTCCCAACCCATCCCCCCCCCCCCTTAAATACAAGCCCTATGTACTTTCTTTTTATTCAGTTACAATTAGCATTTTTTTTTTTACCTTCAATGGTTCTTCTTTGTTGCTTGGGAAAAAAATTACTTTTCTCAGAAGCAGAAGATGAAAAAAGAGATGTTTTTTGAATGTAAGGGAAAAAATTGTCCTCCATGACCTGGAAAATGACTATTGAACATGACTATGGGATATTTCTTCTAGCAGATGATGATGATGATGATGATGATGATGACATGGTCTTCTAATAAATAAAAATAATAAATAAAACAATGTTTATCACTGAACAGGCTGTGCTCAATTTTTGCATCAGAAACAGACAGTATTATTCATTTGATCGTATTTTAGGTGCTAAAAGCTCCTTGTACCTGCCAAGTAAAGCACAGCCTGATACTGGATGTTACAAGAGTTGTGATGACATATTCCTAATAAATCCATACATTATTCATGAGCCGCAGCATGCATGAGCTATTTAACTTTAATTTGCAAATATTGTGCTACCAGCTCATTTTAAGAACCTTTTTCTACAATTCTTATGTGGCCTGCACATGTGGATATTTGCTTTCACATAAGCTACATTTCTATTGATTACTTAGTTATTTATTTTTAATTAAATACAATAAATTGGCCTTTCTTTCTTTCTTTCTTTCTTTCTTTCTTTCTTTCTTTCTTTCTTTCTAGGGTGCCCTCCACGATTATTATCAACGCTCGTAAAGATTAGTAAAACAGGTTATAAAAATCCACCTTTTGGTGAAGTAGCTTGTCACACTGAACAAAAGAAAGCATTTAATTGAAATAAATGTATTTATTGAGGAAAAACAAACCCCACATGCTTATTTATGTCAAAAACACACAATCTTGACAAGGGGTGCCAGTAATTGTCGAGATCACTGTCCATAAATTTAAGAGTTTTATCGAAAAATATAAATTACTGAAAACTATAAGCATTGCTTACATTTCAAACATTTCATAGGGTTTTTTTTTTCCTTCAAAAATGTTTTTTGCTTTGGCTATTGACTGACACGTTCTCTGTGAAAGTCATACTCATAAATTCTCTTACATTCTCATTTCATAACATTGCTTCAATTACTGTGATTTCCTTCCGACTGGCCATATGGCAAACATCCTTACTGCACATGCTTAATATGTTACAACAGCTGGGTTTTCTCTTTAAGTAATCCTAAACAGTAAAAAAAAAGAAAAGAAAAGAAAGAACATCCCAGCAGATGCTGTAAAACACAGTCAACACCACATATCAAACATCTTATAGATTACAAATGTGTAGATTATTACCACTTAACTACAGTATATCAAAAGTATCAATGTAAAATCATTACTGTTCCTGAATTAATAACTTCATTTAAACTATTTTTTTTAAAACTATACAACTATTATATGTTCAGTATTTAAAGCTCGAAATATTGCACATATAACAGCTGACTTATTAGATATCATTTCTTGCAGGAAAAATATAGTTCTTTTGTGTTTTTTTTAATTAACTTATTAATTTATGGTAAGCGCCAATCTTATTGTGTCTGATCAAGTAGTAAGTTGTCCGCATTGTGTATGGGTCTCCTGCAGGGTGTCTGGATTCCTCCCACGTCCCAAAAAACATAGTGGTACTGGCTACTCTAAATTGCCCCTAGGCTCCAGATCCACTCCAACCCTGCTGAGGATTAAGCAGCTAATGAAGATGAATTAATTAGATGAATTAATTCAGGAGACAGAACCAATAGCAGTGGAAAAGACCAGTGGTGTCATTACTTTATTATGGTTTCTTCCCCTCAGCACTGCTCAGAGAAATTCTGCAGATTCAAAGCATGCAAGTACTTATAGCTAAGCATTGGCATGGCATAAATTTATGTTATGACATCTCTGTTTGCTGAGTGTTCTGTCTGCGGAGGTCCCTGTGCTCTATTGTCAGCAGTACATGACTATTTATGTAAGCCATCTGCAAACAGGACCCAATAGCTTAATGCCCATTATTTCATTAGCTCAGTGCTCATTGTTACAATTGTGATTATTACCATCGTGTTTGTTTGTTTTCTGACGTTAGAAAACTTTGCCTTTTGACCTTCTTAGCTAGATTCTTGTGGATTTGTTAAATTCTTTTATATATTTTTCGTATGTTTTTTTTTTTTTTTTTTTTTTACAGTTAGTTAAATTTGGATATGATTAAAGATGGCTGAGATTCAGAACGGGACAATCAGGAGATACTAAGAACACTAGGAAACAAACAAGATTATATGGAACTACTGGAACATGTCTTTGAGCAGTGAAATCACGCACAAACTATTGTAAAGCAAGTGTGAAAGGAGACAATTGGGAGAAAAACTGTCAAACAAGATTACTGTAATTAGCAAAATAAAAGCAGAGAGACAGCAAAACAGAGAGCAGTGAAGGCAGGATTGGGATGAGGTTTGACTATTTTCTTTGATATTGATTATATATCCTTACTCACTTTAACAGGAGTACCTGCTCATTCATGCAATTATCCAATCAGCCAATGTGGGGCAGAGCAGCGCATCAAACATCAGGATGGAGAAAAAGTGACCTCAGTGTCTCTGACAGTTGCATGATTGTTGGTGCCAGTTTTTCATATTTCAGAACTTGTTGATCTGGAGTTTTTATATACAACATTCTATGCACAAAATGGTATAGGAGAAAACATCCAGTGAGTAGCAATTCTCTATGCAGAATTACATTGATAATGAATGAGATCAGAGGAGAATGGTCAGACTGGTTTGATCTGACTGAAAGGCTATGGTAACTCAAATAACCTCTTTGTACAACGATGCTGAGCAGATAAGCATCTCAGAACGCACAGCATGTCAAACCTCGAGCTAGATGGCCTGCAGCAGCAGAAGACCACAGCAGGTTCCACTCCTGTCAACCAAGAACAGGAATTTGAGGCTACACTTGGCCCAGGCTCATCCAAACTGGACAGATGAAGATTGGAAAAATGTCCGGAATGTAGCTTGATTACTGCTGTGATGTGCAGATTTAGGTTTACAATTTGGCAGCAACGGTATAAATCCAGGACCCTTCGACAGCCCAAGCTGGTGGTGGTGTATTGCTGTTGGGAATGAATATCCTCAGCTTTTCTGAGTATCATTGCTGACAATATGGATCCGTTTATGGCCACAATTTACCTCTCTTATAAAAGCTACCTCCAGAATGATTATGCACCATGCCACAAAGCACAATGTGTTTTAAAGTATATGCGGTATATTCTTGACTTCTCTATATACCTCATCAGCATGTTCTGTGGGGACTTTTGAGAGAGTCTACATGTATCTTTTTTTTTTTTTTTTTTGAGTAAAAATGCCTCACCATAAAGTGACATACAGTAGCCTACTGTGCAAAAGTCTTAGGCATCCTATTTGGTTTTTTTTTTTTTTTTGGTTGTTTTTTTCTGCGTACAAAGTGTTATAAATTACATTTTATGAATTCTGCCTTATTGATTCAGTACAAAAATTCATATTCCCAAACATTACTTT
>JAOVYU010000013.1:4963298-4974571 GCA_025674565.1 Synodontis membranacea | reverse complement strand
AAAGAAAGAAGGAAAGAAAGAAAAATTATAGTAGTCTGTGTAAGTAAGTAGACGTGAAGAAAATGGTTACTCGTAGAACAACTGAAGCTTTCACTACATAAATATCACCAAGAGGCGAGTTTAAAAATAAAGAACCGAGAAGTCTGAGAGGTAGACGTATCTCGAGAACTCAAGCAGCTTTGAACAGAGAGCCTTAAGCTCCGCCCACTCGTGACCTACGTCACTGAAAAGCTTGTACGCTTTAATACACAGTATGAGCAAAAGGTATGTGGACACCTGATCATGGCACTCATATGTGGTTCTTCTTCAAGCAGTTGGCACAAAGTTGGAGGCACGACGTGATGAGAACATGATTAAATTTTATGCAAAATTAAAAAGCTGTTAACTGTTAAATGACTAACCCAAAGTGTAACTTAAGAAATAATGAAGCGCGCATGTTTATGTTTGTGTGCACATGATCGTATGTGTAAACTATGCTCAAGCGAATCAGGCGTCTCATCATAACAGACGCCACTTTCACATTGCTAGAACACAATTGTAATTTCCCTTCACTGGAACTAAGAATGGGGTTGCCATGGTCATGGAAAACCTGGAAAATTTTTGGAATTTAGAAATAATTTCTCCAGACCCTGGAAAAGTTTTGGAATTCTTGGACAGAGAGGGAAAAGTTTTGGAAATGTATTTTTGTTTCCCATTTCCCGCTTCGCTCGCTCACCACGCTAACTCCACTTCCACCCCCACCCTGCTCGTTCGCTCGCTCACGGTTTTCTTATGGTACTGGAAAAGTTTTGGAAAAGTCATGTAAATTAATTCTACCAAAGGTGGGGCAACCAACCCTGTAAGAAGCTCAAACCTGTTCCAGCACGACAATGCCCCTGTGCACAAAGCCAGCTCCGTGAAGACATGGTTCGCCAAAGACTGAGTGGAAAATCTGGAGCATCCTGTACAGAGCCCTGACCTCAACCTCACTGAACACACCCAGACATCCGTACCTGACCTCACTAACGTTCTTGTGGCTGAATGAACCAAAATCCTCACAGCCACTCTCCAACATCTAGTGGAAAAAGCGTCACAGAAGGGTGGAGGATGTTACTGTATTACAGTAAAGGAGGGGCTGTATCTGGATCGGGACGTTCAACAAGCACATATGGGTAAGATGGTCTTGTGTCCACATACTATAGCCAGATGGTATAATTGTGAATGTACGTGTAATTAAGATATCCATGTAAAATCTTTTATGAACCGAAGAAAAACAGAAACTGCTAACTATCGTGAAAGCATGCAAACTTCAAGCAGTTTTTTTTCTTCTTCTTATATTCAGCATGAAAAATCTTTTCACGAAACTGAACACATTCACATTTTAATCCCTGTTTAGATAGACATTACAAAGGAATTTCCCAAAATGTTAATTATTGTTTTATTCATATTAGATTTTATTATTAAAAAAATGGCATGAAATAATTTGTTTTAAACAGCAGATATTTATACCCACCTGATCTTTTGCATTAAAAACTAATAATTTAGTAATTAAAAAAAAAAAGACATAAAAGAATGGGTATGTAGCGAGAAGAATGACCTAAGAAACAAAACTTAAGCTTTCATACAAAAAAAAAATCACGTACAGTCTAAAATATAACTTGGATTCTAGCAGGATTATTTATATGTAAACATTTACTGGGTCCAGAAAAATCTTTTCCAAATTCAATTCCAATCTTTTCTGTTTATTAGAGGATCGGATCAGATTTCTCCTTTGTCTTACTCAGAATCCAACGCTCTGTTTTTTGTTGTTGTTGTTGGCATCAGCCTGATACGGATCATGGATATCTGATTGGGAAGACCGCTAGTTTTATAATGTATGCAGATGTATGCGTATTCGATTAGACAATGCCTCATTTGCATAGATACATGTACATTTATAGTCTTGAGCTGTGGTTCTGTCTGTTTCAAGTTTCCCGTGTTCTCCCCACGTCCGCGTCGGTTTCCGTCTGGTCCTCCCGGTTTCCTTCCCGAACGACATGCCAGTCGAGACAGGTTCCAGACCAACCCCTTTTAAAACACCGAACTTCCACCAACCCGCGTAACGTTGTTTTCACGGTGAGCAGTTGCAGCACGTATTCTTTGTAAATGAATTAAAATAGCACCAGCTTTTTTGTTTTGTTTTGTTTTTTCTCTGTATATGTTGTATTCGTAGCTGCCAAATAACTAGTTAGTGGAGCAATTACTTACTGCACATGGACATGGGAGACAAATATTACGAACGAATTCTTCTCTTTTAACAGAAAAAACATCTAGAAGGTCATGTGATGTGGCAAAAATATCGAATGATATTGAAGAAGTTCCGGTTCGGGAGTTCAAGCGGAGCGGGTTTATGAAGGAAGTGAAATGCATTCGCGTCACTCGGGTGTGTGTGAGTGTACCAGATTTTGTTCAAAAGCTCCAAAGCGCAAAACACCAACAGAGTACCTGTAGTCTGAAACCTAGACCCAGGGATCATGTAGGCACAAGTTTTCATGCTGGGTGTGCACCGAGTTTGACAGGTTTGTCTGAAACGCGACTGTGCGTGAGGCGGGATTTTGACCTCCTCGGTCGTGGTAGTATATATATTTTTTTTCCTTATCTTGCCGCATGGCTCGCTGCACCGCCTTTGTGATCGGCTTTCCCGTTAGATTTTACACTCACGTGCATCCTTACTATTTTCAGAGAACAGTGGGCAGCGAGTGACGCAAAGAGCCCGATTGTCAGTTGCACAGACGTCGCACCTTATGGGAAAGTTTCTCATCCTAGCAACACATGGGTCATTCCATATGAAATCGCCAGCTTGATGGCTTCAAAATTGCTTCATTTTGTGATATGTCGTAGTCCGTGTTGCCAGATGAAGATTGCAGTTGGTCTCAGCTCTGTAGCTTTCTCCGTTCAGATTATCCTCTAAAAAGGTGACGTGTCCACGTTAACCGCCTATGTGCGTTTTGTAATCACTTTCAGCAGGCCATAAATGAAAATGAAAAACGAAGAAAGATACGATCTTGAGATAAATATATATATATATATAGGATTGTTTATTTTGTTTTAAAGTCTTAGCAGTACGCATTACACCAGTGCGGTAGTGATTAACTCTCTACATACTGCTCTGCTATTGATCAAAAATGAAATTTGACTAGGAGGGGGGCTGTAAAACTGGCCTGAAACAGCTAATGTTTAAGTCAATAAGTCATTTGTTTTGTAAATCATACTCATGTAGAGCTTCTTATTAACACAAATAGCAGCCTCGTATCTTCAGTCTGGGGCAACATGAACTAGGAATGGACCGATATTGATTTTTCAGGGCCAATACCGATACCGATTATTGCTAGTTAATGATTACAGATAGCTGATATTTGGAACCGATATATACATAGGCTATATTTAAAGTACAAATGAAAATCTCTGAAAACTCCCAACACAAAATATCGCCTTTATTACTTATCTTTTTTTTATATTAAATTTAGATAAAATATAAATAGCAAAAGTACTAACAAATAAATAAAAACAAAGTAATTATAAACCAGAAGGGCCAAAACGAGGGAACTTGCACCTATACAAAAATAGATTAACTTGGATTTTATTGTTAAAACAAAATGAGCAGCATGGCTTTGTAATGAAAGTAACAAAATGGAATGAAAGTGATGAAAATGTATACAGACATCCCGACCTGCAAAAACATCCGGGAGAAAGCTGCTCAGCTGCTCAGCTCACTTAACCTATAGCTCCTCTCAAAAATACCTGAGATTTCGCTGAACACTCGTTATTACAGGTACAGTACTAACAATGCATGCACATCTCACTGCACGCTCACATTATCACTGCAACAAGGTTCGTTATTCCGACATTTCAGCGCTATAACCGGGAAACCGGCATGCTTCACGCTGTGCTTGAGTGACGTGTATGAGTGACAGTGAGGCTTCAGCGGTGGTCGGCTATTAATTGTAGAAGCCAATCAGAGATTGTTATGGGTGGGACTTTAAGCAAGCAGGCCATGCGGAGCCGCATTAGCACACTTTGTTTTATTTTACCGATAACTGATATTATTACACAGATATCAATAATTGGCAAAATCCTAATATCGGCCACCAGTTATTGGCCAGGCCGATAATCGGCCAGTTCCTAATATGAACCATTTTAGGGCCTGTTTTTCAGCTGTGGCCCTGTTTGATCCCCTCATTGACCATGTGGGCATCTTTAAGATTTAGAAAAAGTTTGTCTTAATAGAACGCCCAGGGGATGTGCTTCAAAATAAAACTAAAGCGAAAGTGGAACCAGAACTCCTATGTAGAAAACCAGGCCCCTTTTAGGGGCTGTCAGGATTCCCCGGGCTGTTTCTCCAGACTGACGAGCAGCTGTTTACATGGAGTCTGATCAAAGCCTGGTTTAAACCGAGGTTGTGCTTTTATTTGTTCATGGGCGAGAGTTGTGTATCTCCACATGTCTTCATAGAAACCAGAGAAAATGCGTTTGTTTTCGGATTTATTAATTTTTTTCACTCTGAGGATTTTATTTATTTATTTATTTTTTAAAGCTCAAAGGTTATTCAGTATCCTTAAAGGTTCTGTGCAGAATCCTAAGAATGGACTGTTTTCCAAGCAGAACCCTTAAAGAAGAATTTATAACAAAGAAATGATTCGCACCGGTATTTTGCTTTGCCTTACGCCGTACCGTATGCTGTTGCCTGCCATGCATCTCTCCTTAAATGTAGCCACAGTGATTTGCCCTCTTGGTAGCATCGCATTTCCTCCTACGCATTTCCGGCTGCCCCTTCTTCTCCGTGAAAGTTGGAAAACTACAATTAAGATATTGTGATTCTAATGCCCGTTTAATCCTGTGGATTTAAACGCCGTGGCGTTATTTTTGTGCCTCATTCCTGAGCGGCCAGTGCAGCTTTCGCTGAATGCAGATGAGTTAGTCACTTCGGAAATGCTTTCGGTGAGAATTCGCTTGGTTTATAATTAGTCACATGAGGGTTTTTTCCCTTTTAAATTGGTTTCAGAAGAACATTTTGTCCATGATATTTTCTTCTTCTACTTATTGCTACACTGAAACACAGAACTCTTCTTTTGTATGTAAAAAGCAGTAAATCCTGACGTGTTTCATGAGACAATGCCTCCTAGAGGAGACACAAACTTTGTATGCAAGTATAAATACTACACCCTGCGCGAGCGTCGACGCCGTACCTGCTCTGCAGATTTGACGAAGTATAAGTGCCCAAACTTCATTTTCAGAGCACTCCCAGAGCGCTTTTCTCAAGGACTTATCACTTCTAGGTTGCAAAAACATCTTCCAGCACTTCTGCATTCCTTCGTTATGGACATCAAGCCTCTGTTTACTTTAGAAACGTTAGCTGAAATGAAAGAAAGAAATCACGTTTTTTTAATAATAAATTTGTGGTGACTCTTCAGGGTCACAAATAGCTGGGTTGCCAGAGACAGCCAGAATCAGTTTCTTCAGAGGCTGTTTTTGAGCCGAGGACTCTTGAGTGCTGCCAGTGCTGAACTTCAAAGGATTTGTATAGAAAACAAATGCCACCGTGCAAGAAACGCATTTGGTGGATACAGGCCATAAATCGGCCTTTAGTGTTCAAACACATTACTGTTCTGTGTGCTAAGGTCAGCTGCCCTCGCCCTCTCTCTATTAAAGATGTTGTTTAAAGGCCTTTGCCAAAGACAAAGAGGTCTGTTTTTTTTTTTTGTGTTTTCATAATCTTGGCTTTGTTTTCATAATCTCCTGCCCATACTGCTGCTGTCAGCCATCCATATTTCTAATACAGTCTCGAATCATACATGGTAAAATATGCGTGTTGTTAAAGGAGAATATTTGTATACAGTCGACCCTCGCCACTTCGCGGTTCGAATTTTGTGGCTTCACTTTATCGCGTTTTTTTCAAATACAGTACATTCATTAAAAAGTTGATCGAGACAGTGAAAATGCAGGTTGCGCTCTGTTGTCTTGAGTCAATTATTTTTATTTTTTATTTTTTATTAACTTTTTTCCAAAAAATTGGGTGTTATTTCATGTCTAGAGGGCTCTAATAATGTTAAAAACGGTATTTAGAAGGTCGTAAACAGGTTTTATATGCTCTAACTATGCGGAAATACTACTACGCGGAAATTCACTTATCGCGGTAGAGTCTGGAACGGATTAACCGCGATAAACAAGGGTTTATTGTATTTGTTGATATTTTCCCAACAAAATTCACGGACACAGATTGCCAAGGCAACGACACCCACGTCTTCTCCCTCCCCGTCCCCCATCCTGTGATTGGCTGGAATACGCCCCCTGTTACTGATTGGCTGGAATACACCCCTAGCTGCCGACTGATTGGAATAATAATGTGCGGCTCGGTCCAAGTCACTTTCTTTGTTTCCCCTGTCTATAGAGCCAATAAGAATGGATGTCTGCACCTTTAGCGCAGGATATCACTTCACCTGATACATATAAAAATGTTGAAGTATGTTCATGTATTGGAATCCAGACGCACGATCTCCAGATCGAGTTTCGGTCTGCGTGGGTTTTATCTGGTTCTCCGGTTTTCTCTCTGCTCCCCGATAAACATGAAATTAAATTGCAACTCTAAATTGCCCCTAGGGGTGAATGCATTGTGTCCTGTAATGCACCATCATGCACACTGTACTCCAGGTTCACACCTATAGTTCCACGTCAGTCGTGAGCAGGACAAACCCAGGTAAAGATGAATAAATTAATGTATCAGTTTTCAGAGATTGTTCTTACAGCGGCATGTGGGAAAGTTGTAAAAGTGCCTCAAGGCCTGATGTGGTTCTTTGACGCATTTTATTAAGCCAGTATGATATTAGAAGAGCTAAAGTGGCCCAGTGACAGTGTGATTAAAATGGACCTGAAGTAGGGTAATACATAATTGGTGTGACGGAACTAATATCAGCTCAGTCCTCCTTCTAGAGTGACACATTCATTTGCTGGGTGAAGTTAGTAGGGGTGTGTATGTGTGTGTGGAAGTGTGAAATGCGGGGAAACGGACTGCTCAGCAGAGCTGCAGGAGTGAGTTGTTTCCCTGCTGTTCTATTAGAGTGATTTCAGACCGCTCAAGCACACCCCTTTTATAATCCTGGAAGAGTCAATGTGAATCTGCTTATATTTCGAGAGTGCTGCACTGTTCGCAGCCTCTGGTTATACTTGGCGCCTCTGATCTCCGATACGACGGCTGGTCATTTTGTCGTTGTCCTAGTGCTGTTCCGTTTTTGAACGAAATCTCTAGTGTTAGGGCTGATTCAATCTTTATCTGATAACCACAGGATAGAAACTGGCTGTAACAAGCCTGGGACTTTCTTTGTTTTTTTTTTTTAATACAGGGTGGGGTCAGTAGGTGAAATCTTGTTTATTGCTGTTAAATAAAAAAAAAAAAAGAAGGAAGCACTAGGGATATAGCAATACTATTTTTTTTTATTATTTTTTTTTTTTCTGGTTTCGTTTTTCAATACAATACTAATGACTTTTCAGTACCCTCATGGCTCTAAGCATTGTCTGATGTTTTATATTTGCATCCCTACAGTTTCCCAAGTGACTGCCTGCAAGCTTCTGTTTTGAAAGCTGATGGATATAAAATTTTAGAATTGTGCAAGAAAGTCTCATAGCATTTGTCGTGCTGCATTGTTCCCTAGTGCATGCTGCAAGGCAACTCAGGGATGCGTCCCAGGCCACATACCACACACTACGTTGTGTCAAGGTAGTAGGTTCTGAAGTCTGGGACATGGCCCATGACATGATAACCAGATATTATTGAGAAGCTTCACGCTGCTAGTTCAACCAAACAATCCAGAAGCTGTGAAACTTCTTGACCTTTTGCCAGCCTCTGACATTGCTAGTCAGAAGACTCCCCTGTCCATCTCCACAAGCCAAGGAATTAGTAATGCGGCATAGCAGTGATCCGCTTCCTGCCTGGAGGGACGGTAGTATCAGGTGACATCCATATCTACGCAAAGCAGACCTTCTACTGGTGTCCCACAAGGCTCAGTACTAGGGCTTCTTCTGTTCTCCCTTCTGTACTCACTATGAGATAAGACTATGGGATGTCCTTCCTGCTAATTTTCTTCTTCAAATATCTACAAGAGGTTACAAACGGTATTTGGTTAATCACCAGGACAGGGGAAGCCATCTTTATTGCGGCATAATCACGAATAAAATTCCACTGCAATTAAACCTTTGTATGTTTCATATGTTTGACGGAGATCATCCAGAGGAATAATCGACAGAAATATTAAATGCACTGCAAAAGCTTAACTGAAGGTAAGCTCAGTATTTCACTGTAGTCTGCAGTCCTGCATGCAATGAGAAAACATCTGGCCTCTCCCGGATTTCAGTATTTCAGGTTCTGGTGCACTAAATGGCATTAACACTCAAGTACCCGTGCACATCCCTAGTAATATGCTGTCCTTTCATCAATTAGACACTCATGTTTCAGCTCAGATCTGCCAAGTATGTCATTTTAGATGGCAGCTCATCAGCCGAGTCTTGAAACTCCAGCAGGACAGAGCTGTGTATATCATGTGAGATGCGTCTGTACATCAGAATCCTGTGCTCTTTCTGCAGATCTCACGGATCACGCCATCTGACGATGCACATAACTTTGGTGTTTTGGCCGGCTTTCCTTCTCTCTTTATGCTGCTACGGGATTTTCAACTTTGTCATTTAGGCTTTTCCTTTACAGCCTTAGAAAAATCCAGCCATTTCTTTCCATGATGGCTACTCAGACGTGCGTTGAGTCCCTTAGAGATTGGCTTACTGCAGCAAGCTCCTGGAGATCTTCTCCTGTGTGCCATCGAACCCTTGCACTTGATCCATGTTGTATGCAGCCTCAGAGCTTGTTTTCAGTCTTTTCAAGCCTACTATTACCCCAATGCTGCCCTCCCTCCGCTTGTTACCTGTACCACCACCCACCAGATTTATAAACACTGATGCTTGGACAATCACCAGTGTACCCATACCTGCCTGAAGGGACTGATCAAATCTTACATCGCACCATGCACCCTTCGACGTCTTGACTGGATCTACCATCTCTCAAGATACCAGGACGCCATTTATTGAGGCTCAAGACTCTGTCCTCTCACCCAGGTGGTGGAATTAGTTTCCTCTGGCTGTCTGAATAGCTGAGTCACTGTCGGTCTTCAAAGATTGATACCCTACCTCTATGCCAAGCACTAAATCCAGGGGGGAAAAAAACCCTGATTTGGACTTTGTTTTCATGGTTGTACAAGTTTCTCTTTATCAGGATTTTAGTTTGATGGATTTCTTTCTTTCTTTCTTTCTTTCTTTTTTTTTTTTTAACAAGCATGAGGATACATTTTTTATGGTGACTATAACGTAAGTCGCTCTGGCATCTGATAAAGAGTAAATGTTTCGGAGTAGATGTCTGCTTTCAAATTTCCCATCAATTCTGACATAAAATATTTCAGTGGATCGTACCTGTATGCCAAATCTGATCATTTTCCGGCTAATATTGGTACCCCTACTATACCCCTATCTGATCCACCAATACTCGATACTCTTTGAGGGCAATGAAACTGGCAGTCTTTGGAATCTTCTTCCAGGAGTTGTACACTTCCCCGGCATCTTTGTAGGCACAGCAGGAGGCTTTATTTTCTGTCTCGCACTGCTTTCATGCCTATTGTTTGATCTACTTTTTAATGAAGTAGATTTCTTTTACTGAAACGTAATCTGTCTGGATGGGAAATGCGTTTAATGTCGAATATGGAAAAGAAGCTAAATGAGCATGTAATGCCACTTTGTATCTCACCGTACAAAAATCTGTATAGCTGCTCACATTCAGTCCGTGCTGTAGAGTAACTAACGGGGTTTTGTTTTACTACTGACTGTCGGCTCACGCATTATGATTCATGCTTCATTTCGAATGCTACATTATGTGGCCATCCTGGTGACACCACCACCACAGAGTATTTATACGTCAGTCATACTGATGGTGGACTGAATGGTCTATCTTTATTTACTCGGTAGATCCTCTCACGATCTCCAAGGAACACCTGAAGCCTTAGCTCTTCTGAGAGCACTTAAACATTGTTTTTTTTTTTTTTTTTTTTTCCAGAAACACTCGCAGGTTTTTCCAACCCGAGTGTCTATGCACATAAGTAAATTGAAATGCGTTCCTCTTCAGGACGCAATGAATCCGGACTGAACAAGCTTCTCTGCATCAGTGCTGTTACTGCTATTGGGTACTGGTTTATATAACCAATGTAATACATAATACAAGGATGTCACGGTAATGAAATGACCGCACAAAATGACATCATTCTGGACTTCACGATTAATGATGGCAATCAAAGGAGAGCAGACGTCATCTTCCTACCGACCTACACAAACCTCAGCAGGACGATTTCATTAAAAGCAGCACCCAGCAGCAATAATGCAGGCTAGACAAGAAAAAACATTTCTATAGACAATGATGAGTGAGTGAAAATAAAAGTAGCATGAACAAAACCCAGTCTTCACCACTGTAATATACTTTATACTGTAATATACAAGGTAACTAATGTAGCTAGTGAATGCATTTTTAAGATCAACTAGCCAACATTATAAAGAACAAGCCAAGAAGCATATTTGCTCTTTTCATGGCCACTGTTTAAAGGAGGGAAACAAACAGAGCAAAATGTTCTGTGATGTCCATGACAATTAATATGAAGTCATTTGTTATCAGATTACAAAAAAAAAAGCAAAACACATGAAATAATTGAGTCTGAAAAAAATGGCATCACTGCACTGCTAGTTTGTATTACTACTAATGGCACTGTGTCAAGATTGTGTCATATACAGTGCCTTGCAAAAGTATTCATACCCCTTGAACTTTTACATATATTGACACCTTACAACCAAAAATTTAAATGGTTTTTATTGAGGTTTTCTGTGATAGACCAACACAAAGTATGAAGTGGTATGAAAATGATACATGGTTTTCAGAATTTTAAGCAAATAAAAATCTGAAAAGTGCGGCGTGCATTTGTATTCAGCCCCCCTGCGTCAACACTCTGTAGAGCCACCTTTCACTGCAATTACAGCTGCAAGTCTTTTGGGGTATGTCTCTACCAGCTTTGCAAATCCAGAGACTGAAATTTTTGCCCATTCTTCGTTGCAAAACAGCTCAAGCTCGGCCAGATTGGATGGAGAGCGTCTGTGAACAACAATTTTCAAATCTTGCCACAGATGCTCAATGGGATTTAGGTCTGGACTTTGACTGGGCCATTCTAACACATGAATATTCT
>JAOVYU010000013.1:4823735-4836509 GCA_025674565.1 Synodontis membranacea | reverse complement strand
ATATATTAAAAATTATTCTTTTTAAATATTTATAAATATAAAGGTTTTTAAAAAATAATAATAATAATAATAAAATTAAGTAAATAATAGTAAACCAATATATTAGTAATTTATTTAATAATGATTTATTTTCTGATTATTCATATTGTGTGTTGTAGGAATGTCTGGTGTTCTATAAGGAATAAAAGCCTTTGAGAACTGCTGTTACAGACAAAAAATAAATAAATAAATAAATAACACAGCAGTGTCAGAGTGGATTTCACCCAGAAGTTTGATTGATTTTCCAAAATATTTTGTATGAAATCACGCAGGTCGTTAAATGTGTGTGTTCTCATTTAGTCTTTACACCCCAAGAAAGAAATTCATGCAACGGCAAACCAATCCGGATCCGTCTTGTTTTTGTTTTTTTTTTTCGCGAACATTTGCGTGGGAAAACGCATCACCTGACCAATCAAATGAGGGTCCCGCTGAGTTCCGCTGATGTCTCACGGCAGAAATGACGAGCAGAGAAAGCCGGCAAAATGTGCGAGCAGGTTCTTAGGTTGAGGAGGCAGGATGCCCAGGAGAGCCCAGCAGTGATCCTAAAATAATTGTCTTAACCTGTCGTGGTAGAGCTTCAGCTCTTCAGAGCAAGATTATGAAACTCGTTCCAGTCTCCGATCCAAAAAGAGCGTGAGAGCATGTCCGTGATGATTGTCTGCAGTACTAGAGGACTCCTTCATTCACTCGGAGCACTACTGACAGTCACGTCGTAAAACCAGAACATGAAACCAGAACATGAAGGTGCATAATTGCGTATGAGAATTTGCGTTTTTGTCGCACCATAACTTCCTGTCGTACCCGGTGTGTAGTAACTCTTATCCGAAAGATATTTGCCAGCGATGATATATTTTTTTCATTTATCAAAGAGTGGCTCATCATACTGTTTACAGTTCCTTTTAATGATGCGGAATGTCGAAGTCCTGTTATCACTTGGGCAAATCCAGATATAAACAGCTGTTCCCTCGTCAGCATCTCCTTTATTTTATTTCTCTTTCGGTTTATAAAGACAGAAATTGCAGCTTGTCGTGTTTCCTAGAAAGTCAGAAAGCGTAAACTCCCCTGGTTATTGATACGAACTTTCCATTTGAGTTACAGCTGGATCTACTGTCAGAGCTGCTGCTACAGAAAACGCATCAACACTTCCTGACTTTTATTTATTTATTTTTTAAGTAGAAATATCCATGAGGCTGGACTGGGTGATAGCACGGTCAGGTAACTGATATTCCAAAATATTTAATAAGAAGTAACATTGCTGAGACTGGCATTGTTTCTCTCTCCCTCCTAGCGTTTGTCCTGTCTTTTACAGGGTCCGCTTACATGTTTTAATTTGGCAGAGTTTTTAACGCAACTGACGCAACCATCCCCATTTATCCGGACACCAGAGTGTGCACCCCCTTGTGGCTGGGTCTTTGTACAGCACCCAGTATTCTCTGGATGTCTCCCATCCAAGTACTAACCAGGCCCGCCCATGCTTAGCTTCCGAGAACAGGCGAGATCGGGCACCCCCAGGGCAGCATGGCTGCCGAGACTGGCATTGTTTAAAGCTTGTTAAAGCATTATCAAGGCAACTGAATATTCAGCTCCTTGCAGCTAGCTTTTAGACTGCAAACCTACTTGATTTTTATCTTCATTTTCAAGCACAGGAAAGAAAAAAACTTGCGAAGAAGCTTAAACTTGGCTGATGTCAGACGACGTCAGTACAGTAGACCGAATCTCGGTTGGAAATGTGAGCACGTAACAAAAGAACGAGTGAGCTACAAAGAAACTTTGGGCTTTAAAACTTAGCCAAGGTGAAAATAAAAAAAAAGCACAACTCCTTATTCAGAAAGAAAAATATCTCAGATTTCATGTTTTCGCTAATTTCACTCTTTCTGTTGACCGGCGCATGCTTGCTGGAAGACGCAGTCGCTTGTCCGTAATGAAGCATTACCTGAGGCATGTCGCGTTTTAATTAAAAGCAGTAAAAAGCCTTATTGATTCTCTTCGGAAGAAATAAAGACTGCAGGCAGAACCTTAAATTACTGTCATGTCGCTCCTTTTAATGTGATTTTGAAATTGTTTTAGGATAGATGTCAGTGCAGAGTTGGAGGAGTTTTGAGGTCGGGTGTCGGGGGGTCTTGAAAAATCTATAAGATCATGCTGCATTGTGCTGTGTTATGATTGAACAGGAAGTGTTGATTGGATTAACTACACCTTTTCCCTCTGTGCGGTATTCACCAGTCGGCTACGTGACGCCGAGACGCGTTAGCACAGCTGGTTCGTCCAGCTATGACGAGGTCGACATTCTCACTTCTCAGCCGTGGATGGTGACGGATAAGTGACTGGCGGTGACGCCCGTTCTGCCTAATTGGCAGCTGTACTACAGCTCACCTTCAGGCGGATGTAGAGGACACATTGTGCCGTCTGTGCCAGTGTCCACCGAGTGCTGTTTGTGCTCGGGCACGGACACACGCCCCGTCTGACCTTCCTCACACTCACAGCTATTTCTACTCCCTCTCTTTAATGATTCATGTCACCGGAGGCAATGTTTGTGTGAAGACAGGATACCCACCCTTATTTTCTCAGATGTATTTTTCTCCCTGCGCACATGATATATCAGATTGAATGCTTCAGCCTTTTATATATATATATATATATATATAGTTTTTTTTTTTTTCCCTTTTTGTATCATGGCCACGTTCTCCCTTTAATAGACACACACACACACACACACATATACACACACGTGCATTCCTTTGTTTCTTTTCCTCTCAGCTGGAGCCATAAAGCTGCTCTTGCTCTCCTGTTCCATAATAGTTTCCATATGTGTTTATGTTTTTCCCCGGTTAAGTCAGGAAAGACAGTGCAAGGTCTTTGTCATGTTGATACGATTTGATTAGATTTCTTTTTTTTTTTTGATGAACCTACTTTGGAATGCCTGGGAAAACTCCAACCACATATTATCCGTGGCTTTCAGTATTCCGCCATACGCATGGCACGTTTTAGCAAGGTTTCTCGGCTTAAACCAAAATTTTTAACACAGGACACACATTTTATAGTTTATATACCTGATGTAGTGTATAGTCACAGTTTATAGTATAATACTTATACTTAATACTCTCTCTCTCTCTCTCTCTATATATATATACTGTATATATATATATATATATATATATATAAAATAAGTAAAGAATAAAATCCGGAGCTCTGCTGTTATTGGAAAATAAAGTTGGTCAGCCTGACACCGAGGTCGATTTTAAAATCTTTTTTTTCCCAATAGCAGTATGTCCTAAAGTGTTTTATTCAGTGTATCATTACAGCTTTGTAACAGTCAGTATTCCACCATCAGAAACTGTTAAGGACAACGACAAGCTGTGTTCTCATAGCTGCTAAAATTTCAACAACACCGGAACCGTCTTTCACAAAGTAATAATAACTCATTTTTGACAATGTTTTAATAATAATAAGCTACTCCACAAAATCAAACCGACAGTACCCAATCAAATGACCTGATGCTATTATACCTAATCTCTGTTTTCGCTGTAATGTGCTTTTAGACAACTCTCCTAGAGAAATCCCGGGGCCAAATTTCTGTCCGCTCCTAATACATGTTATATTTAATCTGCTTGGATTGAATATCAAAGACCAAGCAGCGATTTTGTGTGAAAATATCATATCATATCATATCTT
Source organism: Synodontis membranacea (assembly GCA_025674565.1). Taxonomy (NCBI): domain Eukaryota; kingdom Metazoa; phylum Chordata; class Actinopteri; order Siluriformes; family Mochokidae; genus Synodontis; species Synodontis membranacea. The sequence continues at coordinate 4,832,798 of JAOVYU010000013.1, read as the reverse complement.
ATCATCCTCAGTGGGATTTTCACAAAGCATGCCATGTCTCGTGGTATGTTGCTGAAACAGACATGAGCTTAAAAATGTAACTTTTACGATTTAGAAAAGTAGCGCCGCATTATAAAAATAAATCAGGGATATAACAAGGTTTTTTTTTTTTTTTTTTTTTTTTTTTTTAACAAGGACCAAGAGAGGAAAAGTCAAACAGTTGGTTAAAAATAGACTTTCCCAACCATAATGACGTGCCCACACTAACAAAGCTCAATGTTTTCAACCGGTCTACTAACTTCATGATCTCACCATTCGTGATAAATCATGCTTCTTACTAATTCACAAGCACACCTGCCGCTCTCTTAGCTGTACAAAAAAAAAACCCAGCATCGTGACACACCGTTGAGTCAACTACCATTGAGCGTGCACCCACTCATAGCGGATAACTAGGCGTAAAGGTGCTTTATTAAGCAAATGTTAGGTCAGGTTCCCACCCATTTCTATAGTATGCTCATAAAATTCAGTATTATAACGTTAAACCCGTAGTTATCTTGCCGACCTCAGCCTAGCGGGGTGTGCCTTAATATTGATTTCTCTGTGCGTCCTGCTACTAAAATGAAATGAGCAATTATTTTCCAATCAGAGACTGTGAACAGTTATTAAATGGGTCTCTGTCAGTCCAGATCTTTTTTTTTCTCGATACACAAGAACAGCCCTGTGACCGATAGAAGACGATTCCTTTTATTTCATTTAAGCCCATCTTTTTTTTTTTTTTTTGACCAAGTGCCTATCTTCTTCCGCACTAACATTGACCCACAGATCTCTATCTGAACATTGATTTATTCCAGCCTTTATGTTGGTGCATTGCACATACTGTACTTCCCTCTTGAGTATATCGTTTTCTCGATGTAGACTGCGAGATTTTGGGATGACAGCTTTGTATATTTGTTCAGAGTAGTGCCTTGACCTAAATTCTCATAAAGGTGGCGAGTTTTGTTTAATGTTTTGGGCTTGATACTTGTTATTTAAGTCTCCACGATCGGTCCAGGTTATAGTGATGGCAATTCCATTACTATAGTGTACATTAATTAGACGTCGAGAACGTAAGGAGAACGTTCTGAGGACTTTCAGAGGCTTTGTGGGAATGAATAGAACTCCACTGCGTTTCCTGTAAAAAGCTCTTCTGATTATCAAAAGGCTTGATTTGGTTCTGAGAGAAGTAGGAAGGTTCCGCAGAGTTCATGACGGTCACCGTAACTTAATATATGTTTCTCTGGTATCTTCAGTTTTTGGATTTTTGGTGAACTGCTGGTACATGCCTTGTCCTAGCTTAGGCAAGCAATTATGGCTGAAAAGCCGGAGGACAAAATGCAATTTGTCTTCCTGCTTCCATAGACTTTGGGGAAACGTATAGAGCGCCGCTGCTTTTCATTTAAAAAGCTCTGCTTTGACCCGATTTGGCCCTGAGAGAAGTATTTATGGCCCAACAAGCTGAGAGTTGCTAAGTACACGTCCACATACAGTGGTCAAGTACCACTCATGTACACGGCCGTTAACGAAACATACTCAGCGAGGATCGCATTGTTCTTGTTCGTGGTTCTCTGCCAGATTTGTCATAGTCATTATGCAACATAATGGTACGCTCTTCATATCTGTTCACTGTAAGAGAAGCAAAGCCAAACCACTTATGAACTTAAGCTTGGCCATAATCCGTCTTGTATAATATCTCCTCAACATAGCAACCTACTGTATGCGTACTCCACGTGGCAGCCAATAGGAACAAGGTGTAAATTCGGACTCTCTGAGATCGGCTGTGCTGCATCCATAGCAAGCTAATTCCTCCCCTCCCTTTCACACTCTTGATTACTGCATCCTGAGCTATGGGATTCACTCATTTAGCTGCGAGGGGATATTATAAACTGGACCTCAGTCAGTCAGTCAGCCAGCAGCTCACTGAGCCTCAGTATGAAATCTGTCACCACGGGAGAGACGGGAAATCTTGCATGTCACTCATGCATTTAACAAGGCATTTTCTACAGCCAATCATTTCTGTTCCTCAGCACGGATGGCTCAAGAGTTCAGCTTGTTCTGACCTGCACATTATCATATGCCGCAAGGACATAGGTTTTTAGATGGTACCGCGGTCCTGGGTAGAAATCCCACGGGTATTTGTCTGCCCTAGCTTTCTGAAGGACTGGAGAGCCTGGAATGACAGGCAGCATTAGCTTACGTCTCAGTCATGGCTAATGATAAGCGATGTGGCAGTGCTATGTCTGAGTGCGGCTCTGCTGTCAACCACTTGATCAGTCACAATGTCAAATGTGCCATCATAGGCAGCCACGTGTTCGATGACTTTCCTAATGGCCAAGACCCGAGTAGTTTGGTATTTGCCCCTCACGGCTCCCCGTGAGCAAATATCTGCCAATTTAACTGCCTCAGGCAGGAACGAGAGCGTACCACTGCCCCCCTCTGCTGCCGGACTCGCCATGCTCTCCTCTGGGAGGTTGCCGAGCACTATAGCTGCCCTGAAAATGATGGCTAAATCATTCAAGTGAGCAGAGCCAGAAAGAGTCCTCCCATGCATGCAACTTCAGCAGAGGGGACTGGACACAGTGCAATTCAATCTTAATATCTCCTACCTCCTGTTTCTCCCATCCACCCTGATCACCTAATCACCCTGCTACATTTTCCAGGCAAACATCTACAGTGAGCTCCACATGTCTGCTGCACACTTCATTAAGTTGCTTTTAAGACCCCTGGCCGGGCAGACATCTGCACAAGCCGCGGTCAAGGTCTCGTTTAATAGGTTTTCCTTTGTTTAATAAATCATAAAGTCTCGTACAGGGGTCATATCAATAATTCCAAGAGCACAGACATTTCTTTTAATTTTTTTTAAGATTCTATCATTTGTTTTTAATATGGAAAGAGCTCAAGGTGTCCACCACACCCCCCCCCCCCCAAATAAATAAATAAATAAATGGCTTGTTGGTAGACCTCGACCTGCATGGTCTTTTCTAAGCAAGGCATTATGAGAGGAAAGTGGAGGGACAAATCTAATTTCTCAAGCACAACTGCTGATAGCAGATAATAAATAATTCAGTTGCCCGAGTAACAGTAAACAGACGGAATGCTAATAACGGCCTACTTTGCATTTCTGGAGCAGGTTCTTGAACCCTGCTGGTCCAGCGCTTGTGCAAGTGTCAGAGAGCCGGGGTGTCATGTCTGATGGGGCTGATAAGAATACCGAGGGGTTATTTAGAAGCTGACATTTGCCTAAAGTGGCTTGCTTTCCTTTCCTTTATAATTGGCTACAATTGATAAGATCCTGGCAGTGGCAACACCCCGGCTGAGATAATGCCTGTTTGGGGACGCTGGTCAATAGATTAAGCGGAAAAAAGCAATAAGCTTAGAGACGTTAACTAGACCTGGTCTGCCCTTACACCATAGCTTGGCTTCATACCTCGATAGCGCTGCTGCTGAAGTCTCACTCATATACTCTCTGTCTTCATCTGCTGTGTAATGTTTCTGAGCTAAAAGGAACACAGACTCCCAAGGGCCCTCTGGTCAATCTTTATATTAAAAACCGAAAGGGCGAGAAGTTTAAATACCAGGATGGATTTCCCGTATGTTAAACACGGCACACAGAGGCTAGGTTGGACATCTTGTACACATTAGGATCTCTGCTGAATTTTCTGAACCAACAGCAAAATCAAAAGTTTTTGATCTGTTTTCGATTCCGTAATGTAAATCTTGTCGGGTGGAAGTGTTCGGAGTGTACCAGCCTTTGAGCGTTTACCAAGCAGCGAGTTCGGAGTACTACAGATTTTATCAGCTGGAGCGGCTTATGGTATCGTCCCACCCAAACCCGACAACTGATCAGATTATTTATCGATTGTATAACGTTGAAACTTTGGAGAATGTTAAGGATTATGAATTATCGCTTGTTAAGGATCTGTAATGGCCATGACTATGTAAGTGATACTGTAGTTCCTGGAGCCTGTTCAGATATCTATTAACTGTCAAATTTCGGAGGGAGTCTTGTCTTCGAAAAGGCAGTGTCTTCGTTTTCAAGAAAGTATGCAAACGCAATTGACCGAGAAATTTAAAGCTGTCAAAAATTGGGCTTAAACCATTGACAGAGTAAGCGTAGAGATGAGATCGTCATCTTAGACAGCTTCTGCGTTCAAACTACGTCCGCAAAGTAAACCGTTGGCGTTTAAAAGCTTGTCAGAAGCATCTCGATTGCAACAGTAGTCAGGGTCACAGTTGCCTCACGGTCTAAAAGAACTAGCACAGAACCAGCAGAGATCAAGGTTTTGACAATTCTGCTACTTGGCTTAAAGAAAAATCCCGTATTGTGGCATAGATGAACCGTGAATAGCTCATACACTTCAAACACGCTTTTTTTCCAGACTGCATATATTCCAGTGAGTCTTTCACTATTCCTTTAGTGCGCCAACTACAAGTCATGGTTACCCCAGGGGTACAGTTTTGCTGATTTAGAAGGCGTCTTAAGTCGGTATGCTAGTAGTTAAATGCATGAGAAATGAAATACGGTACTCACTTTGACTACAGTTTTTTCAGACAGTCGGTGTCATAATGCGTTAAAGAAGCATTCTGTTATTGGTACATGGGAAAATAAGGTTCTTCAGCGGTTCTTAGCTTCCGAATGAGGTCCTACAGTACTTAGTTCAGTGGTTAACGCTTTTATCAGTTTTGTACCCCGTCTCGAACTTTAACCGTTTCGGAGAGCCAAATGAGCAAATGTAAAGGGAAATGTTAACCCTTTGTTCTAGTGCACTGTATTCAGACCAAAGAACAGTGCTTCACGGTCGTTTATCAGCAGTCACATGAACAGGTTTTAAGAAAACATTTCACTCCGTAGCTCTGCTTTGTTATTATTATTATTTTTTTTCATTTTTATTTTTTTTAAATGGCATGCTCATATCAAGTGTATAAACATCATTTGTTGGCTGATTATACAGTGCAGATTGAGGGTATCGATGGCCTTTTAGTCAGCATTGTTAATATGTCACGAGATGATTAATATCTGACACCATCTTCATTGCTTTCATTGTTAAAAGTGTAGCACTTGCACTTTTCTCTGCCTATAATGTGTAATCATTCTTCACTTTGCTGGGCCTTTTATCCAGCCATTTATCCAGCTTAGAAGCTTTTTTGTTTTTTTGTTTTTAATCCAGTTTATTTGCTTTCGGATGTTTGCTTTTGCAACTTGTCATTCTTCAGCCGTATTAACGTTAACTCACTTGTGTTCAGCGATGGTCGTCATTCTCATCCGGCAAACAATTGCATTCGGGTTATGGTACACGTTCTTCCCATTTGCTTTAAGAAACCACTTAGGAGCAAGCCGGCACGTTCACCGTTAAACGGAATCCATCTAATGGCTCCGTTTCCATCCCGCGTGTTCTCAGTATGTGGGATTCACTCGGCGAACAAGATGTAATAAAGCACCACCACCCACTATGCTCACTCACGGAAATGCACTCTTCTTCTCTAACGCAGCGTGTCCTTACGGCCTCGGCCATGCGTTTTTGCGTCTACAGGCCCTGTTTATAGCAATACACACTATAAGTTATAAGTATAGCAATAGACTAAAGTTGCAGGAAGCGCTATGATTTGGGCACTGACGGGATTGGGAAAAGTTTTGGGAATAGTAAAGACTACTATGACGGGACAAAAAAAAAAAAACAAAACCCGTAGATGCTCTGATAATAGTTACCCCGCCTCCAATCCATATACGGCTATTTGGAGCTGCTCAGGATGTCCTGCTTTTCCAGACAGCAAAACGGCATCACTGAACTGGCAGGGAGGAAAAACTAGAACACGGCGCTCATGTGCATTTCCTAATGATCAAAATCACATCTTTAGCCTACATGCTGGGTTTTTGCTTCCTGAAGACTTCTGTAATGACTCTTTGCTCTGTAGGAGACGAAACAGTTTCCGAAGCATCATGCGTCTTACGAGCAGTATGGCTCACACGACGGCGGTTAATGCCTCTGTTTGTTTCCTTTTTAAATGGCTTAGCTGAATGATGTAGTCTCAGCATGGTGGCGTTTTTCTCCTGAAATGAATATCTACAGTAATTTAGCTTCCATTCATTAATTTATCTTTAATCAGATGCCGTCTGATTAAGTTTTCTTCTTTCCTTCGTGTTAAAAGAGTATTAATTATTGCTTTCAGATTCCGGGGTGTTATTTATTCTAAAACATCAAAGCTCAACACGGGGTAAGATTAGACTGTTTTCTACACCTGCTATTTGTTCCCTCTCTGAGAGCAGAGGAGGGGGGAAAAAAATGTAATCTCATGCTTGTGTTTCTCAAGCAAAGAGTCAAGCGACTGTCAAGTGCATAACTGTTTCCATCCCTGACGAACGAACTGGCTAGGATGTGAGACAGCTGCTGTTCAGGGTTCGTCCATGAGGGGTTGATTTCCATTTACAGAAAAACATTCGGATGAAGCTGAAGAGATGTGCGCAAATGGCGTAGAAGCTGTGTGCGTCTACATTCTTAAACTTGACTCCTCATGAACCATCAGCCATGCATCGCTGAATCCAGCGGGAGACACTGTCCTGCGTCGTAGTGCTGTTTTTTTTTTTTTACAAGTATACCTTCTCCGAGGTCCTGAACTGCATCTGTCTCTGGCTGCGTCCCAAACCAGCCCATCCCATCGCCTGCCTGATGGTGTCGTCTGTCTGGCGCGGCAACAGGAGTGCGTTTTTTCTCCTGCGTCTCTTCACAAAGTTCTGTCATGTATGAGACTCTATGATCTAGCTAGCCCCTTGAATTCCTCCCACAGATCCAAATCGAAGCAGCACTACTGGGATCTCGTTCTTTAATCTCAATACGTGCGAGACGTCAAGGAACTTGGAACCGATGCTTTTTTTTTTTTTTTCACACACCCCCCGTCCCCTCTGTTCCTCTCCATCTCCTGTGTACATTCACTTTATCTGAGTGGCTGATGTCACCACTCCAGGGACTGTCAAGATTTGTGAAGCAATCTCAAGGAGGGGGAGAGAGAGCGAAAATAAAAAAAAAAAAAGGCTGCCTTTGTGCTTTGAAATCTATATGGGTTTAGGAATCACAACATCTATTAGTATTCCTCTCTAGAAAGCTGCAGAGATAAGAGATCTGCCACAGATCCAAGTCAGAGTAGTGATCAAAAAAACACCTTCTAAAGCTGATCACAAGCTGAGCTGAATCAGATATGAAGCAGGAACGATTACAAAATGCTCTGGTCTATGGAGTTGGGATCCTGGACACCCACATTGTGAAAATCAAGCTTGCCAAAAAAAAAAAAAGAAAAGAAAAAAAGGTAAAGAAAACGATGCGCTTTTCCGTTTTCGAAATAAACACTGAGACTGATATAGTAATTGATGTAAAGTAAACAAATATTTAAGCTTTATTAATGTTTTTGGCTCTTATTTACTACATCTGTTTAGAGCACTAAGTAACTGTAATTGGATTTCAACCAGACATGGGCCTGGCCTAAACCCTATATGTAAAAAAAAAAAATCCAACCTTAAGAACAAATGGAACAAAAAAAAAAAAGAAAAGATTTTACTATTAATTTTTTTGTGATCTTTTTTTTAGCCTGTGATATGATTCATGAAATAGTTATCTAATAACACATGCACAATTTATTCAGTCTTTAGCCTCTTTATTTTGTTTGAGATCTCAGTAAATCAGAGCTTAAGTGCTCTCAGGAAATCTACTGCATTCATCCGATTTGAGAATTTACATATCACCCGGCCTGCCTTAATCTCGCATTTGTCGTATTTTGATAGATCTGAGATTGCAAAACCGCGACATTTGTAATTAAGGACAATAAGTCTGTTGATTAAACCGTCCCAGTTACGGAGATCTTCTTATACCAGAACCGTTTTTTTTATTTTTATTTTTTTAAACAACGCGATTTCTTAGTGCTTTTTTTTTTTTTTTTTTTTTCCCCTTCCTTTGACTTTTCTTCGGTGGGGTTTCGGTGAAGACCCTCGAGCAAGCTTTTACAAAAGGAGCACTAATCACCTGGTGCTGTTAATTAGCACCCCTCATTGCCATGCTTTAAGCGGGACCTGCTTTAGTAACACAGGAACCTTGTCATGTCTTCAAATTGCCATGCTAATCCTTCATGCACCATTTACGGAGTATAAACTGCCTTGGCTGACACCGAGCTAGTATAAACCCTCAGGGTTTATTTACGTGTGCTTGCCAGCCGAATCAGTTGCACTCTTCCTGAAATTACTGATGTCTCTACGGGTGTCTTTTATGATTTAGAGGGATTCATTGAACCGTGCTAATTTTGTGTAAAACGGCATTCTTATCGATCGTTTCAAGTTAGCGGTACATCTGTTTATTTACCCTTTTACATAAGCGTTTCTTTTTTCTTTCTTTTTTTTTTTTTTTTTTTTAACTTGAGCAGGATGCATTTTCACAGCGCACGAGCAGAATTCACTGATGTTTTCTTTGTCCCCATGCAGGCACTTTGTTACAGAGCGCTCAACCCCGTCTTCAACAATAATTAAAGTCTGTTAATTAAGTTGTTGTGTTTAATTAAACTTAGTAAGGGGAAGACTATAGGATGATGAGGCCCTCCAGCAGTCAAGCAAGCGGCAATCCAGTCAGTCTATCAGTAAACTCTCAGCTTATCACACACCCCACTCATTTGTTCATTAATGAAGCATTAACGCCGTCGTCTGCCTCCTTCTTACACCACGCTGCTCGTCTCTCCCTGAAGTGCTCTGAGCATGTTTGTCAGCAAAGCAAACAAATATATATATATATGCATGTGCATCTTCTGTTAATAAGGATGTGCAGATCTTCATGTTACTTGTGTGTTATGCAGAGGTGGACAAAGTACTCACATTCATTACTGAACTGAATGTACAGATACCACTGGTCAAATGTTACTCCATTACAAGTGAAAGTCGTGCAGTCAAATTTTACTTAAGTTAAAGTACTGAAGTACTTGCTTTTAAAAATTAAAAGTGCATTTTTTTCACTGCATTGTTGCATTATTGGCACAACACATACAATACCTAATGCCTCTGACTAGCTTGTAGAGCTA
>JAOVYU010000013.1:4740024-4754244 GCA_025674565.1 Synodontis membranacea | reverse complement strand
GTCTAGTTCAAGAGCAAGACTGGTGGTCGATGTCACGTCAGGATCGAGTCCAAGTGAAAGCCAGGCCAAGTCAAGACAAAGACCGAAATCTAAATCCTATTCCAGACCACGCCTTTACTTTAGCTAGTTGGCTTCATTCGTGCATTTTGCCAGTGATTAGGCTTAGTTTCCTGCAAGAAGGTATTATTTCTCGTCAAACTTTGACATCGTGATCCTTTTTTTGTCGTTGTTGTTTTTTTTTTTTTTAAATGCTCTCAGTAAAGACCAAAGCCTTATTTATCCAAACCAAGACCAAAGCCATATTTAGCTAGACCAGGGGTCGGCAACCTTTTTGACATGGAGTGAAAATTTGATATTTTCTTGTTAGTTAGCGTGCCATGTTGACAACGTGGGGGGAAGCGTATTGTGCGGCCGGGGGGAGGGAGGGGCTAGGGCGTCTTTAGCGGGCGAGGGATGTCAGTACCCGATCCGTACCGCCTGCCCAATCCGTCCTGCGCATGCTCAAAGACCATGCGCATGCGCTGAACATCCGATCTTAACCCTAACCCTTTGAACATCCGATCCTAACCCTAACCCCCATGCGCAGACCGGATCGGGCAGGCAGCACGGATCGTTTACTGACAAGGTGCTGCGCTCCATCTTGTTGATCCCGCGTCACGAAAAGTCCGTCAGCATGCCACCCGAAATTCCTCCAGAGCACAAGTGGCACGCGTGCCTAGGGTTGCCGACCCCTGAGCTAGACCAACGCCCATAATTGAGACAAGTCAAAATACAGATCTAATAATTCAGAGAAAAGTCCAAGTCAATACACGAAACACTTTGAAAACAGACCCAAATGCTACAGCCATACTACAAGGCACTTCTGTAGGTTGCTCTGGATAAGCATGCCTGCTAAACTTTGCCCATGGAAATATAGCTGGCCTCACGTGTGGCTTTGGAACCATGTTATAGTCACGGCATTAAGAGGACTGTCCTCCACATAAATATGGAGATTAAGCATCGCAGAGTTGATTTAAGCCAGCGCTTGTTCAGAACTGGAGTCTTTGAAGAAAAGCCTTCTACATCACTGCAATCCTGACATGTTTTTCATTTCTTCTGCCTGGACTTCAAAAAATCAATAAACCGTTCATGTTTTAATGTTTCTGTTACATACGAAAAAAATTCCACAGACCGCCCGAGAATGTGCTACCTGTCAGCTAAGGGAAAGTCAGGTGAGGCCTTTTTTTTGGGGTGTGCGGCTTTAACAGCGTACAAGAGCAATACTACTGGCCAGCAAATACAGTATAAAAAAGCATCTGAAGAAACCGTTTTGTAAAACATATAGAAACCTGCTCCTTGCCAGAAGTTGCTTCTGTCTGTGAGGTTTGTATTAAACATCTTTCTCACATTATCATCTCTGTATCTGGTAGAATGCGGAGCATTAAAGGCAGAAGAGCCAGGCTTCAGAACCACACTCTACAGTCTTTCTGTTTTTACCCCCAAAACTGGTGCTAAGTGATATATATATATATATATATATATATGTTGTGATTTTTTCCGTTAGTAGTGATCTCGTGGTCATGCGATACTAAAGCATTTTGCAATGGTTCATGCTAGGTGTTAAATGATGTTATTGTCTGCTTTATTTCTAGAAACAAACATTAAAGGACCAATATGTAATCTTTAGGGGGATCTATCATCAGAAATACAATATATCATTTATAAGTATAAGTTTCATTAGAGTAGAATTACCTGTAGGAACGTGTTTGTGTATTTTTGTAAGCTTAGAGCGAGCCCATTTTATCTACGTAGGGAAGGGGTCCACTAACACGGAGTCGCCATTTTGCTCCACTACAGCGTCCCAGAACGGACAAACCTCGAGAGAGCGACTTGTGCATTTCACTTTTTTTGCAAGGAGAAACGTGAATTCAGAAGGAAGAACCAGAAGGACAACAGAGAAGAAGAAGAAAGGAAGACAAGGAGGAAGAAAGAAGAGGAGTTTGTATTTACTGGTTCTAGCTTACGAAGTCTGAGAACCAAGATTTTGAAAAATGGAGGATCGTACTTATTCGTCAGCACAAGGATAAGCAAGGGAGCGCGAATGTAAGCATGTAGACGTACAGTACGCTACAGTCACTACTGGACATTCTAATACTGTCCTTGCTTGGAAATGGAGGGGTAAGGGATCGGGCGTTTAGTTGGTTGAATCCTACATAGTGGAACTTTAAAAGTAACCAGTACGTGACGAAAAACATTGCCAAATAATATATTCCCATCACGACTCCGATCCATGCAGCCGTGAGGTATATAAACCAATATGCCAGAGTCAGATTTGTAGACAAATCTTTGCTGAACATATCTTATAGAGGTGTGTTGCTGACCCTGTAGAAATCCTGAGTGTATTAAAGCCGTGATTGAGGGTAATCTGGTGTTGCTTAGAGATAACTAACGCAATAGCACAAACCCCATAGCCGCGCTAGTATTATCACCTGTAGCGAGTAACGGCAGTAATCAGATCAAAAGCTACAAGATTTCCATTGAGTTACAAGAATTCAGCAATAAGCATTGCTCTGTAATGAGGTCTTCATATGGATGTAGTTACAGATTCGTGTCCTGCAGCCCGGTCAGTGGAATTTCAAGAGGAGCTTCATGATTCAAGCAAAGGCTTTAGGCCAGGAAACTCTACAGCACAGCAACGCCTTCAGGTCTAAAACTAAACTCGGCTGTGCAGTAGAGGTCTCCGACCCGCCCAGAAAAAAAGAACATAATGTAAAATCGAATATTTGACAAACCCCAGGCAAGCATGCTGATTTGGCAGAAAAGTGTTGAATGAATAATGCATAAATAAGTTTCGTACGTAGCAGTCAAGACCATTACTACTGTATAGGCGGACCTTCACTGATGGAAAACAGAGTAGAGAACAAAAACTGAGAAAGTCTGAAATAGTTTTCCTTCATGGCACATTTTCTAAGAGGATGCAGAAAGTTTTCTTTGCCAAAATGGACTCCGTAACTGGTTGATATCTCGGCTGTATTCGATCAGAGGAAGGTCTGCTTCAGTGATCCCCACCAAGATCCTTTCCCTGAAGATCTACCATCATACTGAGTCAAATCGAGTTAAAAAAAAACAAAACAAAACACTAAGTCATAGCAACCGTGGCCAATCAAAACAGAAACCAAGCATTGCAGGAACTTCAGGAGCGCCGCTTGTATAGGTGTACACTCATCACACTAACAATCGCTCTTTTCTCTCACACCCACACGTATAATTATGCGATTTTTTCCCTACTTCTAAATCGATGTCTCCCCTCAAATTAAAGGATGCCGAAGCCATTATCGATCTCGCCGCATACCCTCACTCCAGCGCGCCTTTATCTCAGACTGAGCTTTCTCAACCCTATTGACTCCACTGGGTTTATTAGCCTCGCCCCAAAAGGAGGAGAGAGCGAGAGACGGATTGTAAATTGCTGAAAAGTCTTCCCTCACATCTTTGAGAGGTGACAGCCCCAGAATAACATTAACGCGATTCAACAGACGCGGTGTTCTGCTAGACGTCCTTGCACAGGGTGTGTCTCAGACTTGCAGAAGAAATCAGAGTTAAAAGAACGGCACAGCTATGACACAGTCTCAGTGCTAAGGGTTAAATGAACGTGCCCGTTCTAAAACGGTATCATTCCTCTAGTAACTCATCGACAGGGACTCGCTCGTATAATTTAATTTTGGTTAAAAAAAAAATTTATAAGCATTGCACTGGAGAAACTGGGAATTCTGGGTCTTTAGGATAGGGGACATTGTGCTATGAAGTCTTTTTGTTGTCTGACGTTGTCCTCAACGGAGGCTGGTTTAAAAAGTAACAGATAAAAAAATATAGCAGATAAAACGTTTGATCTGTCATTCTTGAATTAACGACAATAAAATAAATTAAACGTATATTATATATACGAAACCCTTACGGTATATACAAGCTGTAAGACAGTCAGTTCAGTAAGACGAGCGCGGTCTAACTGCACGCCTGCAGTCCCATAGGCCTCTGGGGTTTAGTGTTTGCATTTCCCTGGGCTCACGGCGAGCGTGTTAATTGGCAGAGGTTCTGAAGCAGCAGTGTTAGAGCAGAAACGGCATTGCGGTGAAGTTTGGGCTGGAGCTTGACGTGACGCTCAGTGTTCTCCACTCCTGGAATATTTAATCACTCTCTCCTGAAGGATTACTGCCAAAGCTCATCTCTCACTTCCGAGTGGATGAGCTTATTTCGGTAAGGTTTCCACTAATAATTTGACACAAGTGAGACGAACTGTCAGAACAACACACACACACTCGCTCGCTCACACACAGCGCAAAGAGGGTGCAAAGTAATGACGTGTGGCTTCCCTGTAGATGAGTCTCATTAGACTCCACATCTACCTGCTTTTTCCAATAGGCTAGTGATCCTTTGATAGTTCTGACAGCTCAGAGCTTCAGAAGAGATCGGAGTTGATGCGGTAATTTTTAAAAAAAAAGAAAAAAAAAAAAGATATAAATATATATATTCGTGATGTATTGGAGGAGATTTTGCACGGAAGTTGCCTGAAGTGGTCTGAATTAGTCAAACAGGTCAAAATGCCCCACTGTTTCCTCCGTGAATTATTTAAGCATTAAAGTCAGTCATCCATGCACCAGTGTTGTTGCTGTAGAGAGGGAGAGTAGGGCGAGAAAAGTAGTTCACTGCCTTCCTATCTGACACCAGTTTTTTTTTTTTTTTTTTTCCCCCCCACTCCTCTGCTTCTCCCCAATCGCCCCTCTCTCTCTGTCTTTCTTTGGACGGTACATACTGGCCCCCCCGCGTCCCCCTGCCACAGTTGAGCAGATTGTGTCTGTATTCCACGCTGCTTCCAAACAAAAGGCATGGGACCATTTCTCCAAAGCCCAACGCAAGAACCTGGACATGTGGCGCAAGCAAGCAGAGGTTGGTGTTCTCAATTTTTGCCTTGTTCTTTGTTTAACTGAATGTGTTGACGTTTATGCAGGATTTTATTTCACACGCCGATCCATTAGCCCCTTTTTTTTTTTTTTTTTTTTTATTCTATTCCCCGTCTTCGAGTGCAGTTCCATATGCTCTCTCCAGGGTAGTACATTAATTAGCTCCTAAACGGGGTAACAGAGACAGTCGGCTGTAGCAGAGCTGGAGCCGTAAGTCACCAGAGAGTGGCCGAGCTCCCAGCAGCACACAACTGCTTAGCAGGTAACACACCTGAGCGCGAGCGGTGCCACACACAAAGCACTGGCTGAGTGCAAGACCCATTGCCCTTTTATCCCATATATACCCATCGACTCCCAAAGCTCTGCTGCAGATCACTGCATTCAAAGCACAGTCCTCATCACACGCAGTCCCAAATCAGCACTGCTCCATATTTCGATGCTTAAATAAAAAAATTAAAAAATAAATAAATAAAAAGTCACTTTTTTGTCCTGTTTTGAAGCAAATTGAGACGTTAGGGTGCACAAATACCTCCTAAATTAATGAGCTGCAGCAGTACGTGCTCTGAGTGTGGGCGGAGGATGCTGATGAAGTATAACTCTGTTGTCGTTTTCTGGTCATTCGGTAAGTGTTGAGACTCGTCTCTTGAGCACTAAGTGAGCAAAGACTGAATTGGGCGTGTAATTAACATCATAATCTCCTTTTCCAGGCTGCAACACAGCGGCGTTTTGCACGGATCGCGAGGCTGATACTGTTTAGGCTAATCCAGAAGTGCTCGAAAGGTCTCGTTAAACAAGTAAATGAATGCACACTTGACAGGAAGCGTTCACATTTCAGAGTCGTATCATGTAATCTCATTAGCTTTAAATGGGTACTGGATTTGGAACAGGCATTACACTGATGCAAAAGAGTCTCATCGTGACATAAGGTAGGTGCTCCATTATGTCTGAATGTGCTGTTTTTTTGTTTTTTTTTGAGTTCTTATTTGTTTTAATGTGCTAACCGGCATACCGCAGTTGGATCGATTGATGGAAATTTGGATACCTTGCCTTCTTTTTCCCTAGCGGTGGCAACTTAGATGAGTTAAAGCTCAGTTTGGCTTCCTAACTGGGGCCACATTGTCCTCGTTAACCTCACGCCAGTTGGCTACACATACCATTAGCCGTGCTCTCATTGTTATACAGCGACGCACAAGGAATCCATTGTCCTGTCCAAACTACATATTAGTCATAACATTAGAGTGCTACATACTTATATGATTCCCAGCAGATTCCCAGTAATTAGATCCTGATTCAAGCTGTTTGTGGTCAGTCCAGAGAACAGATGTTATTTGATTTATTCTTTCTATTCCGTGTACTTTTAGGCCCACTGGGCTTAATTTATCACGTTGGATTTGAACAAATTTATTCATTAAAAAAAAAAAAAGCATTTAGAGAAGAAATGTTTTATTCATAAGAATCAAATTACTTTAGAAAAAGGATCATATCCTCAGCGAGCTCCTGAATTTGTGTAAATTTATATATAAGCAGACTCGCTAATGTGAACATTGGTCGACCGACTTCAAATTGTATAATAGGTGACGAGTTACCGCAAACCTGTACTGCGAGTGTGCGTGCGCGTTTGATGGAATTTTATTTATTTATTTTTTTTGCAGCTATGACACTTAAGCGCGTTCGTAATAAAGACACGAGGACAAAAGATATGGCGCATGAGAGAGAGATGGTGTGTACTGTATTTCTGGTAGGTGAGAAATGGCGATGTGCGGTGTAGTGAGGCGAGGGTGGAAACAGTCGATTTTCAAAGCAAGATCTGGAAGACTAACGAAAGAAAAGTAGCCTTAATTTTAACCACGCCACCGCGGGTTGGGGACCTCTGTCCTAGAGCATCTCAAAAAATGTTCATATATTCCATCAAAGCTTTCATGTATTCCATATTCATTATGCATACAGTTCAATATTTCAAACCTTTTTTTTTGGTCTCCATTGTGATGATTATGGCTTATAGCTCATGAAAATCTGTAAGCCAGTATCTCAAATTACTAGAATATTTCCTAGGATCAATCAAAAAAGGATTTACAATACAGAAATGCCCTACATCTGAAACGCCTGTTCATTTATACTTGGTTGTTGCTCCTTTACCATGAATTACTGCATCTGTGTTGTGTGGCATGGAGGAGATCAGCTTGTGGCACCGCTGAGGTGTTACTGAAGCCCAGGTTGCTTAGATAGCGGCCTTCAGCCCGTCTGTACTTTTGAGTCGGGTGTTTCTCATCATCCTACGTAGATTCTCTATCAAGAGAAGCACAGTAACACACAGAAGCACAGTGATATCAATGGCAAGCCATTTGGTAGTAGTTTTGGCACTTTGGGCAGATGATAAGTCCTGCTGGAAGAATCTCAATAAAGCTGGTCAGCAGACGGAAGCATGACGTGCTCGAAAATCTCCTGGTAGACGCCGTGTTGACTTTGGACTTGATGAAACACCGGCAGATGACATGGCATCCCAAATCATCACAGACTGTGAAAACGTCACACTGGACCTCAAGTACCCTTTTAGAGACTCTGTTCCTGTCCACTCTTCCAACAGACTCTAGGACCTTGATTTCCAAATGAAATGCAGAATTTACTTTCATCTGAAAAAGTAGACTTTGGAGCACTGCTCAACAGTCCAGTTGGTTTTCTCCTTAGCCCAGGTAAGACGCTTCTCTGACGTTGTCTCTGGTTCAGGACTGGCTTGATGCACTGACACCAGCTCCAGTCCACTCCTTGTGAAGTTCTTGAAACGACTTTTCTTGACAATCCTCTCAAGGCTGCGTTCATGCCCGTTGTCTGTGCACATTTTCCAACCACACTTTTCCCTTCCAGTCAACTTTCCATTAATAAACTTTGACTCTGAGAACAGCAGCCCTTTCAGCAGTGACCTTCTGTGGCTCGATTGTGGTTGCGTGTACTGAACTAGACCGAAACATACACTGTATTTATACTCGTTTGAGTAATGATTTACTCCAACTTGAAATGCAATGTCCTATTCATTTGAAATGCTTTTATTTCAGTATGCATTCTATTATTATTTGTTCATATATTATATATTATGTGGACGTGAGGGTGCTTTAGGTGGTGTTCAGCTCGGCGCTAAGGGAACAGCGTTAATGTGACTCGGCGCTTATAATCCCCGTGCCCTTGCTTGTCCGGTTACTGAGCTGTAACTCATCTGAAGATATCGTGTCATTCTGAAGATAAGGAGCTCATTTCTGAATGGGTTTTTATAGGAGGATTGGGTTTTTTTTTTTTTAAATTTGTTTTATCTTGATCCTTCAGAACAACTCTTGTGGCGTTAGATCACAGAGTTCGTGGTGCAGAGATTCCCCTGAGAGCTTTGCAGTTAAGATCAGCAACATGTCACTTTATGGGCGATATGGTTTATTTGCAGAAAGCAGGACAGAAACGGAAATGATAAGGTCAGTGTTCAGATTGCTCTGTTTCTACTGACTGGTCAGATGGCATGAGGGTGATATTCAGTATAGGTAGTATTTTGATGTGAAGCAGGCAGGGTGATCAAAGAAGCGAGAGTGCAAATCTCCAGTCGGTGTAACGGTGTCCTGTCCTCTTCAACTGTAACAGAGTGTTAATTGTTTTTCTGAGAAGGTATCTCTCTGGGATTGACCTGAATTCAGTAGGGGCTACTGCGTGCCGCAGGCTGTGTGGCTTCATACGCTGCATACGATTGTAATCTCTGGATTTACAGAGGAGACTTCGAAAAAAAAACTGCAGCACACCTGATTAGAGCTCTGTCAGTCTTTTTATTTCTATCCTTCCCTCTCTGTAACCTTCTCTCCTTTCACTCCGTCTTCTCTTTTTTCCCGCCGCACTATCTGGCCAGATGGGTGTGTTTGTGTTCGCGCTACCTGTCCGACCCCTCCGCATCAGGCAGATGGTGGTGTTTACACTAAGCCTTTAGTTTCTCCGGGAGTTAGTAGCTCTCCCCCATAGCAGCTTTTCTGTAAGTGAAAGTGTGCGCACACCTCATTAGTCGGCGAGTTCCCCATTAGGTGGGCCAGCAGGCAGCACCCATGCAGAGACATCTGCTCCGAATGCCCCTGCTCATCCCAGCAAATCTGGATCTCACTCAAGCATTGATGCCAGGCAATAAAATCCACACGCACACACACACACACACACACACACACACAAAAAAAACTTTCTCAATGCAGGGTTAGTTTGTTAACTGTATGACCCAGCAAGGTCAGCCGACAAGGAGTACCAAAAGCTGCCGGCTTGGTAACACCTGCGCTCAGAGATCTTGGTACGCGCTCAGTAAAAAAACAAAATTGATATTCATTTTGAATTCATGAGCTTGTGTTTATGTGATAGTTGAAGTATCTGGAGCCTCCCGGTTTAACTATGTGTATTCCTGTTCCACAGGAAATCAGGAACATCCATAATGAGGAGCTGATGGGAATCCGCCGGGAAGAGGAGATGGAAATGTCCGACGACGACATGGAGGATGCACCCGACAGCAAAGACTCCGATGACTCAGGTACCCTCAAACCTCTAACACAACATCCATGGCCAAGCAGGTCTCAGTGTTGGAGATCTCCACAGTTCTGCTCACTTCAGTGCTTTCAGTGCTTGCAGCCTGAAGCTTTACCTCATTAAATGCGAGAAATACGGGATGAGGCAACCTTTCTTTCTTTCTTTCTGACTTTTTTTTTTTTTTGTACTGCTCTGATTAGCTCGTCAGCAAATTCCCAGATCCTTCCGCAGTGTGACAGCTAATAAAACTTTGCAGTGTGTCATGAGGATTGTAATTGGAAACCACAGTGTATGCAGAGCTCTTGCCCTCACATTTTTAGTCTGACTACAATACAGCCTCGTGCTGAATCACTGTTCTGAGTCGGGATTATGCAGAGCGGTATAAATGTCGCACTCTAGTCTGTCATCCTGTTTGTTGCGTTACAGGAACCTCCACTCCTTTACACACCAGCGCAGAGTAGATAAGGTGGTAATTAGGTCATTAAGAAACCTCTTTCCACCGTTATTGCATGGCGTCATAAAAATGAGTCGGGCTAAGCAAGGGCTTGCTCATTTCATGCTTTGAACAGAGAAATCACTCTGACGGGAATGTGCTGACGCTTTAAGGAGCCGAGGAGCTCTGTGTTTACTTTTGGGCACCGTAATTAGTACTATCTTCTCCGTCTGAAAGAGAATTACCGTGCCCTCCTTAGCAATACGCGAATTCCCTGGGATTAAGAAAACGCATAGGCTCATTATCCCAAGGAAGGATTTAAATAAATGAGCCATGTTTGCCGCTGTAGGCATATTTACACCGAGGTTCGAGAATCGTTTGAGGAACGAAAGAGTTCCTAAATTCTTGAACAAGACGCACACAGTTGCAGGATGCAAATGTCGTCTCAAGAGTTCAAACATGGTAGTGGTCGTGTCGCTGTTTTAGTTTTTTCCCTGCTTATTATGTGAATTTAACAGTGCCTGATTTCACTCTTTGAGCTTGTTTTTCTTTTTGCCATTGCCACTTCTGCAATGGTTCTTCAACTGTCAACCAGGCAGTTCTGCAGAAAAGCACCTCCTACAAATCTTCCTGGATCTTCAGCCCTGGCCGTTATATCGAAGCCCACCATATTTTACAACAAGGCCACCGAGTTTTCCTGGAAAAGACATTGGCGTCCCAACACAATAAGCAAATAATAATTAGCCGTCCAGGGAAGGAGAAAAGTCAGACAGCATTAAAGGTTATGGCTGGGTCAACGATCGGTCTGTCTTTTCGGTCCTCGGTTGTCAATTTGTCCTCCTGTCCGTGGCACTGCTGGCAGAGGAGCCATTAAACTACAAGCACAAGTCATCAAATGGAGCTGGCAACTGATTCCACAATGATCCAAAGCTATTAGGCTCTTTATACTCCCATAAACCCCTCTGGCGGACCGAACACGGGCGTGCACAGCTGAGAATGTCTCTGCCAGCTGCTCGCTCAGCTCTTCGGCTTCGTTCGGCTCATTACTGACGAGTCATTAGAGCCTGCTCTGCACCGGAGCTGCTTAGCGCACCGTGAACCACTGGTGCGATGCTGGGAAAATGATCATTGCAGCTAGGTTTTGCAACTTTGTGATTGACACGTATGAAAGGTGGCTTCTGTTGACAGGCCCAACCCTGGGCTCGGTGTTGCAGATCCCAGCAGCACTATCAAAGATCCCCAGGTGTGACAGCGACTCCTATTAGCATGCAGATGTATGCAAATGTAATCATACGTTTAACGGGTTTTGATCCACCCTCCATTTCAGGTGCAACCTCAATTATGAGGAAACAACGATTACGATCTCCGACAGCGTGTTCCGAGACGTGTGAAAGGATGACATGATGGGCAGAAGGGCACACCATCCACACGATGATGATTGGACTAATTCAACACTGTCCTGAGTTGCGAAACTAAATATCTCACACCTGCCAGATATAAACCTGATCTTCTTACTGATCCATGCTTAAAGAGTTTCTTCTGCTATGAGACAAGAACACACGCAAGCTCACTTAAGCCTTTAGTGGAGGCTTTTTTCCTGAGAGGGAGGTCAGGTGTCTCTAGTGTGATTTGTTTTGGTTTTTTTGGCCTGATTTTGCCGTCACTGGATGGATGGATGATTTAGTGACCAACAGAAGCATGTGTTCAGGCAGTTTTTATTAAAATCTCAGAGGCTGCGATGCTAAAAGGATTACATAAAACTCAGGGGACAGATACAGATACCGTAGTGGCAATTGCAGAACATGCTACGTGGACGGAACAACACATCCATATCACTTCAGGCTCGTTTTGAAGAATGCTTTTGTTTATGCAAGCCCGCATCACACAGACTTGCTCTCTCCCTCCTAGCGTTTGTCCCGTCTTTTACGGGGTCCGCTTACATGTTTTGATTTGGCAGAATTTTTACGCCGGATGCCCTTCCTGACTCAACCCTCCCCATTTATCCGGGCTTGGGACCGGCACGCAGGAATACACCACAGTGTGCACCCCCTTGAGGCTGGGTCTTTGTACAGCACCCGGTATTCTCTGGATGTCTCCCATCCAAGTACTAACCAGGCCCGCCCCTGCTTACTGTAGCTTCCGAGAACAGGCGAGATCGGGCCCCCCTCAGGGCAGCATGGCTGCATCCGTATCGCACTAACTGAAGTATGGTTCTTCTGACACGGACAACCAACATTATCACACATTCCGTTACAGAATTCGACCAAGAGTTTATTGGGATCATCTTTAACACTATGGCATGCAGCTGTTTAGGATGCCTTTGTTTGCTCCAGCATTACAATCTCCCTTCACTGGAAGTAAAAAGCCTAAACCTGTTCCAGCATGACAATGCCGCTGCGCACAAAGCAACCTCGATGAAGATAAGGTATGCCAAGGCTGGAGTGGAAGAACTTGAGAGAGCCCTGACTTCAACCCCAGTGAACAGATTTTGCATGAACTGGAAAAACCGACTGCACCCCCAGACCTCCTCACCCTATGTCAGTGCCCAACACAAATCCCCACAGACACACTCCAAAAATCTAGTGGAAGAGTGGAGCTTATTATAACAGTAAACGGGGAATAAGTGTGGAACGTGACGTTCAAAAAGCACATACGTTTGTGATGGTGAGGTGTGCCAAAACCTTTGACCATATAGTTATACAAGTAATAATCTTAAAAGACTGCCGGCTGCTGAAGTATAAACCCGGCTTTAATCAGTAGATGATGGTCCAGAGGGGGTAGAGGGTCTTTTTCTACAACTTGACAGCACTGCCTGTCAAAAAAAAAAGGTGCTGCCAGAAGGCGAGCACCTCGATAAAAACGAACCGCACCTTCTCAAACGTTGTGATTCATTTGAAAAAAAAAAAAAAAAATCTGTAAAACAGACACCGTTTTTCCTTGTAAAACTTTCTTGCATCAGTTCCAGGCCGGATGAATGGGGTGCTTTTCCCTGGCTGCCTGCCTGCGCTTCCTCTCGTCAGACTGATTGCTAAGAGCTCGTCGAACAAAAGAGTGACGGGATAGAAATAACCATATTGCCGTCGTTTAATTACATCCGTTTGATAACAGTACCGACGTCACGTTAAGCCAAGCATTAAGCAGTACACATTCCCCTCCATTTAATCCTCCTAATTAGTTCGAGATAGCAGCTCGGCACAGAGAAATGACCCATTTTGGCCCGAGCCATCTTTCTCTAATCTCTTCCACCCTCTTCCCTTTCCTCGGTCCCGTCTCTCGGTCACCCGTTTAGCTCTGCCGTCTACACTTCGCCCATCGGCGGGTGACTTATTGTCTCCGTACGCGCACACCTCACCTAGCTATTATTATATGTGTTTCTCTCATTCTTCTTCCTGACACACTCTTTTACCTCTGCTCTCTCATCTCGGCATGAGCGTACGCTTCATCTATTGTTTTTCATCTCGCCTTTGCCAGCCTTTGTGTTCTGTCCTTATGTGTCCTTGTTTGTATTCAAAATGTTTCATCATATATTTCATCTCTCTCTCTCTCTCTCTCTCTCTCACACACACACACACATGCACATGCTCACCTTCTTTATTTCGCTTTCACACGTACAGTTTCACCGTGTCCAATCTCACTCTTTCTCATTCTTCTTTTACTGTCTTTTAGTTATGCTTTCCGCAGGCTCAAAGCGTAACTTGGTGAACAATTTGGTTGCTATTTTTCTGGCTTGAAAGGAGTATACGTGTGTTGACATTTAAAGTCTGCGGGTGCAGTACTGTTTTCAAACTCACTTTGGACCGAAATTGGGCTAACCTTACAGCCTCTCAGCGAGGGTAAAACGGCACCTACCTCACTCGAAGCGAAGCCGTCAGCATCCTGCAACCCGATTTGTAAACGAACAGGAATCATTTCACACTGCTCAATCATAAACGGGCCGCGTTACTATGCTAACTAAATACAATTGACCAGATTATTTTTTTCTTAGCCAATTAAAAAAGAAAAAAAAACAACTCGGGCTTTTAAAAGCGAAGCAGGAAGTCGCCATGTTATTGCCCGTAAAATGTCCGATCGTTAATAGAACAGAAGACTGTATAACAAAACAATTAGATAGCAGACTCACCAATATTCTTTTATTGCCCTCATAAAGGAAGGAATTAGGAAATAAAGTCTTAAGTTCACTTGAGTGAACTTCCACGAAAGCGCACAAGGAGATGAAAAATAGAAGTTTTGTCACGTACGTAGATGCTTCATTATTTTTAATTCAGTTTTATTCGTATAGTGCGTTTAACGGGATCTCTTAATCAGGATTTTTTTTTTTTTTTT
>JAOVYU010000013.1:4660665-4671765 GCA_025674565.1 Synodontis membranacea | reverse complement strand
AGTATTTCAACAGATTGTTCAGTATCATAAAAGATTGTTCAGCATCGTAACAGAGAGTTCAGTATCATAACAGAGAGTTCAGTATCGTAAAAGAGCATTCAGTATCGTAACAGAGAGTTCAGTATCGTAACAGAGTGTTCAGTATTTCAACAGATTGTTCAGTATCATAAAAGATTGTTCAGCATCGTAACAGAGAGTTCAGTATCATAACAGAGAGCTCAGTATCGTAAAAGAGCATTCAGTATCGTAAGAGAGAGTTCAGTATCGTAACAGAGTGTTCAGTATTTCAACAGATTGTTCAGTATCATAAAAGATTGTTCAGTATCGTAACAGAGAGTTCAGTATCATAACAGAGAGTTCAGTATCGTAAAAGAGTGTTCAGTATCATAACAGAGAGTTCAGTATCGTAACAGAGAGTTCATTATTGGAGTGGAGTGTTCAGTATTTAAACAGCACATCACTTACAGGTCATCTGCTCATTACACTCCAAGGACACACTATTGAGTTTAGGTTGACATCTTTGCATGTGCGACATTTCACCACGTTCTGTTATAAGCAGAACAGCAGTACTCTTAAAATTATGTACCTTATATTAAGATATTTTTAATATTATACCATCTTCAGCTAAAATTTTATTGTACCTGAAATGTCTAAGACCAGAAAAGCAACTAACACAATAGTTATCTTTTAATAATTAAGCTATAAGCAATAATAATTAAGTCAATTCAAAGTGATCATGTTTTGTTTTAATACAACTTTTGACTAGTGTCATGGACACTGGACAGATGAAACACATCTATTCTGAGTTTCTGTAACAGGAACAAAACCACATACTTTTCAGTCTATTCGTTTTTAAAATTATGTTTTCATCATAACTGTTGTTGTTATTTTTTTATTTAAAAACTATGTCTAAAAAGCTTGTAAAGAATATCTCATCCCTTTTTGTACTAATGGTGCTAACACACTAGCATTCTAGTAGCCAAAACAAGCAGGTTTTTAAAATTCAAACACTAAATGCAATAGGTAAGTCAATTACTGGTAGCAATGCTTGCTGCAAAGTATGGTTATACCCCAACTATTTATGTTGCAGTTGCATGAGGCATAAGTATTACTTTCTAAGGACGTGCACAACGATCCCTGACACACCAAGTGGCAGCCATCTTGTGTACACTTAGTTAAAAGCAAGTGTAGTCCAGACTATGAAGCAAATCTGTGACCTTTGCTTGTTTAGAACCTGGAGACTGAGGCACCTCAGCAGAACAGAGACGCCCGTCCCCCTGCCTCTGATTGGCCACAGAAGGGTAGCATCAGCTTCCAGGATGTGGAGATGCGCTATCAACCCGAATTACCCCTGGTGCTGAAGAACCTCTCTTTCAGTGTTCTTCCAGAGGAGAAAGTGGGCATCGTCGGCCGGACTGGCTCAGGTGTGTATGCCTTTGAAGTCATTTTGTCATTTGGATCGTAGCCCACAAATATGACCAGTTAGTCTTGGAGAAGTCTTGAAGCTTTTCCACTCGCCCAAGTGGCTTCACCGTTTCCCTCCATTACATCATTCAGTGGAAGTTACTGTATATTTTTGTTACCGATGTCGATACTGCATCAGCTCTCAGTACTGTACGTTTTGATTAGCACTGATGGAAATAAGCAAAGACTTTGCACTCTGGGTTCCTCAGGTAAATCCTCGCTTGGAGTAGCACTCTTCAGACTGGTAGAGCTCAGTGGGGGATCCATCATCATCGATGGTGTCAACATCGCTCACGTAGGCCTGGAAACCTTGAGAAGCAAGCTGTCAGTCATCCCCCAAGAGCCTGTTCTCTTCCTTGGTACTGTCAGGTACTGTTTACATCACAGCCACAACTCAGATGTGTACGTGCCCAGGCCTAGATTTACAGACTGGTACAACATGTACCTGTTTTTTTCTGTGCTTAGGTCGAACCTGGACCCGTGGGGCCAGTATACAGATTTTCAGGTTTGGGAGGCACTGGAGAAGACACACATAAAAGACATGGTGAGTGAGGAGAGCTCAGGTGCAGAGTTCAACAAATTACATTCGGGTTTGTTTCCCAGTGATGCCACGACCATCTAAGAGCAAACCTGGAACTCCAAAAAAAAAACAAAACAAAAAAAAAAACAGAGGTCAGAGACAAGGAAAGCTTTAAAAGACAGCAGAGACCTAGAAAAATCCTATCAATATCATTTCAAAGTTATCTCGGAAGAACTGAGATTATGTTGCAGAGGATATGGCTGGTTTCTGTATTATATATTCATATTTATTAAAAAAAAAAAAAAAAAAAAAAAAAGTAGCATTTGGGAAGAGGGAATCATTCATTTTTAATAATAAATAAATAAATAAGTGTGAAGAGATAATCTTTAGAAAGATAGTGCCAGTGCATTTTGAATACTTTGATTAAATGCCGTGGTTTCTGTAGATTTTGGCCCACGCTGATTAAATCTCCTGAAGGTTTAATAGATTGCTAATGTTGGGTCATCTTTGCTTTTGGCATCCTAATGAACCCAGTCATACGGAATCCATATTCGCTCTCAGATGACTAATGAATGTGGGAGTTCAGAGCTCCCAAGACCAAAACTGATCACACCATTAGTCATGGGTAAGGACGGTTTCGTTCCTCTTTTCCTGCTGATGTCGGTGGTGGGGGTTTTTGTTAGGTTACGTAAGCAAAATTGTGCAGTCAGCAGATGAGAATTTGCAATCACTGCTGTTAGGAATAAACAATCAGCAGTAGAGGAAAACTTTTTTTTTTTTTTTTTTTTTTTCAAGATCATTAAAATGGATAATATCTGGAAATTGTGCTGCCGTTGAATTAAACCTCTCAAATGTATATCGCTTATGTCACTAAACGTGACCTTACTCTCAAAATTACTGATGATTTTGGATGTTCGGATCCAAAAGGACAAAATTGTCCATGCTGTTTATAGCGTCACGATGATTCCAATACTTTTTTTTTTTTAACCTATTCCCTGGTAGTGCATGTGTATGTTAAATCATATGAATTTGCAAAATAATATGAGTATTCCTAGACATAGCATTAGTGTGTTTTTTTTTTTAACCCTAACCCTAGGTTTAATTACAAACACTGATTAGATAAAATGTTAGCAGAACCTCAATCATCTTTTTGCTTTTTGCATTTCATTTATCCAAAAGCTGATTGAAGTAGCAGATTCTCTCAGATCACTAATGAATGTGGGAGTTTTGCACAGTGTTGGGTTGCAAAAACAAAATGCAGCTGTTCAGTGGAAATGGATGGTTATTACAGTAATACCACGAGAAAATCATTTAAAGAGAGTTTGTGTCTCTTAGCATACATTGAAGTAAGGAGTAAAACACCTCAGGATGTGTTGTTGTTGTAGGAAGATATTAGGATGATACATAGGTTTGTGGCCTAGGAAATATCTTTAATTATTTATCAAAGCTCCCTGTAAAAGCAGGTGTTTTAGGTAGTTTATCAATCAAGAATGGAGCCCAGCAAGATTCATATTCGTCATTGTCTTCTATTCTTATTCAATAGTGGAAAAAAACTCAATGGATGTAAGAGTTTTGCAAAATTTGCAAAGTTTATGGCAACACTGCAATCGGCATTTTGGCGGTTAAAGACTGGTTCACTGTTTCGAAAAGGGTAATTTGAGCCAAGAGTTTGTAGACAAAAGGAAATGAAAGACGAGGAGCTGCGGAAACTGTTGGACGGAGATGCAAAATAGTCAGCCTTAGAGCTGGCAAGACGTTTGAATAGGGATCATTCTACTGTTCTAAGGTGTCTGAGGGAAATGGGAAAGATTCTGAAAGTTAGTACTTGGGTTCCTTGTGCACTTTCAGAGAGAAATATTACTCCTTTATTACAAGCTTCTCCATCCTGGAACAACTGTCAAACACCAGTGATCAATTGATCAAATTAAGTGGAAAAAAAAAACCAATGAACTATTATTGAATGAACTACAAACGATTTAGAAAATCATCCTCCTTCATTACAACACAAGGAAACATATTGCAGTTACGACAAAAGACGCAATTATCAAACCTTGGATGGGAAGTTTTACCACACCCAACCTAGCGCCGTTGGATTTCCACACCACAGCATACACTTTGCATAGATTACATAGATGAATCAATTTTCTCAAAACCCAAATCCTTTTGCGGCGGTATTCATGCTTTGCCAGATAAATGACAGAAGGTCATAGAATCTAACATTGATTACTCTGAAGATTAACTCGATGTTTGATTTTAGAAAATTGCGAATGGATTTTGTTCCAAAGGGCCACAAACTTATTCCCCACCCTAATAATAAATGCCAGGTGGATCGCTACTCTTAAGTTCATCATCCCAAAGTGATTCATTCCTCTTATAACGCAGCAATTTTATGATGATACAGAATTTTTTTAGTCAATTATGAAACAATATATCAACACTTCTAGCTGGTTATAGTTCCGTTTAATGTTGTTGACCGTTCTTGAAGGAAGTTATTTCCTGTGGTCGCTTAAATTATAGCAGCTACAAGCAGTCTCTCAATAACCTCTCTTTATTCTCAGTTACTAAGACAAAAAAAAATACAGCTTGTCATGTTACCAAGAAACCAGAAACTACAAACTCATCTGTCCTGAAGACTTTCCCGTGGTGGAAAATGTACAGGCCGTTACAGAACACTGAGACTGGAGA
This sequence comes from Synodontis membranacea, assembly GCA_025674565.1. Lineage (NCBI taxonomy): Eukaryota > Metazoa > Chordata > Actinopteri > Siluriformes > Mochokidae > Synodontis > Synodontis membranacea. The sequence continues at coordinate 4,667,096 of JAOVYU010000013.1, read as the reverse complement.
CTCCTTCCATAAACTTCTCCTTACAGAAATCTCTACCGATTGTCATTTTTTTGTGGTTATTTTTAAATCCATCAAATCCATCTGAATTATGAACAGGCTTGGATTATATGCAGATAACATATTAGAACAAACTCATTCATATAAACCTGTGATTTGTCAGAGCTGCTCTTATAGAAAATTAATCGACATGTTGTAGCCCATCAGATTCAAGAATTCTACAGCAAGGAGGTTTAATTAGTGACAAATTCCGTCGATTTATGCAACACTGATTACATGTTCTGAAGTGAAGGTCCCTGATATTGGAACTTTTGCATCCTAATGAACCCAGATGAATTTAGAGGCTAGTTGAGGGAAATTGGCCATGTGCTCACTGGGTGAGGTTTGGGGTTTGGCTGCTCTATCACTGTAGATGCAGGTGTCTTTAATAATTATTGCATATTATTAATCACCATTACATACAGAAAAAAAAGTAAACAATACGTGAAAACTTTTGAAAAACACTGTTAAATGTGAGGTTTAAATAATCAGCTATTTATTCCTGAAAATTTTGGGCAACATTAATTCCTAAAGTGAATCTGCAGAATTTGCTTTTTTTTTTGTATTCTGATGAGTACAATTGTCTGTACAGATTTGTATTTTGAAGTCCTGACTCTCGGATGACTGATGAATATGAGTTGTTGTTGGTTGTTTTCTGCTTTTTTCCATGGTGATTTTTAAAAGGCTGTGCTGTGTTCGGATTGCTTGCAGGTAAGCCAGTTGCCTCATGGTTTTGACTCCGAGGTGACAGAGAACGGAGAGAACTTCTCAGTGGGGGAGCGGCAACTACTGTGTGTAGCAAGAGCGCTGCTCAGACACAGCAAGGTACCAAAAAATACACCTGCACATAGCTGTTTATGCAAGCTCAGGGTCTCTCTGACGGTCCCGCAAGTGCATTCATGCAGGAAACGCTGCATACTCAACCCCCCCTTTCCCCCCCCAACGTGAACTGCACAGTCATTCCTAATAGAGTATGTGCGATTCACAATGCACTTGCAGGGCTGCTAGACATCATGAAGTTAGATATTGTATACTGACTTACAGGGTACTGCACAGAATGTTTTGGATGTGTGTTTTTGTTGTTTTTTTCGTCATCTGAAATTGTTACAGCGTGCTGTTTTGTAGCATTACCTATATATTTATCTGCTGTCATCTTGTGCTGGTGAAACTGATAGGCTGTTTATGACTAACACACATGCATTTCGAGTTTTTGTGCTAAATCTCAGCACCTACAGTACAAAATAGTGAAACATTGCCACCACATGGCTGAAAGTCGAGCATTACTGGGAATTGAATTATATGAGACGGCTTAAAGATGAAGGCGAGAAAAGGGGCAGGAAGATCATAAACACAACACAAGTCCTTTATGAACTGGTGTAAACTGAATGAAAGTGTTTGGTTAGTGGTTTACCTAGAGGTGTACTTTACACTATTTCTAGACCTATAATAAAAAATATTATTTATATTATATGCAAGATGACGCCGTGTAGGAAATATATCTAATTTCTTCATTTCAGGCTTTGTTCACTGTCCCAGAATTTAACTCCACTGGAACAAAGCAGCTCTGCTTCCTATTCTTAAAAGGAAGGCAGCTCAAAAGGCATGCTCAATAGCAGGGCTAGACTCTCTCGCTTTCCACGATGCTGATGACTTTTAAATGTTTCCACTGCAGCTCACCTCTCAAACAGCAAAGGGCTCTAAACATTACAAACAGCTCCTTTAGTATTTGTATGATATGCCGAGATATTTTTGTAATTCAAACCCATCTCTGTTAGATTTTGGTTTTAGATGAGGCAACGGCTGCAATCGACACGGAGACCGATCGTCTTATTCAAGAGACCATCCGCACCTCTTTCAGAGGCTGTACTACGCTGGTCATTGCTCACCGTCTCAATACTGTCCTCGGCTGTGACAGAGTCCTGGTAATGGACCAGGGTCAGGTAATAGTTTATCCAATTACTTTATCTTAGAAATGTATTTATTTGTAACTGTTTTTTAAAGGCAGAAATGGTTTGGTTAATGGTTGTAGCTTCAGTTTGGGAACCATATTGTACCCATAACCATGATATTCCCTGAAAAGTGTATCGCAACAATTTAGCTATTGTCATAGGCGTTGTCATAGGTGCTGCAATTTGCATGCTCTCCCTGTGCATATGTGGGTTTTCTCCAGGTGCTTCAGTTTCCTCCTAAAGCCCAAAGACATGAAAATTAGGTCAACTGGCTCAAAGTCGACTGCGATTGGCTCCAGCTTCTCCACGACCCTTAAAGAATAGGCCATATAGATAGGAATCGTTGTTATGTTGTTAATTCGAGCATATTCAACATTTTTTTCTGCCAATATCCTCTATATATGCACAGATTCATTATGAAAATTCACCAAAGTGTACGATAGTTTACTAAATGGCATAGACATTGACAGTACACAATCAAAGCAGAAAAATAACCTTCCTTGTGTATTTTTTTTTATCTTCCATTGTTATCTTTTGTAATTAATTAGTTGTGTAATTAATTAATTAGTATCTAAAATTATGCTAACCATTGAGCTAGTAACTAACCCAGGTAACCCAGCTGACGTTGGCTAGAGTTTGGATGGGTATTTTGGACTGATGTTGGGCCAACATTTGCAAACAAGTGCTTTTTGTAATAACCAATAAGTACAGTTTATAACAACCCTGCCAACGTTGGCGCAAATCTGGCACCCAACCACGATCCAACCGAATATCTGACATTAGGTCAACGTTGGAAAAGTTGAATTAAAGGTGGCTGAAATTCTGTTCGCCCAGCATTGGCTTCAATTTGCTAGTAAATGTATGCATTTATGAAAGTTAGGAATGTATATTTGGATCCACTGATGGGTTCTGGGAGTTTAAGAGGTTAATGGCAAGAGTGTGTCAGTCTGTAACAGAACCATATAATTTCAGTTAAAGTGCTAGTGCAAATGACAGTTCTTTCAGTGGAAATTATTGTAGAGTAGTTTCATCAAGTTATATAACTTCACTTAAGCCATTTTCTCACTACCATGTGAGCGTCACTGCTGTGTAGAGAATGTGCAATCACCGAAAGAGCACTTCATTGCTGGTCCTATGCTAGTTCATTTCCAATAACAGACTGGGTTAGAGGGGGCTGCTTATCTAAAGCTCACAGAGTATAACATCTAACTAACTTCTTTGGGTCTCTGCATGCTTTTCCCGTGTGTGAGACAGATCCTGGAGTTTGACAGCCCATCAAATCTGCTGGCGAACGAGAGCTCGTGTTTCCGTGCCATGGTGGAGGCAGGAAACTGGAATGGCGGCAATTCAGAGAGAACCTGAGCAGCTATTGGACACACCGCTGGGCAGAAGACTGAGCTCTTTGCCAAACCTCACCACACAGCGTGTAGCTGCTGGACAAGATGTTTGTTCGGTGCTTAATTCAGTGGCCATGTTAGTGCTCAGTGTTGCCCAGTGTTGTCCTGCACTGAATAGTTCAGTGTATTTTTAACTTACAAGTGTCTCTGAAACTGATTATCGTTACTAGTGTGCTATAACTGAAAAGCCATGTTTTGTGATTCATCTGAAAATACCAGGCTAGTTTTAATGAATGTATGAATGGTTGGAAGTGACAGTTCTTTCAATGGAACTAGAAATCGCTAAGTGGCTTCTATAGTTTGGATTTATTTAAAATTTTGTAGCATAGGATGGAAATGCGTCAGAAATGAGGGCAATTCAAGTTATGAGCATTTGTGCTCTGTATGCAATAGTAAACTTTCTTAAAATAATGTTCTTATAATGCAGGAAGAAGCAAATTTTGCACAATAACAAATAATTTATTTTCAGTATTAATGAGCAATGGCCTTTGACGTACTTAGGAGATTTGCAGTATAATCATTAATCAGTGTAACCAAAGGGGGGAAAATGGGGGGGGGGGGGTTCAGGTCAGTCATTCCGTTGAACTCAGCGCTACAAAGCAGGAATATCTGAAGGTTTATTTCTGCTCATAAGCTTCATGTGCCTAATGCATTGTGCAATCAGTGTCTGTGATTGTCTGTGAGTCGCAGCTGGCACTTTAGCTTCAGCTTACTCAAGTGCTTTGAGATTCTTAGTGCTGTCCTCTTTTTCAGCTCTGTTCTGCCTCTGTTCGCACATGTGGCTGCTAAATCGAGACGTTTAAATGAGTCAGTCCTCTCAGGGTGAACAGAGTCTGTAGAGACTTTCACAGGAAGCTCTAATGAATCCTGGAAAAAAAAAAAATTACCAGTCCACCTGACATCTGCGATCTGCACAAAAACATAATTATAAAACTTGTTTTGTGTTTCAGTGTGTTTCATTCTGTCAAATCTCAATAGCCCCATTAGAGACTTTCCTTAAATAGCAGGCTATAAGGCAAAACAATTACATATGTGTAGGTGGCTCAAATCACAGGGTAATGGATAGAGTAAATTGTTGGAGGCCATTTTTCTCTTAACCATGCTCTGATTTTCGGATATTCCTCTGGGAGAGGCCTTGGTGGAAGCTGAATGTTTAATTGCACTGAGGACAAAAGCTATCAGCTGTATGACTGATTGTTGTTTTAAGCTGAATCAGATGCATGAAGTCGCTTTCTTTTGGACCTAAACTGTATTGAAATCTTTTGTTGTATCAAACTGTTTTTTAAATATATTTCCTATAAAATTGCTTTTTTGATTAAAGGTATTTTTTATAAAGTACTGGTTTGAGTGCCATTCACCGCAATGTTTGATGTTTTGTGCATGCTGAGATGCTTTTCTGCTCACCACAGTTGTAAAGACTGATTATTTGAGTTGCTATGTTCCCTCCTGACAGCTCGAACCAATGTGCCCATTTTCCTCTGACCTCTCTTATCAACAAGGTGTTTCCACCCACAGAACTCAGTGGTTTTAATTTTTCGCACCATTCTGTGTAAACTCTAGAGACTGCTGAGTGTGAAAATCCCAGGCGATCAGCAGTTTCTGAAATATTCAAGCCGATTTGAATGTCACAAAGATTCCACTCTTTCTTCATTCTTATATTACATATAATTTAATTTATAGGAATTTAATTGATTAGATTAATTGATTGATTAACTAATGAGATAACTACATGACTGCACAGGTGTTCCTAATAAAGCGGACAGTGAGAGTATACTTATATGGGGTATAAATAGCTGTTTAGGATATGTATGTATTCGTTAATGTTTAACGTGGCATAATTCATAAATTAATTTCTGCATGTGAGATGATGTGAAGAAACTGTTTCAGAAATCAGCAAATATTTGACTATTTCTATTCAGAACAGTTCGTAATATTTAACTCTGACTGTTTAGATTTAGATTAGGTTCAACTTTATTGCCATTTAGCAGAGTACAAGTCCAAAGCCAATGAAATTCAGTCGCAACTGACACCGGCGACTCCTTCCAAAAATGTTAAGTCTCTCGGAAAATCAAGCAATATCAGTGATTAGACACATTTTTAAAATCTGTTTATAAGAAATAGACATCTCTTGTTATTATAGAAATTTAACTACATTGGAATGAGTGCATTAATATAAAACTTGTGGCTGGAGCTACTGTCAGCTGCTCTTATGGAAAATGAATCCGACCAATCAGAATCAAGCATTCAGCAACTCTGTGGTATAAAACTTTGTACACTCCTCTATGAAAACAATGTACTACATTAGGATTTAAATGTACTGATGATTGTACTATATACACAAAAGTGTGTGGACACCTGACCATCATACTGATATTCAATTCAATTCAATTCAATTTTATTTGTATAGCACTTTTAACAATGGACATTGTCTCAAAGCGGCTTTAGAGAAATATATAAATTCTGCTTCCGAATTTATGAATCTAAAATCTAAAAATCTAAATTAATCTTATATATATATCTCCCCTAATGGGCAAGCCAGTGGCAACGAAAAAACTCCCTGAGATGACAAGAGGAAGAAACCTTGAGAGGAACCAGACTCAAAAGGGAACCCATCCTCATTTGGGCGACACCAGATAGTGTAATTACAAATACGATGCTAATTTATCTGTGTGCATGGTCAGAAAAAACTACATTGTGTAGAATTTACAGCTTATACACAGTTTACACCTGACTGATGGAGGTTTGAGCGTGAGACTGTTTGTGGTCATTTAAGTCCTAAGTCATTATAACAGAAATGTTCATGTCAGCAGCATGTTCGACATCATCTTCACAGTCTAGGTGAATATTGAGGCTGGTCACATTGGACCATCCTTAAAAAAATTGAGTATATGTCAGTGATGATAACTCTGACCAGAAGAAGGACATGAGGATGGATAAGACAGGTCCGGAACACCGAGGGGGTCAGAATCACTGGAATCTCAGGTAGTGTGTGCAGCTCAACAGAGAGACAGGGATGGAGAGAGAGAGAGAGAGAGAGAGAGAGAGAGAG
>JAOVYU010000013.1:4541283-4554364 GCA_025674565.1 Synodontis membranacea | reverse complement strand
GTGCTGGGAAACTTTGCAGAGTGCTCTTACTGTTATAAAACACTGACACTTGTAACTCCCTCCATAAATGTCAAATAAATTTCTCTTAAACAAAAGCATCACCATCGATTACATTTCAATTATTTTAAACCCTTTTGTAAACAAATTTGTTAATTATTAGTTTTAGATTCTCGAATTCAGCCACGATATGGTATAAAAAAATAACTGATAATAATAACGTGTCAGAAGACCCTGCCATTCTTAAATTTGATTCACTTTATTTTATAAAATTTATAATGAAATATTAATTTATGGACCAACATGACTAAGGAAGATTACCTCAGTATAATGCGGATCTTCTGACTGGTCAGTGGCGCTCCGAAACAGTTTCACGGATTTAAGGTAAGTCTCCAAAACTTCAAGTTTCTTTTCGGTGAAGTCTAAAAGAAAAACACATGATTAAAAAACAAACCAAAAAAAAAAAAACCCACCACAGAAAATCACAAGCCAGACCTGAATAATCTATGTGATCTTACTGGTCTGTTTAAAGTGCTTGAGCGTGATGTCATCTACAGGAAAAAAGCTGACGGTGGCGCTGTATTCAGGAGACATGTTCGCTATGGTGGTTCTGTCTGCAGCAGACAGCTGAGACACACCTGGACCAAAAAACTCCACAAACCTGCCACCGATACCGGCCTGGCGTAAGTGCTGCGCAAACACAAACAAAAAACGCCAGTTAACACCATTTCCAGCAGCACAATGTATATGTATATCGATCCGTTCTGCGTAGTAGAAGCTGTATACCACCTCATTCTCATCCTAACAGAAATACCTGCAGACAGAAATAAGAAAATACAAAAACACACACACACCTTAGTGATGCCAAGGACAATGTCTATAGATGTAGCCAGAGTGTTGACGGATCCCACTAGCTTACATCCGACAACCTGCGGCAGCGTGAAAGAGACCGGCTGACCCAGCATTACTGCCTCTGACTCTATACCTCCTACACCTGAGGGGCAGAGGGGGAGAGAGAGAGAGAGAGGGAGAGAGCAGGGTTAACATGCTGCTCAATTAGGATATAACAATATATGTTACATCATCAGTGAATGCAGTTCATTTCACGAAGTGTGAAGAAATGTTTATTTCATCCCCATTAATGCAGCAATTCTCCCAAAACCTGCACAGGTCAAGAGAAAATAAAGACGCATGAACATCTGCCATTACACTACAACAATGATTTCTCTCACGAAAAATTTGTAACGTGAATGCAAAGGCGTCTCAGATAGCAAGGAAGGACAAACTAATCGACGGCTTCGTCATCCAATCACTGTGAGACTGTTCTGGATATCGTGCCGAACTGTCGAGTTCTCCACCTCTAAGCTAACGGATAAAGTTGATACCATAAAACTGCTTCTTTCTTCGTCTCATCTTCCGTTCATTTACACACTCGTGGTCAGAAGTTTACATACAGTCATCATGGACATGAATGTCAAGGCAATATTGGGATTTATTTATTTTTTTAATTATTGATTTGGACTGTTTTTCTGGGGAATAGATAAAAAACAAGAACTTGGTGCACAGGTTTTCGGAAACAGACAATAGGTTAAAATTATACACTGAACAGACATGAACCTTAATGACTTTATTTAAATGAAACACGGATGTAAAACAGAGGCAGAAAACTGGAAACCTGAAACAAGGGTGTGATAATCGGAAATCAGGCTGAATCACGAACACAAAAAGCCGGCAGAAGACGTACGGCATAACAATAGTCCAACATAAATACGGCAGCTATGCTTCACTTAGTCCTTAAGGCAAAATAGTTCAAAGTCCTGCTGGAAAACACCGGAAAATAGCCCCACATGAAATGTCCATAAAGTCCACAACAGAGATCAAGCACAGATATCGACTTTAAAAGAGGCATGGGCACACTCCTCGGCGTGAAGCGTTAAATTCTTTCCAATCACCGCTAATTCAGTCCAGGTGAATTAGCTCTGATACGTACATTTCACAGGTGGGCGTGGCGCGCGCTCTGCGCTGACATTACTAAATGTTTATGTGTCCGTCATATGTTATTATGTATACTTCTATATATGTGTCAATTGTTTATAAAAGATTTGTCAGAACACATGTTTTACCCTTTTTATTGTTTGAGGTCCTTTTTCAGATAAGCTATTAGCGGGTTTTTATCAGTTCTGTCGCGTCGTGCCAGTGTTTTATAAATACTGCATTTTATTTTTTTCCCTTCCGCTCAGTGAGCAAAGCCACTGGGTTATCAGCTAATAAATATTAAAAATAAAATCCCAATACCGCTGTGAAATTCATGGCCATGCTGACTGTATGTAAACTTCTGAAACATTTGAAACGGCCCTTACACGGAGACTCGCGTAATGAATCTGCTGCTCCTCCGATGCAAACAATGTACGAAATCTGATCACAAGATGAGACGCGTTCATAATAACAGGCATGCTGTTCAATTTGGGATCAAATCAGGTGTGAACAGGACCTAGATTTTTTTTTTTTTTTTTTTTTTTTTTATAAGCGTAATCAGTAAGGTTTCTTTTGAGTCCACTGGCGTTTTTTTGGTTTTGTTTTTTTTTTTTTGCTTGGTAGGCTAATTAGTCTTTTTTTTTTTCTTTTCTGTCCACTCAAATGTGAGGCAATTTTTTAAAGCTCTCAGTCACCTTTGTGTATCTTCTCTAACATGTACTTGAGCAGCTGGGTACTGGTGCAGATTCTACACCTGACTGAACATGCGTGCTGAAGTGCTTAATTTGTCAGAGATTATTTTTAGGAATGAGAGGTGTGGTGAGACCAGCTACAATTCCTGTGGTATGTCGGGGATAAAAGCAGGATCCGCTCACCCCAGCCGAGTATGCCCAGGCCATTGATCATGGTCGTGTGGGAGTCTGTGCCCACTACACTGTCAGGGTAAATGAAACCCTCACTTTCCTGGACCACGCGAGACAGGTACTCCAGATTAACCTGGTGTACCGAGCCGATGTCCGGAGGAACCACGCTCACGTTCTTAAACGCTTTCGAGCACCACTGTAGAAAGACACCAAATAAGAATCAGTTACGCTTCACAGTACAACAGGAACAGCCTTGCAGTACAAACTCAACTCACCTTGAAGAACTGAAGTCTTTCCTTATTTCTTATGAGCTCCATATCCTGGTTTTTGAGCGCCGTCTCTGGCCTGTAGACATGCAGTAACAAAGCGGTTATCCTTAACGTCTCTGAATATCAAGTCAAACGACTCCATTACCACTGCAATGACACGCTCACTCAGCCATCGCTACGTAAAGCTGGCATTGCATTCTTCGTTCTAAATTAAACACACTCCCAAGCCTCGACTTAAATTGTAAAAAAAAAAAAAAAAAAACTTAACAAAAATAAAAGACTCTGAAAGATTGCATACAAAACACTGGGCCTCGATTATCACTCTTAGTATGGTTGTGCATAAATGTATGCAAAAGGGAAAACGAATTAACATTTCCGCCGCAAGATTCAGAAACGCTGTTCATGTATTGTTTGAACACTGCGAAGACGTGATCGAACGAGTTCACTGACTAGTCTCCGAATCTGAACAGATATTCAGCGAGCTGCAGCCAATGAGAGCGCAGGACACAAGTCTACAGAAACAGGGTATGGAACATCACCTCACTCTACTTTTTCTTTTCGGATGGACGTTCATTTTATGACTCCTGTTTCGTGCGTCATTACCCGTGTCAACTCTTGTATAACTTTTCATAACAGAATGTTTGTTTTGGAGACCAGACGGACCAGTCAGTCATACAGGGGTAGTTGGTGGACCCCCCCCCCCCCTCCCGTCTCTGCTCTGTTCACACTACGCAACCGTCTGGCTTGTGATCGGGAGTCTTGAGGTTGTGCGGTACAAAGGAAAGTACTCAACCTTCAAGAGGTCACGAATAACAACCTCCGTCCTAAAAGCTAAAAATAAAATACTGCATAATGCCAAATCACAGTCATCAGTCTACAGTCTACAGTCTTACTAACTGAAAGGGGACATGGTATTACTTTTTCCAGTTCTCACCTTACACTGTGTAGACTGCTAAATCATTTCTAATACGCAGGGCTTACTTTTAATCACAGTGTCAACAGTAGCAATTTTAAATGATGACAAAACGCCAACTCGGACAAGTTATGCCGGAATACGAGAATTCATATTGCTACTGAATTCACGTAGACCTTTAGACTCGTCTGTAGCCGAGGTTCACGCGTCTCTTCTGATACGATGAGCTCAAGAAATCTGCGGACCCTCCCGCCTCGTTTAAATCGTCAGACAGGTGTCAGGAAAGGAAGCATGTCATGAGAAAGGCAGCAGTGTTTGTTGACGGCGTCGTGTTAAAACTGCACAAGAACAAAGACATCGATAAGTGCTCGGGCCATGGTCCTAAAATACTAAGGACATTGCTGCATACTAGTGCAGGAACCAAACTGAACCCGTAGAACCCTTACTAGAAATCAGCACACTGAAGGGAAACGAGGGCAAAAATCAAACGCTTGCCTTTGAAATGTAGCATTTTAATTTGATTAGAAAGCTCTAGAACGTGGTAGGAATTACCAGGACCTTTTTGAATGGCTTGCTTCGTAGCAAAATTAATGAATAATTCCGGGCTCAAAGGTAACAACACTGACACTCGTTCCACTCCCACAAGAGGACAAACTATAAGGGTGTAAATACAGCATCAGGAGTCAATTTTTTTTACTAGTAGTGTGGTGTGCAGCTTACTCAGAGACAGGCTTTAGGTGGAAGGGGCAGAGAAGTGGCGTGTTCTCGATCTGTACTGCGGTGGTACTAGTGGGCGAGTCAGTGCAGGATCCCTTGGGGCAACCTCCTCTCTGACCCCCACACTGAGCGCCGCCGCTGCTGCTGCTGGCGTGATGGCTGCGTGGAGACGGACGGCCAGGAACAGAGCGAGGTCCTGGCCCATGCCCATCGCCTCCACCAGGGTTAGGGGCATTCTGGATGGCACTGAGAAAAGGACCCAGAACAAACGAACCGGATAAATGTTGTAAATGTAGATAAATAAAGGTGTTCTTTTGGTTTATGGGGCTAAATATAAATATACAACGATCATTGGTAATCTGAGCTTCTGATGGACTTTACCACTTGCTGAAGTCAATCTGTAGTGAGTGATCTACTATAAGGTCAGTGGGGCATTTTGGGTTGATGAGGTTGGGGTCGATGCCATTCTTGGCTACAGCATCTCTCATGGCAGCCAGGTCCACCATGGCTGGAATACCGCTGTGAGGAACATCACACGAAATCAATCAATCAAATAAATAAATGTCATGGACCAAGATTAGAGCAAGTAGTCATAACCAAAAAAAAACAACAACAAAAAAAAAAACAGACGTTGCGAAACACTGGCGAAATAAACAACAGAGTAAAAAAAGAAAGTCTTGTGAAAGAGAGAACTTGACTCACGTGAAGTCCTGTAACAGCACTCGTGCTGGAGAGAAGGGGATTTCAGCCTCATTCTGACGCTCTTCCCAGTTCAGGATACTGTACACGTCCTCCTTGTTCACGTAGAAGCCGTCACACTTCCGGATGGCGGCCTCGAGCAGAACACGGACGGAAAACGGCAGCCGCTCTGGAGCGCAAGGATGACAAAAAAAAAAAAAATCTCTTACAATCTGACATCCTCAATGAGTCGGTGTTTTTGCATGACATGGAACATATTTTAAAGAAGCTAGCAATTGTGAGGCAAACACAAGAATCTGGGAGCAAAACTGGCCATTCTCTCTGGGCTTGAAGAGCATACCATCTCGCCCCTGTCAATCACAGTGACACCTGCCAATCACAGGCGTCTGCTGAGGTCACGTACGCGGAAGAAGGCGGATAGTTCTTCGGAGTGTGCTAGAACTGTGAACGTCATGGCAATATTGGGCTTTAGGGATTTCTTTGAACTGTTCCTTTTCCCTGGCAGAATAATCACACAGCATACATATTTAACAGAAAAAAATTGTTTTCTGAAATCAACACTGTGTTGAAAATATACATACAGACATACAGCACACCTAATATTTGGTTGAATGTCCCTTATCAAGTTTCACTTTGACCAGACACTTTTGGTTGCCATTAATAAGCTACTGGCAGAATTCTGGTCGGATATTTGACCACTCTTCTTGACAGAATTGGTTCAGATAAATTGATGTATTCCCTGGCTTGGACCTGATTTAAGCACGGTCATATTTTCGAAGGGGTTGAGGTCAGGACTTGTTTTAATCAGCTTTGATGTGTGTTTGGGGTCACTGTCCTGTTGGAACACCAAATTGTGTCCAGGTTTCAACCATCCAGCTGACGGTTTGAGGTTCTGCTGAAGAATTCTGAGGTTCTTTATTATTCCATCCACTTTGTGCCGTGCACCAGTTTCACTGGCAGCAGAACAGCCCCAGAGCAAGACGCTACCACCACCATGCTGAACAGCTGATACAGTGTTCCTCTGGACCTCTGGTCATTTTGGCCAAACAACCTAATCTTTGTCTGAACATAAAACTTTCTCCCTGGAGTTTTTACCCCCCCCTTTGTCCATGTGGTCAACTGCGAACTTTAGTCAATCTTGAAGGTGTTGATTTTGGAGCAGTGGACAGCAGCCCCATCAGTTCATGTCGATGTAAAACTTTAGACTGACCGAAGCAGCGTCCAGTTCATGGCAGGAATGTGGGTTGTTTTTGACCGATCCAAATCACTTGTACTTGCGTAGAATTTTTTTAACTGACGATCTCGGAATCTGCAATGGCCCAAAGAGACATTCCTGCGTTGCGTAATGATCCCATGATCCTCTTTCTGAGATCTGCATTGAGCTCCTTGGACTTTCCCACTGTACTGTGTGTAGATCAATACAGCGAATAAAGAGAAACTACCAGCTGCAGTCCGTCATTCTACCCCAGAAAAAGAACAATTCAAAGTCACTGAATGCCCAATATTGTCATGACATTCCTGTCCACAATGGCGTTCATGTCTGCGTATACAAAGATCTGATTGCGTCTGTAGGTTCTTCATGACAGAGTAGGCCAGAAGTTTGCAGGGTTTTATATTTTGCTCTACTGCATAGTCTTGCATCGGTATCTCCCATTCTCCGGATTCAATTACAAACAGATAGACGTTCAGAAAAATACAGTATTCCATGTCGAATAATTCCTGCCAATGACGCCTCCAACACCCTTCTGCCACTTTAATCGGCATCTTTTATTTACCTCGCAGATCTCTGGTACATTTTTAGAGAACTAATTGCTCGAGCTTAAATAGTCACACAGTGTGGAATGTCACGCATGTTTGAGTCCCTGGAGAGAATGACAGCACCCGAGTATCTCTTCCTGTAAAGTCCAATGTGGCTGACACTTGAAGGATCTTGGTCCACTCCTCGTCAGGAGGGCATGAGGAATTCTTCGATTCAGACCACAGGGTTTTTCTACGGTTTAATATCCGAGAGGCTGCGCTGATCGTCACACAATGCTGATTTTGGCTCATGATCTTGTTGATGGTGCTGTCTATGGGCAAGTCTGAACCTCCTGGCAGAGGCAAACAGGTTTTTAATCTTAAAAATCCCAGTGCATCAAAGAATTCATGACACCATGAATCTTTACAATCTTCCTCCATATTTTAATGCACCTTTTTCTTGCCAAACACGTCAGAGAATATAATAATGGTTATGTATGTTATACTTTTTTTTTTTTTTTTTTTTTAACCTGCTGAAAAGGTTACGATGCCACAGCAATCCATGGCAGGGAGTCAAGAACAAAAACTGCTCATGTTCTCTAGGTGAGAAGGATGGCGCTCTCTCTCTCTCTCTCTCTCTCTCTCCTGTCAATCACAGCATCACTAACCAATCGTGTATGAGCGCTTTCCTCTGTGAGAATTACACTTCTCTGTGACGCAGCATGAGCTGGCTGGCTTCTCCCGTCTCAGATGATGTTTTCGTCTCCTCATCATCATGCCAATTTTATTTCTACTCACTCTTGGTGAAGTTCAGGGTCTTAAATTTTGTATGATGCTCTCAGGACCGCCTTACAATACTGCATGTCTGTTCTTTATTTCTCCCGCTCTATTTTGGTCTTGCCAATTCCCGCCCACTAGTTAATTCTCCCCATCACACAAAAGCTACATGAAGGCAAACACATGAGTTCTCTCAGACACGTGAAGCCAACCTGTGCAGCGTAACACTCGGAGGAAAGCGCTATCCGGCCTCTTCTGCATACATGATTAGCTAGTCTCACCGTAGGTGACGTGGGAGAAAGAGTATGCCCCTCCCAAACCTAGAAAACAGTGACAAATTTACACTCTGGTTTGAAACTCGGCAAAAGAGTGAACGTTTTTTTGCTGAGCGACTCTTGAGTTCATGTCTGGTCATTTTCTTAACGAACGGTGCCAGTAATTCTGAACCCTGTATAATATTAGTATTCGAGAAATCCTCTTAGCCTCATTTACTCATCAGCTGACTCTCTGAAAGCATGATAAAGATATAGTTAGGTTTTCTTCAGATTACTTACCGTACTTTGGATCCCCAAGCTTCTGAGGATTGAAATATTTCCTAACTTCATTCTTCTCGTTTAGTAAAGTGTCAATCAAATGGCCAAACGGGTGATCTGCAAAAAACGAAAGAATGGAAATCTCAAATTTAAAATAATGCCATGCCATGAAAACACACCTGGTTCCTTCATTACTGCAAAAGTGTGAGACTCGGAGATATAGAGAGAGAAGTGGGTCCTGAAATGACTCCTATACAAACCCTCCGTTTTATAGCCAAAAAAATGTACGGTGCTTCAACGTATGAAGCGAAAAATCTGTTTGAATTGACCTTGGGTCACCAAAACGAGACGTCATCCGCCTGCCATGTGTTTTGCGTTACGGAAGGCGTTTTTCTGTAGATACGAGCTGCTAAACTGAGCCAAGGGACAGAGCTGTAGTGCTGCGTTAAAAAAAAAAAAAATAGTCGTTTCAATAATTACCTAGGAATATCTTGGAGTATGGCTCCATGTCATCTACGCTTGGATGATTTCTACACACACCTGGCAAAGGTTTGTTAACTTTTTGCATTATTTTTCTGACCAAATGTACACGTGCGTTATCAGCCTTACAGCATTTTATGGCTTTTTTGGGATTGTTTCCGAGCCAAACCAAAGAGCAAACAATCCAAAAGTATGAATCTTGCTCTGATTCGGATTCAGGAACAGAGCTAGTAGGTGTGAAGGTGCTCCGAGGGACCCGAGGATGGAAAACAGAGCGATTCAGGATCCGGCTGCTTTCTCACTGCAACAGAACCGATAGATTTTTGTGATTCTTACGTGCACAGGGTAAAGACGCGTGTTCAACTTTTTCCTGCTGTATCTCCAACCAGTGAATGAAATGTGTGCTAAACAGGATTTTGAAACTAAACCAAGCAACAAATGAACCAAAATGACCGATTTCGCTCCGATTGTGAACGCGCCCAACTCTAATTCTCGCCCGTTGTCCTTCAAAAAAACAAAACAAAAACAAAACAGCACTTAAGGGAAACGGTGGTGATTTCGTCTGAGCTGAAATGTTCGCATTCAGCAGGATTTTCAGCACCTGAATTATGTATTACCGTAGGGTCAGGAAGCTTTTCGTGGAGCTGGGAGACGTGTGTGGGCTTGGAGCAGGTCTCGGGGCGACTTTACCCGACTTAATCATCGTCTTTACGTGAGCAGAGGTAGTCATTAGGAGGTTGACAGTAACTCGCAGAACATGAGCCACTTTGACTGATTTTCCACAAAGACTTCTTTCAGGGTTAGTGATCATAATCCCATGTTTCTCGAACAATAAAGAGCTCGAGATATAAACAAAACAGAGGCGCGTAAATGTCATTCGGGCTGACGCGTAACCATCCAGAACCGGCGTACACAAATGTCCTTCGAAGACAAAACGACACTGACGTACGGTTTCGATTTTTGGCGTCTAACATGGTGTTTCTAGTAAACAAAGGTTTCGAGGGGATTACTGCGCACTTTTGTGGAACAAAACGCAACTGCACCGACAACAGTCGTGGGACAAACATACATGATGGTATGAAGGAGCGAGAAGTGGCACTGGGGCTGATTTGAGACTGGCGCTAGCTGAGAGCGTGGACTGGCGCAGCGACGACCAAAACTCGGCCAGGAAGGCTGTGAAGGCCAGTGCACACCTCCTCCAAGGACAACAGTCGGTTCTTCTACATTATGCGAAGCTGTAACCACTTAATGTGTCTTTCAAGTTCAAAATCACAACAGCTCCCTCGTCTTCCGTTTCCTTTGGTCTACCACTTCCCAAAGTATCATCGAGCTCAATTTCTACTTTTCAAAACAGCGAACCTGTAGGTGACCACAGAAATCCTGATTGCTGTGTCAAAATCATCTCTTGCTTCCGTTGAGTTTTTTTCTCAACTCAAATGATGAATATGAATCTTGCTGAGCTCCATGACTGGGTGATAAACTACCTAAAACACATGCTTTTACAGGGAGTTTGGATAAATAATTAAAGGGACATTGCCCATGAAATCACCAAGAATTTACGGGGGTAAATTCCCATCTCAATTGTCGAGAAATTGCTTCCTTTTTTGATTTTTTTTGTCTGTGCTGATAAATGCTGTAGGTTTCAGCTTAAATGAGTGGATTTTTTCATGGTTTGATGGGATCTTTGCACACCCCATCACGACAGCAACGTGCTGTCGAGCTGGCAATGCTGCTATTGATCCAAAACCTTCACTTTTTATCCACCTAGTCCACCAATTTCCTTTCCATGTTCCTTTTGTAATACGTTTTGTTAATAGCACTCATGCAGAGCAAATAGCAGCCTTATATCTTCAGTCAGGCTGGAACGACGTTACCCCCCCCCCCCCTTTTTTTTTTTTTTTTTACTTTTCAGACATGACTCTCTTTGACCTCCTTTCCTGAAAGACGTTTAAACGAGATCTTAAAAGAAAGCCCACGGGACACGCTTCACAATAAAACGCAAGCAAAGGTGGAACTCCTGCACGGGAAGCCAGGAACCTTTTTGGGGTGTAAATGAAGATCTCTACACTCTATGCACAGAAATGTTCAGGAATTATATACAGTAAACCCTCGTTTATCGCGGTTAATCCGTTCCAGTCTCTACCGCGATAAGTGAATTTCCTAGACTACACTTCATCGTAAACTGTGCTAACCGGATAAATGAAATATTTCGTACTGTTTCCAGACCCTGTCCAAGTCGTCTGAAGAACAAATTTAATTTCTACCAAATCCGGTGGAGATAATGTGGCTCAGTTTCCCCCGGTGAAGGAGGTCGTCCCATGGCCCAGGGACCTTGGGTGCATTTTCAGAACATGATGGAGGCTTACAAGGATGAACCCGAACATCTTCTATCAGCTGAAATAATTGAAAAAATGTCTTTGACTGAGAGCGGGCTCACTGATAAACATCAAGAGGGGTAAAAAAAAAAAGTGGCCAGAGGAAGCTTGATGTTTCCTGTACATCAAATATACCATTACATGAATACGGGTTTTTTTTTTCCCTTTAAATAATACACAGAGTTAGTCTTCGAAGTAGATTCTGACATTTATCTGGCAAAGAATGAATACCGTCGTAAAAGAAGGATTCAGGTTTTGAAGAAATTAATTCATCTGTGTAATTTCATATATCCTGAACTTTTTGAAACGTTGGCCATCGTGGCATAAACGAGTGGAAATCCGATGCCGCTGTGTCCGGTGAGTATCTGGATGCATTAAACTTCCCGTCCAAGAGGCTCCTTTTGTCGCTTTTTACAACACGTGGCCTTGTGTCCTCTTTAAGGAGGATGGATGATCGCAGATCGTTTACATTTTTCACTTAATTTGATCGACTGATCACTGTAACGTTCGGCGTTTCTCCAGGACGGATCAGCTCGTCTAATGCACCCGTAATTACACCTTCACCTGAGCACTTTAAAGTACCTGAAGACGTTACAATCACAATCTTAGTTTTCTGTTACAACTGAATTCCTGTAGACGTGAAATAAAAGCATCACTAAACTCGGTTCAACAATTCTTCTCTTTTTTCTTTAAGCTTGCGTGGTAAATTCAAAAAAAAAAACAAACAAAAAAAAAAAACCCTCAGACCATGTAGCGTTTTGTAGAACTGTAATCGACCATCATAGTATGATCCACTGCATGGGGAAAAGTTAGTGAACGCCTGACACCGCAAAGACCAAGACGTTCGAGATAGTCGTGTCCTTCGATCTCTGTGGTAACAGACCGTGGAACACGTACGAGTGTGATGATCAGGACATGTTCTGGTCATATTGATCACTTGGGTTGTCAGAACCGTAACACATCACCAGCAGTGATTAAATAAAAGAGGTGTGTAGTGAGGGGGGAGGGGGGGGTGTATGTTCAAGTAAAAATTCAAGTAGACAAACAATAATAATAATAAGAGTGACTGAATGCTCTGCTCCCCATAGTGGTAAGACGGGCGGAGGGAACACTCAGTTGGATGGAGGAGGAAGATCTGAGAACATGGAAGGGAGTGACAACATGAAGTAGATCAGACAGATATGGAGGGGCGAGGTTGTGGATGACCTTAAATATTAACAGAAGGATCTTAAAAATAATCCAGAACTTGACTATTACTATATATATTATTATTATTATTATATGGTGTGTGTATACGGTGTGTGTGTGTGTGTGTATGGTGTTTATATGGTGTGGGTGTGTGTGGTGTGGGTTTGTGTGTGTATATGGGGTGTGTGTGTGTATGGTGTGTATGTGTGTCTGTGTGGGTTTGTGTGTACGGTGTGTATATAGCACGTATATGGTGTGTGTGTGTGAATGAACATGACTTTTCTCCATGCTTTATTCTGTCTTGATCACTCAACCCAAGGAGTGACACTAATCACACTCAGGGGTTTATTATTCCTGGGGTGCTCTGCTGCAAACAAACAAACAAAAACAAACTAACTCATCCACAAGCTTCTGTCTTCTACTGAATTACTTTGTAAAAAAAAAAAAAAAAAAGAAAAGCCTCACAGTTATGATAAACAAACAAACCTCACAGCATTTAACACTTCATTCCAGTAAAGAGGAGGGAACTGTCTCTCTCTCTCTCTCTCTCTCTCTCTCT
>JAOVYU010000013.1:4499831-4510182 GCA_025674565.1 Synodontis membranacea | reverse complement strand
TTGATCTGCACCATAAAAAATGAAAAACTTGAAAAATGTAAATAAAAATGTAAAAAAAAAAATAATTGTACACTGTCAGGTTGAAATGTTGAATTTCCAAGAATTTCAGTTACAGCCCAGAGTGTTTCAGTTTTCTTTCCTGGCTTGTGTGGTCAGTGTCTGATATTTGTTAATTTGATGCAAAATGCAAGGAAAAGTCTGGACATCTTTTAAAACAAGTGAAGATGTCCAGGCCAGAACGTCTTTGCACGTCAAGTATCAGTTATCAGACCCTAGTGATTTCATCACAACAGTTAAAGCCCCCCCCCCCCCCAAAAAAAAAAAAAAAAAGAAAAAGATTTTTTTGTGAACAAATTAAAATCATGTTTTCCGGAGCGTATAAATAACCGCAAAGGAAAAGACAGAGCCTTAACCACGGCAGACGCAGAGAGACCAAAATAACCCCAGACGTGACTGGCTTTCTCCAATCACGACGAACTGCTTCTTGAACAGTTTTTTAAATCAGATATAAGATAGTGTCCTGACTCGGGTTCTATCTGTTCATCTTGTTCCATTCTCAGGATAAATATTACAGAATTTACAGAGAAATATATTAATTGTATTACATACAGTATTACACAATACCAATAAGACAATTTTGATGTCATATTTGATGTCAGTGACTTGAGCAAAGCGCACAAAAACCCAGAGTCCTCGCCTTTCTGAGCCCTTTGAAGGACTCCGTTACTCTGACATTTATAGATTCTCTTTGACATTTCAGAGTCTGCTTTCCTCATAAGCAGGGGGGAAAAAGAACCATGTCTACGGAGACGGCAGGCGAAGCTTCCAGAGAACTGACAGCCGAACAAGAGCAATGTTTGAGCTCTATAACCTTGGAGAAGTTGGAAAATGGAGTGTTGCGTTACAGCCGGACTGGAAAACTGAATCCAGGGGCAGATTAAGAACGTGTAAATCACAAAGCAGACTCCTTATAAACTCTTCTGTTGCATAAAAAGACAGGGGGTCTCACACTAGAGAGGTTCGTGTTGCTGGTTTAGTAAACTTAAGCCTGATGATCGACATGCTTTTCTGCTCAGCACTTTTATCACACTGCAGCACCCCCCAGGGACGCGTCTGTGGTCCGCTCTCCTTTAGTTCGTGTCCCAATACATCTACGTCTGTGCTTCTGTGCAGACCTGAACTTCGACAAGCGCGTTCTTGATTTGACCAAAATTAAACCTGATCTTTGATCGGTGACATACGATGCGCTGGATCAGTAAGAGAAGTAGCAGGAAAGAACATGTGGTGAACGAGACTCTCCTTTTAACGACGATAATGATACTCTGCTTCAGTGTGTGTGTGTGTGTCTGTAGATGAGCATACTGTTGGGAATCATACCATTTTTCCCCTAAAGCCAGAATTTGAGTAATGAGCTACAGCTGCACAAGCATGCGAACACACACACACACACACACACACAATGGGATTTAGCAATAGAAGCATCACACTAACAGCTGCCTCTTGCTAATGTTCTCTCACAAAGGCAGAGCTGCTGGTCTGTCCAGTCTGTTCTAGTACTCCGAGCAGCTTTGAATATTAATTATCAGTTAAAATAATAAAAAAAAAAAAAGTCCATTATACCCTTAAACAACAGTTTATTCGGTTCTTTCTCCAGAGCTGTAGCTGCAGCCTTATTGTCTTTCCGCTTAGCAGGGACCGAGGGCACAAGACTTTGACAAATGAAGCTTTTTTTTTTTTTTTTTTTTGCCTGGCTTGTTGCTATAGAGACAGACTTTAGAAGTGTTCACCTGCAGGGTGAGAGGAGAGGAGAAATGACTTGTCAGAGTCAGTTTATCATGGACGCCAAACACGCACGACAAGACTGAGAACTAAGCAACATCAGTGTAGAAATTAAATTTTGTGCATAAAATGTGTCTGTGACGAACAAGAGAGAGACTTAATTTCACATACAGCTCGAACAGATGCATTGATTTCTCTCAAAAATCGAATGACGTGCTACTATTCAGTGGTATTGCAGCTTATATAAGTGCCTAATTAGAACACAGTGGCGCGATTATTGCGCCCCTTGTAAAGACTGGGGGGTCTAGGAAAAAAATCCACTTTTTTGTGGCGTTGCTTCATCTCACACTGAAAAAAATACGAAACTTTAATTGAAACAAATATATTTCTAGAAAAAACAAACAAGCAGCATGAAGTAATTATTTTTAACAACAATACATTTGCCGTGATTATTGGCATTGCTGGAATTTATTAACACAATGTAACTGAAGTATGTTCCTCATTTAAATTGTACATTTTTGAGTTGATTGGAGTGTGTAGGAACTTTCAAGCTGTAATCCATGAGTTCCTGATTAACTGGGGGGGGGGGGGGCCAATAAGAGGGGACACAAAGGGTAAATTCCCTTAGTCATTCATCAGCATGGGAAAGATAAGAGAGCACACAAACCAAATGAGGGAGAAGCGTGTTGACCTTCATAAGTCAGGGAATGGTTATTAAAAAAAAAAAAGCTACTCACCTGAAAATGCCCATTTCTACTGATAGGGCAATAATAAAAAGTGGAAATCAACTGGAACTGTTACAAACTTGGCTGGAAGAGGACCCAAGTTTATTTTGCCCTCATGTACAGTGAGGAGGATGGGAAGAGGGGCAAAACTGTTGGTGAATTACAAGAAAAAGTAAAATCTTGGGGTTTCCAAGTCTCCAAAACCACCATCAGATGCCACCTCCATGCCGACAGATTATTTAGAAGATATACCAGGAAAAAAAAAAAAAAAAAAAAAAAAAAACCCTTTCCTGTCAGTTAACCACAAATGTAAGCACCTGGGAGTTTGTATAAGGCAACTACAACTGACTGGAACAATGATCTATTGTCTGACGAAATAAAAACGGAGCTTTTTTGTTTTTGGGCAACAACCACTTTTGGTGGTTTTGGTGTAAAAAGAAGGATGACTATAATGAATAGGACCGTATCTCAACTGCAAAATAGTGGAGGTTCGGTGATGTTGTGTGGCTGTTTTTCCTATAAAGCCCCTTTACACCTTGTTAGAATATATGGCATCATGGACTCCATTTAAATTACACCCAGAAAACTAAAACTGGGTCACCACTGGATCCTCCAGCAGGACAATGATCTGAAACAGGTGTCCAAATCAACAGAAAAAGGATTAACTGACCACAAAATTAGGCTTCTGCCATGGCCATCTCAGTCCCCTGACCTGAACCCTATAGAAAACTTGTTGGGTGAGCTGAAGAGGAGAGTGTACAAGAGAGGGCCTAGGACCCTGGATGATGTGGAGAGATTCTGTAAAGAGGAATGGTCTCTGATGCCCTGCTCTGTATTCCCTAACCTTATAAAATGTTATAGGAGAAGACCCAGTGATGTTTTATTGGTAAAAGAAAGTTGTACAAAGTATTAAATACAGGGTTACCAATAATTGTGATTTTTTTTTTTTCAAATTTCAAATTTCAAAAATAGTGATTTATTTTTCTCTGAATAAATTAATTTTAATTAAAGGTTGGATTTCTCTCATTTTTCCAGCGTGAGATCAAGCTACTTTTTTCAAGCCCCTTTTCCTAGTCTTTACAAGGGTGCCAATAATTGTGGAGAGCACTGTACCTTTCATATCACTTCTCGCCGAATGATGTCTAAATTTCAATACAAAAGGACTGAAACTCCCTGCAGATTCAGCTTGTATTAATATTAAGAGCTGAATACACAAGTCCTTTCCGTGCTCCACACACTTGTGATTCAGAAGTTCCACATCACTTTTGTTGTACTTTTCCAGAGAAAATCATGACGACAATAGCAAACGGCACCTAGCAGGTCTTTCCCTGCATGCCGTCTGAACCTTGCAACTGATCCAGAATGCATCTGCAAGACCTGTTTTCAATCTCTCCACAGTCTCCCCCACCACCCCATCACTTCATTTGCATGCCATTCTTCATTTATGTCGCTCTCTCTCTGGGCTGCCAAAGCTCTCTAATCTCTGCTACACCTTTGATATGGTGATTAACATTAAACTCTCACACTGCAGCTCTGTGAATCGCTGTCTACTGCCTGTCACTTCAATTGGCTCGAAAGCTAGAGTCACGCTTTATTCAAAGAGTTTAAGTGCCTGGAATGATGATTCACTGAGGTGCAAAACCTCCAAGTAGTTGGACACAAAACCGCAGGGGCCAAGACTCATTAATACTGAGAACCTGGCAATTAAAGAAGTCCAGATGTGTATTTAATTAATTCAGCTTCTTTTATTTCCAAAAGATGTGTGTGCTGATGTGATTATTAAAACCCTGAACTGAGACAGCTGGCTTTAGAGGACCGATAGACCACAACCAGTATAGTGATGTTACTTTCTAACACTAGAAGGAAGGTGAAACCAGCAAAAGAGATTTCCAGGGTCTTTGGGGTATAGGGACAGGTTCTACCTTTCCTTTGATAATTGCACATACAGTGAAGGAACAGCACATCAATGTGCAAACCTGGCCACTAATAGCAGGAGGATAACAGTCAGTGAGTGCAAGTTACTCCTCTGCGTGTACTGGCTGGAGAAGTGTGTACCCAGGGGACAAGTCCACACCTTAAGACCTCTAGAACATAGACCTCCGTGGTGAACCTGTCAGAAGCTCTAAGGCTTCCACCTAGAGTTTCCTTCATCTCCTTATCAATATCCTATAGAATGGGAGTGACCAAGAAGGTGGGCAGTAGAAGAGTGGTTAGAACATAGTGTTTAAAGCTTGGGGTCATGGTTGATGGTTGTAAACCTGTGGCCACGCTTTAACTTTAAGTAGTCTTAGAACCATTTCTGTATAACTTGGTGATGAGACAGATGCTGGGTCTTCCAGAAACACAACTTCTATATTGGTCTGTGAAAACAACACAAGAATGAAGGTCCTAATTCAGCCAAGGTCTCCAATCCTCCAGATCCTACCTGATTGCAAGGAGACCCCAGTTGCCCAACCATAGTTAAGTTCTGTGTGTGTGTGTGAGCTTCCAGGAGAAGGGGTTAGAAACTTGAAGATGGAGGTAAAGACGATAGCCAGGTGAATCCCTGCTTTGGGGCCTCACTGATATATTCCTCCAGGGGAGCAGTTTCTCAGGGATAAACCTGAGAACAAGGTGGTGATGGTCCTGGAACATGGTCAAAGGCAGAGTTCCTGGGACACTAAGGAGGAAGCTCCGTGATTTTGTTCTTGCCATCACTGCCCAACCACAGACGTCATCCATTACCCAGTCTTTCTTAATGAGGTCACTGTGTAAATTGACTTTCTGCACTCCACTTGATTATCGCTGTCTGTGTGATGTCTCTGTATGTTTCAACATATTTGTAGAGTCTGGCCACTTGGGAGACAGAGAATAAGATTTTCTGCAAGCAGACGCTGGTGGACGGCGATGGGCCCAAGACGTACTGGTCCAGGGAGCTGAAGGGGGATGAACTCATACTGGTGAGAATGGATACATGGATAGAGCTCCTGTTGCTGACGAGCAAAACTGGTTTACAATCCAGTCACGGATAATACTCAACCTTTAACAATACGAACTCCTACATTTTCCACAAACATCTCGTATAAGAATTGTGAAGGACTGGAGTTATAGGTGTTCAAATCCGACAGAATCTCTCTTGCTCATTTGAATTCCTACAAATGCTTCGCAAATGCTCTTGAAAGACTCTGAAATACAGTAAGTGTAACAGTTTTCCATTTTCCACTGCCTTGAGTCATCTCTAAAGCACAACTTGGTTGACTTAAAGTCTCTGCCAGCTTTTTCTAAATGCTTTAATCTGCAATCAGATGGCTGGCACACAATTATAGAATTCCAAAGATGTTAAAGGATTTGCCCAGTGGTTATGGAGCAAGACTGAGCCTTCCAAAGAGAGAGAGAGGAAGACAGAAACAAACCCATTGCACTCTGTACTCACCCCAAAGCTAGGCAAAGAGCCAGAAAACACATTCAGGAGCTCTATACGATCACCTCCCAGCAGCATGAGAGAACCGTTTAGTAACCTTTCGATGAACTTTCACCAAGCCCCCAGAAATAAACAATACTCCCTATTCAGCCATTGATGCGCCAACCAATGATGATGCTGAGAAGAGACGCAGACAGAGCAACAAAGTAGGTTGCTTTAATAGATTCGTTAGAAGCCCGTATAACATTCTGGGTACTTAAGGTACTTAAGTAAATAAGAGCTGCAAAGCCCAACAGACTAATACTTCTTATGATTTAAGATCGTCTGTATAATAAAGGAGGACTCGTAGTAGATACTTGAGGTTAAGCTCCCAGTATAACCACATTACGTCTCCCTGCTTACCATAAACTTCACCCTGAATTTATAATTATGGGTTAAGAAAGAGAAAGAAAAATTATACTCTAGAGGTTTGTTGAATAACATCAAAATTAATCACAATGAATAGCTCATGACTCATATGAATTTAATGAATTATGAAACGAAAGTTTAGGATTGAGGGTGGGGCTGGTTACCAGATTTTTTTTCCCCCAAGACCAAAATGGAACAAATTCCATTTGTTCCAATACCTTTCATAAAATGGTACATTTTAGGTGAAAATGCAAAAAGTAAAAGTGCTGCCGAGTACAAGCACATGAATTCATTTTCAATTATTCATTCATTCATTCATTCTTCCGTTAAAGTGCTTTATCCTGGTCAGGGGGGTGGTGGATCTGGAGCCTGTCCTAGGAATACTGGGCTTGAGGTGGGAAAACTCACCGTCATTCCCACACTCATTCTCTCTCACGGGTCATTCAGCATCGCCAATAAATCTACACCGGCATGTTTTTGGGACATGGGAGGAAACCGGACAATTTGGAGGAAGCTCAGGCGACACAGACAGAACATGCAAAGAAAGTCAACACAGGCAGTAACCTGTGGAGTTCAGGATCGAGTCAGGGACCCCGGATCTGAGACCTCAACATGAACATGCTGCCTTTTATTTTATACTTTACATCTCAGAAAGAACATACGGATCTTGTGCCACTGAAATAGTAACAAAATAGCACAGGAGCAAGTGATCGCAGCAAACTCTGAGCCCTCACTGGCTTCCGACTTTTTTTTAAACAAACATGCATTTGATTTATTATCTTGACGTGGAAACAGAGATCCGTTCTTGAGCGCTATTAATGCAAAGTCCTCGTCCCACCAAGAGCATTTTCACCGCAAATATATTAAGCTGGTGTCTAAAAGCCATATGGATTTATGGTGCAAAAGCCTCACTTGGATTTCATCTTGCAAACCACACAATGGATAAATGAAGGTTGTGTCTGCGGGCTGACCATGGCTGTGGTGGTTTATTGTCAGTCTCCAACCCAGACCGCGTCCTGGAATGTGCCAGAGCGTCCAACTCATATAGCGGTCTGACCCGGACGATCGTTCGGCCGCTCTCATTAATTCTAGGGATGCTCCGAGGCGTCTAAACAAACCGCAAAGCTTGGAGGAATTATGGAGAGAAGGAAGAGAAAGAATTTTAAATGAAAGCAATCAAGGCTTCTGATTGCACTCGTCTTCGGGGGTTCAGAGTGAATCTAGGGCACATGTAAGATAAAACATGCATGCTTCGTTCAATTTTGCTGAAGTAGCCGAAATAAAGTGAAAGACGACGCACCCTTCTATCTGTTCCTCAGCTGTTTAAAGTGAGTGAAACTTGAGTCATACACACTGTGACACTTTTCTGCCTCTGCGTCATGCGGCGAAGCGGCTGCCAATCGTTCACTGATGCCTGAGCTGGCACTCGGCCCAAAAAACATCAACATGTTAATATGATGTAATAGGATGTAATGACCTGAGGGAATTTATTTAATCAGTTTTTCTTTTCTCCCCCCCGGTTTCTCCCAGACGTTTGGAGCAGACGACGTGGTGTGCACGCGGATCTACGTGAGGGAATGATGCCGTAGAGATCATTGGCCAGTCGTTAAGCACCATGACGAGCTCCAGCACCCCAAAGAGTCCAAACTTCTCCCCAAGCAACAGTCTTTCAGTTTACTATGATGTGGGATCTGAGCAACATGTTCACTCATCTCAAGCGTCTCTTAACTGGCCAGTGCACATCCACTTGTGTCCTAACTCTGGTTTTGTGCTAGACATCCATCCAGTTTTAAACTTCCTTTGTGCAGTCTTTTAAGTTTTTTATCTCTGCATTTTAGTAGTATTGCACACACACACACACACACACACACAATAAAAGAAACAGGAATAAAAGTGAAACCGAGGATCTGAAATGTGTGCATTATGTGTCCTAGTTGAACTTTTTTTATGGAACTGCAAAAAAAATAAAATAAATAAATAAATTACAATCGCCCGATCTGATTGGTTGCTAAAGAAACTGTAATATGTTTGGAATGTGAATCACGACAATGTGCTCCGTTTTAGGGCTAGCCTAAAGCGGATTATTTTTTTTCCTATAACATCATCTCTAACTGTTTTATTATTCCTATTCCACAGCAACATAATTAACTAGCTTTATTAATAAACAACATGCATACCTTTTTTATAACAGCGTTTAACGTTGCTGCACATCTCCAAGACAAGTTAGTATAATATAAAACAATCCTTCCCTCACTGTCTCTTTTTTCCCCCCTCTCTTGCTTTAAGTTAATAAGATGAAGGAAAAAAAAATCCGCTAGCCAAGAAACCAGAACGTGCAATCTTCTCCATCCTGAAGCCTCCTTCTGCGAAAATGAAATATGTGGTTATAGATATAAATGTAAAGACAGTACTCCTAAAGTGCTTCTTCTCCTCCTCGTTTACAGCAAACAGGTTTGCAGTCATTACCGGCTACAAAAGAGACATTAGACCAAAACTGACCATTAAAATAAATTATATTATTGTACTGAACTCACATCCGTCAGGACATTAAGGATTAGCATGCTTTTCCTGACCTTGAATATGCCCGAATCATCTCGTGGGAAAAGATTCTGTCGGGCTCAGATGAGACATCATGTCAGACGCCATCACCAGCATCTCATGCAGCACTACAGCAATTATTCAGTCTCTGTCTCGGCTGACGCTTCAGGCTACAGGATTAGGATGGAGTTGGAGAGGAGGATGAGGCAGGCTGGAGTAGTACACATTCATTCTTTACAATTTCTGGCTTGCAGGGACTAAAGTTGACAGAGACGGAATTAGATAAAGAACCTTAATACTGATTCACCGGTGTTTACAATGTGCCTGAACATGAAATAAGGCATACTCCGACACGACCTACTCCATACTTACGCGCAAACGATGGTAACCTAAATCCATGTGGGAGGATAACTCACTTCAATTTAATCCTGTACTGGTAATCCTACCATGGAAGACACGGACTCCATTCATTCGTCCGTTTGACTTATCCCAGTCAGGGTCATTGTAGATCTGGAGCCTAGTCCAGGAACAAACTCTGGGTAGGAGACACAATCAGTCCATCACGCGCACATTCATCCACGCGCTTTTTTCACACCTGGGGCAATTCAACATAGTCAATCCACCTACGAGCATGCTTTTTGAGGTCGAAAGAAACCAGAGAACCCAGAGGAAACCCACATAAAGGGAACAATAAGATCATGCACAGAAACTGGGGAACCTGGAGCGCTGAGGCCATAACGCTGGCCGCCAAACCAACACATGTGGCAAAACTCTTTCCAACCGATGGGTAATGAATATCACACACACTTTTTTGTGAACAGGTTCTGTTGGTTTTCCATGATATCCCTCAAAGCAGTGTTAAAACGAAACCTGTTCACAGTTTAAAGGTTAGAAGGCCCGAACATCTGCGGTGATAATTGCATATGTAAAGATCTAGATTTCTCTGAAGGTCTTCCTAAGCAAGTCTGGAGAGCAGTGTTGCAAATTTTTTAAAAAAGTGTGGCAAATGAGTGTTTTATAGGTGCCCCTGACCTTTGACTTATTGACTCATGAAGAACCATCACTGCAATGACGACACGTTATCCAATTCCCGTCCGTGGTCAGGTCACGCCACAACACCGCTGCACCGGCAGATCTGCTTCGTCTGTT
The DNA here is from genome assembly GCA_025674565.1 of Synodontis membranacea. NCBI lineage: Eukaryota > Metazoa > Chordata > Actinopteri > Siluriformes > Mochokidae > Synodontis > Synodontis membranacea. Next base: position 4,500,183 of record JAOVYU010000013.1, on the reverse strand, counting down.
TTTTTGTATTTTGTTGCGTGCGTTGTTTTTAGTTTTCCTCTGGATTCTTTTTTTGCCATGATGTTATTCATATGTTCCATGTCCAGGATGTCACACGAATTTCAATGTGTAGCTTCCATGTATCATCTGTGCTGATGACACATGAAAGACTGCTGACTTTGAAACCATTTTGCATAGGATACGAACAGCAGTTCTATCAGAAGTTGCAGACGGAGACGATTCTCCCGTCAGAGAGATAAATCACGACTCGAGTTGAAATCTCTCAGAGCAAAGTCAGAAAAGCATCACTGAATTAAACAAGTCGAACTCAACGCCAATGGCGTCAATGGAGGTGGGGGTGCCAGAACTACTA
>JAOVYU010000013.1:4477697-4498073 GCA_025674565.1 Synodontis membranacea | reverse complement strand
ACACACACACACACACACACACACACACACACACACACACACACACACACACACACACCTATCTAAGTAAGAAGCTATTGAAGAAATACTATCAGATATTTGACTTTGCTTGGCCCTTTTTAGAGCAATTCCAAAATCTCAAAAAGTTCATATGCTGGTTATGGTGATATACAGCGGTCTCAGATGAACAGACATCCCGAAATCATCATGTCTCCAAAACTCAATGGTTGCGGCATACAAATCTTCTTTTAAAAAAAACAAACAAACAAACAAAAAAATGGGCATTTGGTTATCTTAACTCCTTACACTGTATTTCCCACAGGTCTGACATGAACCTTTGTTGAAACCGTGGATGGTTAGTAGGCTCTATAATTTTTCTCCTTGGTGTGTTCTGTCTGATTACTCTGCTCTGCTCTGCTCTCTCACGCTCGCTCGTTCTTCCCCTGGCTTTGACCTTCCAACTTTCTAACCAAAATCCACATTTTAAAAACAGGAACACTTGGGTGGGCATCGTTATACAGTGCCATCAGCTTGAACTTGTGGTCAGACGGGAAGCAAGTCTGAGTAGCTCTTCTGTTACGGCGGCTTAGGGCACACGTGTGCGATCCTGTACTGTACTGTACCACACAGGGACATAAAGCCACAAGATAACTACAGACCTTGACTGAAGGAAACAGCACACAGTCAAGGGAAGAATTTAGTCTTAGACGGCAAGTGTGTGTCAGTACGCATTCCACGTCTTGGGCTATTTTCAATTTCCGTCACGGAGAGAATGAGAACCGATTCTTGCTGGATAGATGAATTAACGAATACATAAACATTCCTGTATTTAGGCAGAAAGCAGTACTTTAAATTGCAGTTTATCTAGGACCATAATCTCCTACAATGTTAACTTGAATGTTATTATCTACGTGCTGAAATAAGCTGTATGGAAAAAAAAAAAGATGTGTTTTTTCCCCTCCTCACACTTGACCCCAGTCAGAAACGTGTGCTCCTGCATCACTGTCAACGGCGAAACAATAACCGCAGAGAGGGAATCCATCTTGCCGGGAGCTAAAAGGCTGTCCTTTCAACATGTTCATTTCACAAGCCCCGAAGCCACAGCACGGTGGACGTTCCCATTAGGCTGCAGCGCCGTTGCCATGCTTTCTGACCTGATCGCTGTTGAAAGAATCAGTTTCCCCCCGGTTGCATCCCAATAGCCCTCCCACGCTCACCTCCTGTCCCACTGATGAGCCCGGGCCCTGGCGTTCTCCAACTCGGCTGAATTAAGTCATTGTTTCGGCACAGTAGTAGGTAAGCAGGGGAAGACTGAAACACTGGGCCTTCTGTCAGCTACTCTGTACACATCATGCTGGCTTTATAGGCATGAGGGCTTTTCAGGGGCACCATCAAGTGCCAAATAGGCATGGATCAGGGCACTACCCTCCACGGTCCTGGCACTGGGAGAATCCGATTTGAGCTGGCATGTGAGGTTTTGGACAGGAAAGCATCCAAATATTGAAGTTAGAAGGACCTCAGATTGAGAAAATCAGAATGGGGTACATGATCTCCCCCAGGCGTGTCATGACTTGGGCCTGAAACGGCTTGGTCACTTTTTCCCTGGCTTCAGCCTCTAGAGCTTTGAGAGGAGACGACAGAGTAACGGCAGTACGCTGGCTTTCTGAATCATAGTTATGTGGTGGCCTGGGAGAACCTTTCTAATATATATATATATATATATATTGCTGAAAATGTCTAGCATGTCTGGAAGCAGGGAAAAAAAATTAATAATTTAACAATTCCAGTCCAATTTTGTGTATTACTTAAAAGCACCTCTAAATTATTAATTTAATTTCATCCTTTATTACTAGCCTGCAGCCTTTCAAGGTAGAAGGCAGGTCGTTTTGATGAACTATATGTGCAGTTGAGGCCAAAACTTTACACACACCTAGTCGACTAAAGACACTCAGATCCCATGTTTCATGGGTCAATGGCATCTATTTAAGATTAAATAAGTCAGTTAGGCCATCTGCTTGATTTCTAAAAGAGATCAATTCAATATGATAACCAAAGGACAGATTTCAGCTTTATATACATCAACATTTATATATCAGATACACACATTCGATAGTATTTGGTGCTGCCGCCTCTGAATTGCTTGAGCTCAGATAAAACTTCCATAATGCCTTCCAGAAGCTTCACACAATACTTTGGTGGAATGTTTTGCAACTCCTCCTGACATCTGGCATAACTCAGTCTTCGCTCAGACATGCATGCTCAGTTCAGTCCACAAATTTGCTACAGGATTCAGGTCAGGGCTTTGTGAAGGCCACTCCAAAACTTTCTTTTTAACTTTCTGCCTGATGTCTTGTGGTATTGCTCCATATATGCAGATAAACCTCCTTCTTCATGATGCCATCCATCTCTTTCCATCAAAACAAGGCCATAACATGATGCTGCCACCACCATGCTTCACAGATAAGATGGTGTTCTTAAGCATAAAAGCCTCACCATTTCCCCTTCATACAGTTCCATTTTCGTTGACCAGACCACACTACTCCACAAATCTGATCACCTTCAATCTTCAGTCTCTTTTTTTATGCTGGCTTTCAGACCACAGTGACGTAGGACTCTTAATGGTGGATCCTCCAACTCCTTCATCAGTTTCTTTGTTGCCGTCTTTGGGTTCAGTAGAAAGTTTTGCACCAGTTTGCCCATCCCTGGGATTTCATTTGTGCCCGAGCAGTATCCATGTGGTCCCAAGATTTACATATTTGAACACAATTGCACAAAACTTCAATTGTATGGAAACTGCTCCAAAGGTGGGAAGCAGATAGGTGGAGGTCGAGTTGCTTTGATTTTCCCATGGTGTCAATGAGAAAAAGGCAATGGCTCTAAATACAATACAGCCCAATTAAGTCCTAATTATAACAATTTATCTCCAAATGTTATCATTTCCATTTCTGGAATTATTCAGACATTTTAAAGTGAAGGTCAACTTGATGTAGGTAAAATTTTTACCCACTGGAATACTGACACAGTGAATCAAAGCATGTTAATGGCCAAAACCAAATTTTTGGTCTTTCTTGGTTGCTTGGCAGAAATCGTCAACAGTGACAGGTTTTTGCGGGCTGCCACGCAAAATTGTCATTACAACCACCCAACTATCAATCTTCTCCAAATTGTCTACAAGCTCAGCTCAGAAGGAAGAGCAGTCCAGAGTACTGTACAGGATAAGCTGGTGATTAGGGGAACGAAGCCTAGTCAGGCAGAAGGTGGTTTCTGAGCCTCTCTGCAACAGCACCGCCCCTCTCTCATTAGCTCTCGCGGCAGGAAACGTCTCTCAGAGCACCTGTCAGGTCGAGTGCTCATCACAGCAAGCATCCGAGTCACGCTGATATGTCAGGAGAAAACAGCCATATTCACCACTTCAAAGCCATCTTATTTGCCACACACAAACACACCCCTATAAATAAAACAAGTAAAATATGAATGCGTAAAATATCTACAGCACTCTTGAATTTGATTGGCCATATTCATAACATTGCCAATAGAAGGAAAAATAATAATAAATAAAAGTTTTATATAACTCCAGTGGGTTTAATGAGCCATTTATAATCATATACTGTAAAGTTTTCAGTAAGGAGAGGCTTATTTAAATACTGATGGACAGAATCTCAGTGCATCAGTATGGTCAGTTTTCCTCCAAGTGAATTTTTGGCGTTTTTTCAGCAACATGACAAACTTAATTTTTTTTGGTAAGTTTAAAAAAACAAACAAAAAAAAACAAAAACAAAAAAGGGACAAGGACAACATTTATAGCTGACCACCTTGCTGTGGTGTCAGAGAAATGAAACAAAGTGGGGTATACATTTACTGCAAAATGATTAACTTCAACTTGATGCTGGCCCTCAGCTTCCTTTCACACCAAACTCTCATTGATTATTTTCCTGTAACAGCACACCCCATTCCTTTGATCCACGCCAGTGATACGTAATGAAAACAGAGTGCATATGTCAAAATGGCTTTAATGATATCAATACATCTCCAATCAGTCCATCCAAGATGGCATTAAATCTGACATTGCTGATCCAACGAGCAGAACGAACAGCTTGAAGTGTGTGCCTTCACCACAGGTTCCTGCTCTCCATATCAACCGCATCAGCGCAGTGACTCACACCATATGGAATAAAATAATGGCCTAGAGAGCAGAGTCACTGACGCAAACGCTGCCTGCCAAACGCACGCCGTCTGGAGAGGACGAGACTGAAGCAAAGCGTCTTAATTCTACTCAGGCTTGGCGCTCATTTACATACAGCTCATGAAGAGAAGACGTTTAGCAGAGCTCTGGAAAGAAGGCTTGAGGCAGCATGTCCTAATTCTATATGCAAAAAAAGAAAAAAAGCGAAACTTTTAGTAAAAGACAGTTCTAAGCAGGTGAAAATCATTTTTTGTTTAACCATCATTTTGAGTAGCCAATGTACTCCTGGCATGTTTTTGGGAAGAGGGAGGAAACCGAAGAACCGGGATGAAACCCAGCATCACATAGAGAGTAATCTGAGCTCAGGATGAAACCAGGGACAATGGAGATGCCAGGAGGCAAGGATACCTGCTGCTGGGTAAAAAATTCATATTGCTTGTCTTGAACACGCACTGATGAGCAACGTGCTTCTGCTTATCCCAACGTAGGGAGGAGGAAAGAAATCTCATTCCAGATTTGTTGCTATAAATAACCTCCAGTCTCCCAGGAAAAATTTGCACTGGATTTCAGTGTGTCTCTGTGGGGATTTGTAATCGTTCCCAAATCACTCAAGAGCATTAGTGATTAGAGGCTCTGACGTTGGGTGAGGAGGTCTGGGGTGCAGTCCGTGTTTCAGTTCATCCCAAAGGTGTTCAGCGAAGGTTGAAGTCAGGACTCTGCAGGACGAGCTCTTCCTCTCCAACCTTGGTGAACCAGGTCTTCACGGATCTCGCTTTGTGCACAGGGGCATTGCCATGCTGGAACAGGCTTGAGTTCCACTGAAGGGAAATTCACAGACACTCTATACTACTCCATGTGTGTGCTTCCAGCTTTGTAGCAACCGTTTGAAGAATAACGACGTACGCTTGTGATGGTCAGGTGTCCAGGAAGTATATTTCAACACTAATGTTTACTTATCAGCACTGCTAGTTTGGGTTTTTCTTGGAATTGTGGTCTAAACCTGTGCTGTTGTGTTATATGGCTGTTTTCCTGAAAATACATGCTCTGTCTACTAAAAAAAAAAAAAGAACATCAAAACTACACAGAGATCACAGCATGTTTGTCTTGCTGCACAAAGACGGATCCTCAAGCAGAATACTTTCCACTGAAAGTGGTTAATAAAACAAATGTCTGGCTCCCTCTTGTGACTAAACCCAGCACTTTACATCTCACAGAAAGAAACGCTCAGAATCTGCTACAAATGTCCTTTTATTATTATCTTAAATAATATCGAAATAAAGGGGCTATGATGATCCACAGAAAAAGACATGCTTTTGTGACTTTCATTTTTAAAATGTATATATTTATATATTTCTATATATATTTATATTGTTATCCAGCAGAAATCTATCCAGGGTGAAGAAGAAAACCTCGCGTGATGAACGTGGCGCGTTACATCGGCGGGGCTTCTCGGTTAGCCGAGGACAGGGTGAGCTTGACCGCTCGGCTTCCTCAGTGTTCAGACTAGAGAAACAGATGTGTATCCAAACAGGCAGTGATTAAACGTGTGCTGAAAGGAGCCCGAATTTCAACTTCCAAAAAATTAAAATGTTTGTTTTGGGTTTTTTTTTCTCTTTTCTTATAAAAACGTTTCAAAAACAAGAACCTGGATACATTTCTACTTTTACAAAATTAACAATTCTTTACTATTAAAAAAGACAAAAAAGGGGGGGTGGAGTGGGGGGGGGGGGGGGAGAAAACAAAAAAAGGAGAGAAAAAGAAATAAGAAAAGAAGGAAAACAACTATCATTATAATCAACTCCCTTTGGTAAAAACATTAATAAACTTGTCTTGCATGTTTTCGTTTTTAGCCGTCGCTCTTTCCAAAGTCCACAGTAAAGCCTGTAAAGTTTCATGAGAACAACAACACAGGTCTCTGTCATAAAAAAAAGAAAAAAAAAGAAAAGAAAAAAAAAAGGAGGGGTCTGGCAATATATATACAAGTTATTTACACATAGGGAACTGTTCTGTTTGTTGAGCGTCCATTGTAAATTTTAATGTGTGCAGGTGTATGTGTGTGTTTGTGTGTGCTGTAGCTGGTGTATTGAAATTGGCTTTGCCAGCAACTTTGTAAGGTTTACAGCCAGGGTGGCCAACATAAACTGTGCTCACGTCTCACTGGGACACAAACGATGCTTCACTAAATCATTCGACACTTTCTATCCTAAACACCGCACCATGTCGCAGATCTTTATTGCTCTTCTATTTTTTTAGGGGGTTTTTTTTGCTTTTAAATAAAAAAAATTAAAAAAAACAAAACAAAAAAACTAACATATTACTTTTACAGGTTGTCATTATTAAATATTTGCCATTGCAGTTGGAAATGACCGGACATTATTTAAACGACAGTGTTTATGGAATTATGTACTGGATATTCCTTTGTTCAAAGTTAAGTGCACTTATCCCACACTAAATTTCAGTCTTGAGCTTTTCCATCACCAAGCTCAACAGCATGTGTGTTTAGAGGGAGAATAAATCCTGAACGCAGCATCGTGTTCTGTGCTTTATTAACGCCTGGTAAGCTGTAAACTCAAACGTCTGGTTTTTAGTCTGCGTCAGCTCTGCAGGAGTGCGAACACCAGAACAGCTCCTGCTTTAGATTAGCTCTAGTCTGAACTCTGTGCAGTTCGATGAATGGGTGTTTTCGTCCCATGGTTTGGCACGGACAGAAAAGTGGGCACGAGTACAGCTGAAAACGCTGTTAAAAAAAGATCGAGACGTACGCCGGCCACCACTGGTGTCTGACATGAGAGCTTTTGAGTGCCGTCATGTCATCCTTAGAAAGCTGTTGCCAAGTCCATTTCCTCCCCTGTGCACCATCCCGCCCCGATAACCATCTAACCCATTTTCAACACTTCACGGCGTCTTGTAGCTGCTGCCGTATTTCACTCTGTACTTGTTGATGTTCCTGAAGTGGAGCGTCTCTGGGTTGCAGGTCGTAGTGCAGGGCAGGAGCCCTTCTCGCCCTTCTCCCATCAGCCACTTGGAGGTGTCGGCGGCCACGTCCCGGCTCACATGCTCCTTCAGCCATCCGTCCAGCCAGGCTTGGAAGCGTTGGTGCAGCCTTGTGCTCACGTGCTCATGTGACTGCCAAGAAACGCACAAACGTGAGCGGTTACGAAAAACTGGAACGAAACACAACTGCTGCATCACCAAATACGCAAATTAGCTCAAGACAGAAGTCCATCAACTTCCTGCATTGTTCCTCATTTCTAGTTACATAAAAAAAAATGTAATGTTGTTCTCAATTCGATGAACTCTAGGACTTTACCTGATGGGCTCGCTGAAGCGCAGTGCGTCTGTACATGTAGTCCTCGGACTTAAACACGTACACCATCTTGTAGGAGTTGAGCTTGAACATGCATTCCATCTTCATGTTATCTGCGTTCTCCTTCTTTCCGCCATCTTTTGGGTCTTTCTCCTGCTGTTCGCGTACCCGCTGACACTTCCGGATTCGCCGCAGATTTCTGTAACAAAAAGCCAGAGACGAGAAACAGCAACAAACAAATAAATAAACCAATCAACGCCAGTTACATGTTGGGCATCAGCTTGAGTGATCAGATACGTTTGGCGAAAGGTGTAAATGGTGTTTCTGGGTAAAGACACCTTCCCAAACAGAGTGAGAAATGTGTAAAATAACTAACTGAACAAAAGCAAGACTGAAGATCCATTGCTGTAAAGCAGATATTAATACCTTGGAAGAAAAACGGGCTTTTGCGCCAGGTGTTCTCTAAGCTCTGGAGACGTCACATCAGCACTAAGATACCGGCCCACGTAATCCGACCAGCGCTAGAAACACACACACACACACAATAAACCCATACAGTGTAAGAACACTGAACGTTTCATCCTTACAGGTGCATCGAGGCACCAATGAAGCACATTAAACATGGTTCAACACGACAACAGCACTTTCCCCAACGCTGTCCAAGCCAACGTTGGGTACTTGTGAGGAAAAGAGGAGAAAGCGGCTCACCTCGGAATCCCCTTGCTCATCGGAGTTCTCCTCTTCGGTGTCCAGCAGCTCGATCGTCAGTTGCACGTTTCCTCGACTCTTAACGAACATCAGCTACGAGAGAAGCGGTGAAAAATGAACATAAACAAGCAACACTCTTAGCAGTTAGTAGAGCTGGGAGATACTTGATTTGGAGATTTGGAGTACTATAAAATCGACATCACGATATAATTTATCACAACGTGCTTTTCTGAGATACTACGGTTAATGTTCTTGTTTTTATATGTATTAAATTATTTATTTAGCAAGCTGTCGTAATACTAGATTGTACGGCGTACACGGTTTATAAAATCTGGCATGGTGATGGGGACAGTCTTGGCTCCCGTCACAGCAGTTTTGGTGTGCGACACTCAAGCCTCGTAGGGAATATATGGACATGCGTTTACATTAAAAACATCGTGACCTGCAGATCAATTTAACTAATATGCCGTCAAACAGCAAGTGAGATCATAGTAACACTTTAACGTATTGGTGTCAAACTCGTCCATGTTATTTTATGTGATAAACTTAAACAATGTTTGAGTTCATCTGCAACAGTAAGAAAGGCTATGTCTGAGCAAGAGCTTTACAATTTGCTTTCAAATTTAGCATGTCTACTTTGTAACACGTACAGATACACCAGGTTCCTTCCGGTCTTCCTTTGTTCCCAAGGGGTAGGGAGAGAAGATCACCTATATTTCATGATACTTTTTGTGCTGTTTTTTTTTTTTGTTTTTTTTTTTTACCTTAAAGCAGTTCTCGTCAGCCATGAGTTGCTCAGCTTTGCGCTGGAAGGTCGACTCGGCGGTGGATCTCGTGGCCTGGGTGGAGAGGGAGCCGCCGGTGGCACCGCTGCTGCTCTCGGACAGATACAGGTCTGTGACCTGCACGCAGATCTCGTCGCTCACTATATGCTGCAGCTGTACGGAGCGGAGCAAAACCACAAAAAAACAAACAAGTAACTAGAGATTCCCCTTTTACTAAAAGAGATATCAGAGCTCTAAGTATTCTAAGCCTCCAGCACTGTAGAAAAAAATTATCATAAATATTCAGAACAGAAATAAATGAATATAAGAATATAAAGAAGAGCGATGAAAAACTGAAAGAAACTGTTTGCGGCTGCTCTGTATCAAAGCTGGTGATGAATTGTAGTGAAACTGTTGAAAAAGAGATGAACACATTTTGTACCAGATGCAGCTTCTCATGAATCCAATCGCACAACCTTGGCTAAAATCGGACACAGGGCATATTTACGAGACACTGTATTTAAAGTGCAGGACTGAGGGAGGACAGAGAGTACAGACCTGCCTGACGATGCTCTGAATGAGTTTGTCCATGGTGAAGGCGATGTAGGCGTGGATCGTGAACATCTCTCTCAGAGAGTCTTCATACTCGGACGCCTCCATGTTCCCATCCAGTAAATTGCGGACCATCTCCAGGAAGGCAGAGTAATACTCTTCAACGTCTATGTCCACTGGGAGATGGAGACACAGCATGAAACTTTTGGCTTTAATGTGGACGTAATCAGATAACACTCAGAACGTCAGTTATGATGATGATAATAATAATAAAAAAAAAAATGCATACACAGCATCTGTATCTGTCTCAATACATATCTACTCACTAGGCTCCTTGAGCCGAAGCTGGATGGCGGGGTTGTCGTTTTTCTCCCGTTTGAGCCCGAGCACCTCCCTCTCCCAGTCGCGCTCCTTCAGCTCCTCCTCAATCTGCCGCTCGGCTTGGGAATACAGGCGCAGGAGGCGCGAGCACAACGTCTGGTGCAGCCGCAGGAAGATGTACCAGTTGTTGTTGACGAAGAAGAGGTTGTAGGCGTCGTCGCACGAGCGCAGCCTCTGCGCCGGCGTGTTGGCGAACAGGAGTTTGGACTTGGTGGGACTCCCGGTTACGCCATTGTGCTTCTTGGAGCCTCCTTCATCGAGCTCGGCATCCTCTTCGTCCTCCTCTTCCTCCTCGGCGTCTGACAGGGCACTTCGCTGAGAGAAGAGCATGTCAGGGATGAAGTGGTGGATTATCTGCTTGATCTTGTACTTGTCCTCCTTCTGGATGCTGGTCTGTCTCTTGACGTGGTGGATAATCAGGGCGGCCGCGTCCTCTAAGATCTGGCGGTCTTCGTAGGTCAAGGTGAGGTGAGGGCCGCTCGCCAGCGTCCCGCTTTCCTCAGAAACTTGTTCCTGGCGCTTCACAAACAAGAATCAGTTGGAGATATTTAATAATTCGGCACTTTTGGGTAGTTACCAGTAAAACAGCCTGCATCAAAACCAAAGCAAATCCTTAAATTTGGCTCAATACCTTTATATATCATCTATCAAAGTAAATAATTTAATGCCGCAAAGAAAAAAATATTCGGGAAATAATTGCAAATTTCGCATTTTTAATGTCGATTTTAGAGCTCATATAAACATTCACTTATAAGCTACAATCTTTCTGCATCTTCTGTTTTTTCTTTTTACAGAATTCACCTTGATTAATACTGAGCACAGGTTTTACCTCGTCGTAAATGCTCTCGATCTCGTTAAGGAGGGACTTCGAGCGGAGCATCTTGGTGTCGTTCTGCTTGAAGTTGATGCCCTGGTGGTCTAAGGACTTGAGATAATATTTCTCATTCTGCTGGCGCCATATCTTATTGAAGCCACGCTGTGCTTCTCTCCACTCATCCTCCTTCAGCTTTAACCTTGAACACAGACAGAACGACACGCGTTACAGCTCATACTGCATCGTAATGAAGAAGCACGGTGTCTCACCGTTGCAAGCGGGGCAGGTCCACTGGTCATGTGAAAAGATCCTAGAGCGACTCTAAATACAGTGTGCTTTGGTTTTCCAGATCCCATTTCATCATTATCCATTTGCAGGATTCTCCACTCTGATTGGTCAGAAGGTGTAGATCGGACAGTAGTGCCAGTTGTCAGGAAAGTCACACCTTTATGTTAATGTGTTCCTTCACAGAAACATGCATGGCAGTTGCTCCACAGAGCCCAGTGTATTAATAAACAGATAATAACACGCATCAGAAAAACGTGTGTTTGTTGATACGGTGACGCTTTCTGGGTTTTTTTCGACAATATAACGTCGCTTCGAGTTTGAGGTAAAGCTTCGCCTTTAGCTTTTCCACCACGTGAAAGTACAATCTGCATTTATTTTTAGGTCCTATTATCTTTTCGTACAACTGTTACTAGTTACATTTTCATACAGTCTGTTATTAGTCTTATATTACATAAAAAGTATCTGCCAACCTGTCCCTGTACTATAGTTGTTACTATAGAGACAATAACATCGTGACTAGAAGTGCACTCGGACAGCGCAACTACCTGATGTGTCTGGATACACTTCCGAAGGAGTCGTCGTCGTATTTCTACATTGGCTATGTTTTGTCACTACTGAACCTTACTAACATCTAATGGATTTTAAGCTATAAGGCATTGTTGAGTGAAGGCTTCCACCAAGGACAAATGCTGTATGAAACTAAATCTGTCGAGCCGCCTTGTGAGTTGGATCCGCTTTGAAATTTCATTGGTTCTTCCTTCACCCATGCTATACTCTTCCACCAGGTTCCGTGAAACTCAGGCCAGAAACTTTTGTGCAATCCTGCTTACAGGCACAGTGCACAAAAACATACCCTGCCTGGAAGAGTGAACGAGCGCTTTAATAAAAAAAAAACTGTTGCAGCCGGTCTTTTTCCAACCAATCAGATTCAAGGATTCGGCCACGCTTTGGTATCACTAAAATTTGGTCACTGACTAAATATAAATCCCACAGAAGAGAAAGAGGTGGTGGGAGCGAGCGGACGGTGCGTCAGCAGAGTTCTTTCTTATCACTTACCTCTTGAGTACAATGGGGACGGAAGCAGCGGGGTTCTTCTTCAGCCCATCAATGATGTCTTGAGCCTTGTCTCCGTATATCCTGTGGATGGCCTTGCGGTGGATGACCTCAGAGGTGCCGCCGAGCGTATTATCCAGTCGGAACTTGGCCTGCTCTTCAGCAGACATGCGCGAGAGTTTCTTCTGTACAGACTCCAGCGCCCGGATCGTGGCCAGGTTTGTCTCCAAAACCACATCCAACTAGAGATGAACAATACAAAGCAGGAAATCAATCACGACATAACATACTTAAGAGAAACATTTCTAAATGCATCACTTTATGTAGTTTTTGTCCTTGTTTCTATATAGTCTTTCTTTTCTAGCTTATCAAAATGGAATAGCAATGTCCCATTCTTTTTTTTTTTTTTTTTTTGCTGGATATTTTTGTTGTTTTAGCATCAACGCTTACAGTCAATTAAAGGTTTTTCTTTCTTTCTTTTTTTTTTCTTTTTTTTACAGAAAATCTGTATACCTTTAGAATAGATGTAAATCTTTTAGGTATGAGACAATACACTAAAGTCACGAGCATACTAATGGCGGTCAGGTTCCCACTCGCAAACTTCGTGCTCCGTTTGCTTGAGCTTATGATGAATATTAAACAGAAACAGAGCGATACACGACATGAGCATCAATGCATCCTGCCAGTATTTTGTATTATGATGTTCAAGACAACAATATTCTGTCAAGCATAAAAATTATCCTGAAAGATTAAAAATATTATTAGGGATGCACTGAATATTCAGCCACCGAAATTTTTCGGCCGAAAATGGGCAAAAATGCATTTTCGGTTTTCGGCCGAAAGACTTTTAAACATGGACTTTTAAACTTTTAATCCATACATGAAAGTTTTCATGTATTTGTTTTGGATTTATCCACTTTCATTTTACATCATTTTACACGGGCTCAGGCTTGCGCAGTAAATGAGCGGTCAGGTGATGCGTTTCGATCAGCGTGAGAAAGGTGCAAAAATTGATGCTGAGGAGGTGAAACGGCAACGAAAGCAAAGTCTGAGGTGTGGAAAAGAGAGCTGTGTGCGCGCGCATATTTGAATAATGTCGGGCTGTAAACGGGTTCGGGCTTTTAAAAAGCTGTCAATCAAAATGTACTTGTTGGGCCTAGCTTATAAGGCCTGATTACAGCTCTAGTCCTACATAATGTTAAAATGCACTTTAATACACTTTACGTTTTATGAGAGAAGATAATTTTACAATCTGTCAGCATGCAACATTAAGCAATAATAGTTAAAAAAGAATCAATATATATATTTAAATTATTTATGAAAGGGTAAAAGTAATAGGATATTTCGGATTAGAACAGTCCTGGTGTATTTTATAGCATCGGTTAAACTGGGAAATACATATAATGTATTGTCAAGAAGGTGAGCTGCAGACGCACACCACTGAATCAGCTTCAAAGACGAAGAAGGTATAACGAAGTATCAAAGTAGGCAATGCATTTTCTTAAGCTTTCAGGTCTTACTGAGACTCACCTCAAAGCGTTCGTCCTCACACCTGTAGATGTGCTCTTCGTACTGTGTCTTCTTAGAGCTGACGAAGGTCGAATCCTCTGACCAGGAAGGAAACGAGACCCATGTGTCATTCAGCACCTAAAAACGAGGAGGGTAAGATTTTACTGGATTAAAAGAAAAGGTTCACCGTCAGGAAGATGATCTCTGTCTGCTTGATTTTTATGAGATATTGTTGAGACGACTCATCACCTCTTTACATAGCGGGGATCTTCCTGTGCATTTGGGTTGCTGGTAGCTTTTAGGCAGTGCTCTATAACTGAACCCCAGCCTCTTGCACGAGGAGTAGTCTATCTCCATGGCGATGCCCTCTGTTGCCCGCTCTTTGGGGTAGCTCTCTAAGTGGGACATCTCCTTGTAGCCCAGGAAGTTCTTGAACCAGGTGAACAACTCTGGGAACTTCCTGAGGAGATCACACAAGCAGGTAAAACCCAGCCATGTCTGTGTTTTTCAATGCAGTGGGAACATACTGGGATTGAACTTACCCCAGGAAAGGTAGCACCAGTTGCACAAGCTCGGCACGCGAGATCACTTCTTGGTTAAAGATGACTAGGCAACGCAGGAAGTTGTCGTAAGCCTCAGCACTCCGTAAGGCTTTCCGCACCTGTGAGGAAAAAAAAAAGAGAGAGGAGTAAATGCAATGGCAAGCATATCACATGTGCCTTTCGTGATGCTGAGGTAATTCTCTCTCGAACCTTCTCGAAGAACAGGGACTCTGTGCCGACTCCATGCTTGCTGGCCTCCGCCACAGAGGACTCCTTCTGATTCTGTATCTTAGGCTTTTTCTGCAAGGCACACAAAGTGAGCGTATAAAGTAATATGCAAACATCTAGCTTATAGCAGGTGCTCAAAAAATACCAACTGACTGAAGAAGGAGCTGATGTTCAAGTTTGCAGTTAAAGAAACTCCAGATTGTGACAGAAAAACCTTCACTCTATGGTCAAAAGATCATGAGAATGAATCCCAGTGTCAAAGAGAGTGTAACTGCTCTCTGTGTGGGAGTGATGGAGTTACTCGATAATATCACAAATCCACACAAACAAATTCAGAATTTTACAACCCATCTGATCTGTCTGAATACCCGGGTTGTATGGATGATGCTTACAGTTTTCCTCGGACAGTACGACGTGGTGGAAAAACTGGCTCTGCTACTGCCTGATGGATCACAAGGTCTCAGTTCAATCTTTTAAACATCCTTTGTTTTCAAACTAGCCCTATTTAAAGACAGTCAGGGTCAGTGTTCGCTAAATAGGAGCCTGTGCTGCTAGATTTGGAGACTGTAAATTTAAAAAAGAGCCTGGTGACTCTTTGAGCGCACGTTAGTGACTGTCTTGAACTCCATACAACTCTTCAGCTCACATCACAGCCACAGATATACGAGCTCAGAGAGCAGGTTCACTCGACCCCAGATTAGCGTGTAATGCCTGACTGTGTTGTTCCCAACAGATAATCACTGACCACCAACGACCATTAACCAAATAACCAATCACTAATCACCAGATTCCCAATTGCCATTGACTAACCACCAATGCTTCCCTTTGGTCAATCACCAATGTTTCCCAAGTGCCAAAGACTAATCACCAGTGCATACACTCAATCACTAATCACCCATTTCCCAATGATCAATCACTAATCACCAATGTTTCTTACTGAACAATAATCACCAATGCTTCCCAATGGCCAATCACCCATTTCCCAATGACCAATCACTGATCACCACCATTCCAATCTCTCCGTCAGTTTTCCCCATCCTGCATGGCCGATTATTGGCTGTCAAATACTGGCACCTTTTTACCCGTCGATTATCCTGGATATCCTATTACGCTGCCCTGTCACCTGCCCCCATCTGTTCAGTTGAGGTAAGTGATGCCGCATATTCAGTAGTTTAAATGAAAGTTTACCGGGTACTTTGTAAGTGTTACCTTTACAGGCGGTGTGGTTGGAGTGGAACCAGAGTGTCTGCGAATCTGACAGCCGTTCTGGTTCGGCCTCTGTTTATTGTTCAGCTGTGGTTTCTTTACTGTACTTCCATGATCATTCTGTACAGATTCTGCTTTCTCTGCCGTAGTCTTACCCAGCAGCTGAACACAGAGACAGAGAGCGAGAGCGAGAGAGAGAAAGCTGGTGAGTAAATACAGCCCACACAATTGCGCCAAAGTGACACAACGGCTTTAAAAAAAAAAATGACAACTCTAAACCTCAAATTCAGGATGTGTTTTTAGCTTCAGTGGATTTACTAGTGATCCCTCACCATGGAGCTGCTGGCATCCGGCAAAAACTGTCCGAACTCTGAGAGCAGGTCCTCCTGGTTTTTGAAGAGCCGTGCCACCTGAGCGTAAACCTCCTGCTCGGTCAAGGCTGGGGTGTAGTTTCCCCCTGCCTCTTTAGCATTACGTTGCTCCTTCTGCAGAAATGAACAATGCAACAGAGATTAAACTGGTGAGATCAGGCATAAAATAAAGGGTTAAAGGTGTGTGTAATAAAGCCGCCACCTGATATGTGTGCAGGATCTCCAGAAAGGCTTTGTAGATGTCTGGCTGGCCTTGGAAGCGGTTCTTGATCTTGTTGACATAGTTAATGGCGTGGTTGAACTCCACAGGCTGGTTGTTCTGCAGTGGGGGGGCGTTGGGGGTGCTGCTGATGGGGGTGTGAGGGTGGAGAGGTGGGGAACGGGGAGAGGCGTACGGTGGGATGGACGGATTGGGCTGACTGCTGGGAGTGAGTGCTGGAGACTGCAGCAGCTGAAAAGGACAAAGGCACGTCATAAATACATTTTAGTAAGTGGAGACACTGGCGACTCCTTCCAAAAACGTTAACGAAACGTCCCACGGAAAACATCACCATATCATCTAGTAAGCGTTTTGAACTTTATGCGGTGAAGTGTCCACTTACACAAGGAGCTGTTACTCCATAAACAACATTACAGCAGAGCAGCTTTGCATCACTGACCTCAAGCACAGCCATGCTCACTGATATGCAGTGGACTCTGAACTGGACTCAGATTGCTTTGGGTTGGATTTTTTTTTGTACTCTTGTTCGTGTTTTTCAGATTGTTGATTTGTGCCATGAGGAGGTGTTCTCAGCCGTTCAGAGCAACATTTAGTGAAAATTATCGACGCACAGATATTGAAAAACTGAAACGGTACAAATACTCATCTGTGTCGTTTCCCTGACGCTCTTGTTTTGACACTCGTACACGCACACGGCAGAGAAGCCTAGACTGCTTTAGTTTACGGAGCACTTATACAGAATGTTAAGCCAAAATGGCAACTACTGCAGGTTTACAAAGAAAACAGCAAGAAGTCCTGTCTGGAAATACTCAGGCTTTGAGGCAAATGAGGATGACGAACCAAAGAACAGGAGCAAACCTAAACTGTCAGGCCTATAGCCGTATGTGCTGCTAATCACCACTACGCAAACGTAAAGCGTTAAATAACGACCTGGGTATTTTACTTTTCAACAGCTGAGGGCTCCAGGTGTTTATTAAAAAAGAAGCATTGGGTTTTTTAAGGTTGTTAGAACAAACAGATGTACTGCAGTTTTTTTTTCTCTGCACTGCCTGTGCGAACATATTTTGTGCTGAAAAGGCAAAAGTGCAAACGCAAGGCTTGCAAAGCTAGAAATGTCATCATCATAATAATTTGGAGATGTTCTTTGTTTCTGCATTTGTAAAAAAAAAATAAAAAATCCGGTGCCACTTGTAGACATTTTCTGCTGTTTTGTGCCATTTGGAGAGATTCCGTACCATCTGGAGACGTCGTTTCCAGGGTCTGGATAATCTTAGAATTTTAAGTGGTTAGAGATCTACAAATTTCAGCTGCTTACAGACAGACACTTCGTGCACCTGTTTAACTCTTTCATATCATCGGCATATTTAATAATACTCTATTTCTCTGAATACTGATAACTGAATGCAGAATCTGATGTGCTTACAGTCTTTAGTGCGGTCACGAGGAGGTTCCTGTTCATGCCTTGGTTTCTTTGGTGGTTTTGAGGTTTTGGTTTTGTCACTACGACACGCAGGTGTGAATTTTTAATGTACGGAAACAAAAACCAAAACGCTACGACAGGGCGGGGCTGATTGCTCTGCTCAGTAATACTGGATGTGGACAAGGAATGTAATTTCTCAACTGGAAATGTTCATTTTAAATCATTTATATATCATTATATAATGCATGTGGTTTTTGGGTATGAAATTGTTCATTTCAGTTAAAAAAAACAACAACACAAAAACAATGATTAGTACTTCTGAAAGCCAACGATGTCGGATGGAGATTGGTATCGGCTGATTTCAGTATCACTTTCGGAAAAGAAAAAAAAAATCTACAGTATATAATAAAAGCATTACCGCAGCTCCTGTAACCGATTAATTCACTCCATTCACCGACTCATCACTGTTATGTCATTTATTGTTATTTGCACATTGTGTCCCCATCAGCCCTCTAACTGTTCGAGCCAGACATGTAAACGAGACACCGGTACTACCTTGTTTTTCTGTGAAGGCTGCGTGGAAGGAGCCGTGCCTGTGCTGGAGGCTTGTGCGCTCAGGTGGCTCTGGTGCTGCGCTGGAGTCGTCTGGGGAATGTTCTGCACCGAGATGCCGTGTGGCGTGATGTGGTGGATCTGCCCCGGCGTGGTGACGTTCACCAGGTCATTGGTCTGGACCTCGATTTTGTATCCAGGTGGCAGAAAGGTGTTGAAGCCCATAATGAGATCTGGGTGACCCTTAAAGAGCTGCGACACTCGACTGATCACACCTGGAGTGTCGATACTACACATTCAGTTAAAAAAAAATAAAAAATTCAGTTAATTCAGAAATAACAAACAGCCTTCGTATGTTAACTTCATCAAAGCTTACCTCTGAGACTTAAACTCTTTCATGATGTCCAGAAAGTCATTGTAGACCTGTGGCTGACTTCCGAACTGCAGCTTCACTTGGTCCAGGTAAGACAGGGCGTCTTCCACCTGCAACAGAAGAGCTTTTATGCACTTTTTTCCCCCTCGTACACCGTTCACACATCTCTCTTTTTTTACTCAGACGATGTTTTGTTTCGTCGACAGTTCACGTCCACATCAAACGCTGGAATGAGGGGAAAACGTGATCTCTGTGACTTTGACCGTGGCAATAGCTGTGCAGGTTTGAAGATCTCGGAAATTCTTTCACACAACAGTCTCCAATGTTTATACAGAACACAAGGCTCCAGACCAACACCATCCTGTCACCCCAGGGATGATGATGATCAAATAGAAGACGAACATTTGCAATCAGATATTTTTAAATGAACCGAAATGGAAAAAAAAAACCAAACAAGACCAGAAGTAAATAAATTAAAAAAAAACAGCAATGGGGTGAGAAACATGAACAAAAATACAGTATTAACATTTTTACCAATTTACTCTAAAATGCAAAAGCAGTTGATGGTACAAAATTAGTAAGTCAAATTAAATGGAGAAATAAACCTAACAGCAATGTTAAACAAAGAACTTGAACATATGAGATGGTCAGTTTTCAGATTGGGACAGAGGCGACACGAGGCCACGGGATATTCCAGTACAACCTTGGCAAGTCATGGCCTCAGTTCCAGGGAAGGGAAATTGTATGCAAATTCCGCTCGTCTCCGTGGATCAGTTTGAGGAAGGCCCACGCGCGACTGTGACGGTCAGGCGTCCACATACTTTTGACCTTAACTGTCGAGGTCTCCACCTGGAGTCTTACCTTGAGTCTCTGGAACTGCTGCTGGCCGGGTGCAGAGGCAGGGGTGCTGGGTGGGTGACTGTGACTCTGGACCAGCGCAGGGCCGTGTGGCTGTACAGCAGAGCTGTGGTGATGGGAGCTGCTGTGAGCAGCAGGGTTTGGAGCATGGCCATGACCTCCAGAGCTCTGAGCCACAGCAGGAACCTACAGAGGACCATCACAAAACACGTCAGGAGTAAACCAAGGCCACTGGACATGATAGCATTTTTTAAAAATTATTTTTCTTAAAGTAAAATCAAACAACATTATTCATAAAAATACAAAATAATTAAGAGGGTGGACAGTGATTTCCTCGGTGTCTTGCGGCACCCCACGATGCAGCATGAGCAACAGTTCGGAAACAAGCAGTCGGCCGGCTTCCAAGTAAGCGTGCGACGGCTAATTAATGCGGGTTCACAGATTTAGCGCTGTCCCAAACAGCACTGTCTTGTGAAGGCGCATGGAAGAATACTATAAAAACTCCTGAGTTTGTGTAATTGAGTGCTTGGGCATGTGTGTAATTAAGAATCTGGGAAATTCAGTTACTGGGAAAGTTGTTTGCAGTTGAGTGCTTCGGAAGGTCGACTGTAGCTCAGTTATAGGGATTGTTGTGTGTGACTAAATGATTGCTGACGACGTGTGTTATAGAGTGATTAGGAAAGCTTTGCGTAACTGATTGATTGATGACTGTTGTGTGTAACTGAGCAGCTGGGAATATTGTGGGTAACTGAGAATATAGTATACAGTTGAGTGCTTTGGGGGGGGTTGTGTGTAACTCAGTTATTGGGAATGTTGCATGGAACTGAATTATTGGGAATGTTGTGTGTAATAAAGGAAGTGGAAATGCTGGGTAAAAAATCAGTAATTGGGAATGTGGTGTGTAACTGCATCATTGTAACGGAATGGCTGGAAATGCATTGCGCAACTGAGTGACTGGGAATGCCGAGCCTAACTGAGTGACTGGGAACGTTGACTTTAACTGAGCAATTGGGAATGCTGAGCCTAACTGAAAGACTGGGAATGTTG
>JAOVYU010000013.1:4417519-4430904 GCA_025674565.1 Synodontis membranacea | reverse complement strand
GGCGGCTCTACTGCAGAGATGGGAGTAACTGTATATAGGACCACTATAAGCCACACACTGCACAGAGCTGGGCTTCACTGAAGAGTGGCCAAAAAAATAAGGCAGACCATTTGAAATTTGCCAAAAGGTGTATTGGAGACTCCCCAAACGTGGAAGAAAGAGCTGTGGTCAGATGGGACTAATATAGAACTTTTTGGCCGTCAAGGACAACGTTATATCTTGTGCAAACCTAACACCTCTCATCATGCTGAGAACACCATCGCCACAGTGAAGCATGGTGGGGGTAGCATCATGCTGTGGGGATGTTTTTCATCGACAGGGACTGGGAAACTGGTCAGAATTAAAGGAAAGGTCGATGGCGCAAAATATAGAGAAATTCTTGAGGGAAACCTGTTTGAGTCTTCCAGAGATTTGAGACTGGGACGGAGGCTCACCTTCCAGCAGGACAATGACCCTAAACACACTGCCAAAGCAACACTCCAGTGGTTTAAAGAGAAATTGGAATGGCCCAGTCAAAACCCAGACCTCAATCCAACTGAGAATCTCTGGTATGATTTAAAGATTGCTGTAGACAAGCAGCAGCCATCCAACTTGAAGGAGCTGGAGCAGTTTTGCCATGAAGAATGTCTAGATGTGTCAAGCTTGTGGAGATGTACCTGAAGAGACTTGCCACTGTAATTGCTGCAAAAGATGGCTGACTCTGGCAGGGGGTGAATAGTTATGCACGCTCAGGTTTTCTTTTTTGGTCTTATTTCTTGTTTGTTTCACAATAAAAATTTGCATCTGCAAAGTGGTAATTGTGCTGTGTAAATTAAGAGATACCACCCCCCCCCCCCAAAGAATTCCAGGTTGTAAGGGAACAAGTTAGAGAGAATGTCAAGGGGGTGAATACTTTTGCAAGGCACTGTAAGTCAGTCTGGATCAGGGCGTACCCTCCCCTCCCCTTATAAGCTCTTAGAGAGAGAGATAATTAAGTGTATGAAAAAGAAAGAAAAAGCAGGAGTCTAGTTCACTACACTCTTATTGAACACAGTGAACCACTTAAAGCACATTTCTTCATCACTAGCTCACTCCTTTATTGATTAGCACCTCAGTTAACTACACGCTGACGTCACCCGAGGAAAACTGAACATATAAAGCTCAGCTCGGTGAGGAGCTAACAGGCCTAGCCGAACACCTAGCTTAGCATTCCCACGCGCTAATTGGAACATTTCCGTACAATGAAAATCAAACCTGTTGTTGTGTCGAGTCTGAGACGCTTCACGTGCAAGCTCCTGTTCCGGGTCACGTTTCTTATCCAAGAAAAAAGCTGAGGGTCTGATCCCAAGCAGCACCAGTCCTCCCTTCTGCTCGCGCACTACCTACCCCGTGCTCCGTCCTGCAGCGTAGCGCACTACGTAGTACACATGACGCTGTTTTGGAACGGAGCCTACGTCACGCCGCGACGCCATCTTTTTTTTTGTTGTTGTTGTTGGCCGACTAAAACAGCTTCACGGAGTTTATTCCGTTTAATTACGTTCATTCATATTGATTGTGTCCGGTACGAAAACAAACAAATGGAACAAAAACAAAACAAACAAACAAACAAACAAATGAAATAAACGCTGTCCTAATGAAGGTGAGTGTTTGTTTGTTTCGACTGTTTTTTTTTAAAAATCTGAATGTTTTAGGGTCGTCCACTAGGCGGCGACAGAGAGGTAAAAAAAAAAACACGTCTTGCAAAACAGCGAGGAGTTTAATAAGGAGAAAGAAAAAAAAACTTTGCTCGATTCATTGTGTCTGTGTCACGTCATGGAAAGATTCGGGATTACATTTTTACGAAACGTGAAAGTTGACCGTGTGTAATATTATCTCTCTCTTTTTTGTTGTTGTTGCTTCCCGACTGTGTGTTTATTGTGTTGAAGATGGAGTTGGGATGAGAAGAGCACAAGGACGCGTCCAGGACTGTCTTTATTTTTTGTTTTGCTGGACACTTGTTTCATTTTAAGACAGTGTTTTGACATGTCTTTCCCTTTCTCTTTTCGCTCAGTATGACCACAGCAGGACTACAGCACGGCACTTCTCCTCCTCCTCCTCCTCCTCCTCCTCGAGTCCTACTTTGTGAGTTTAGCCGGTGTTTACATTTTACCTTCTGGATCAAAACTGAGGACCTGGATGATTTCAGTGTGAACACGGTGTGATCAGGAGAAGTGAACTTTCCAAACTTTTTAAAGTATCATCTACATTGTAGAAATGAATGTAAGGGTTGAATCACTGGACTGAATGTGTCTCTGTCTGCGTGTGTTTTGTTTGGGTTTTGATCAGAAGCTTCCAGAGCAACAAGGGTTTGAGTTTTGATCTTGATCTTGTGGTTCAGATCATTAACACTGGGCTTTAGTTTCTTTCCTTTCGAACCCTGGAATGTTCAGGCACGTCGGAGTGGAGCACGGGAACCTGCGGCTCGTGAGCAGATTGGTGCGACTTTGTGAATGTTATCTTGTGAGGAGTTGAATCATCACAACACACACACACGCACGCACACAAAAAGGATTTGTTACAAGATTGATCGGTTACAACGGAGGTTACGATGTCACTGAAAGCTGTAGCACTTTACACTTTCCAAAGCGAGAACAAAGAGGAGATCAGCATCCAGGAGAACGAGGAGCTGGTTATTTTCGACGAGAACTCTGTAGACGGCTGGCTGCAGGGAGAGAACAGCCATGGCGAGAGAGGCCTCTTCCCCGCCTCGTACGTGGAAATCATTCGGCCACGTTCCAACTCAAACCTGACTGACTACTCTCTGAGCCCCGCAGGCTCCCCTGGCAAAGAGCCCTTCTTCGCCCCGAGCACGAACACGACTTATTACGACGACGACGATGACGACTGGGACGACTGGGACGACAATTCTACGGTGGTCGAGGACGAAGACCCTCGTCGAGAGGTGGGGGCCAACGGGCACACTCGACAGAGCCCGTACCCTAATCCTAACGTGCAATACCGTTCCAGGCCCCACATGGAGCGCCAGGACAGCATCTCCAGCTCTAGGAAAGGTGGCATGGTGGGCCGCAACCTCAACCGCTTTTCCAGTTTTGTGCGCTCTGGCGTTGAGGCCTTCGTGCTCGGCGACGTGCCTATGATGGCGAAGATAGCCGAGTCCTACAGCATCGAAATGGGCTCGCGTGGACCTCAGTGGAAGGACAGTCCTCAGCCATTCAGCTGCTCCATTGAGGATCCCACCAAACAGACCAAGTTCAAGGGCATTAAGAGTTATATTTCATACAGGGTCACTCCCACCCACACTGGCCGACCCGTGTACCGCCGCTATAAGCACTTTGACTGGCTGTACAATCGCCTGCTGCACAAATTTACTGTCATTTCTGTACCCCACCTCCCAGAAAAACAAGCCACCGGACGCTTCGAGGAAGACTTCATCGAAAAGAGAAAGCGGCGGCTCATCCTGTGGATGGATCATATGACCAGTCACCCAGTTCTGTCTCAGTATGAGGGCTTCCAACACTTCCTGATGTGCGTCGATGACAAGCAATGGAAGCTGGGAAAGCGTCGCGCCGAGAAGGACGAGATGGTCGGCGCTCACTTCATGCTCACTCTGCAGATCCCCAAAGAGCATCAGGACCTGCAAGATGTCGAGGAGCGCATCGATACCTTCAAGGCGTTCGCCAAGAAAATGGACGACAGCGTCATGCAGCTGACGCACGTCGCGTCCGAACTCGTCCGCAAGCATCTCGGTGGCTTTCGGAAGGAGTTTCAGCGCCTGGGGAATTCGTTCCAGTCCATCAGCCAGGCGTTCATGCTGGACCCTCCGTACAGCTGCGATGCCCTGAACAACGCCATCTCGCACACGGGTCGGACGTACGAGAACATCGGGGAGATGTTTGCGGAGCAGCCTAAATATGACCTGTTCCACATGCTGGATAAACTATCGCTGTACCAGGGCTTGCTCTCCAACTTTCCAGATAT
Organism: Synodontis membranacea; assembly: GCA_025674565.1. Classification (NCBI taxonomy): domain Eukaryota; kingdom Metazoa; phylum Chordata; class Actinopteri; order Siluriformes; family Mochokidae; genus Synodontis; species Synodontis membranacea. The sequence goes on along the minus strand of JAOVYU010000013.1, from coordinate 4,426,947 downwards.
CATTCATTTACAGAAAGGTAACGTGAAACTTATTTTTTGTCTTATCGGTACTAACGGCACTATTAGCTGTCACTCGTAACGTAACCAGATGGTTTAACACAACGTGAAGCATTCAGGGATGCAATCATGCTAGCACTAACATGGGCCTTAACACTGCTTTACATTTTGAGGAATAAAAAGGCGGAGTTTATTGACCGGTCCCGAAAGATTCCAAAAACCAGAAAGTGGCTTTATATTGATTCACTCTCAACTGTCTTTAATTCACACTTTGAGAAGCTTTAACAGTTCGCCTTGAGGTACTTTTGAGGTTTCTAACCTAGTGACTTAATTCACATCACAGAACATCATCTAATTTTCTGGAACTTCTTGAGCTAGATTTATCTCTCCCTCGTACCTAACAGCTGTTGCCCCCCCCCCTTCTGCAATATACTGTAAAAACAAAGAAAGAAAAGTGAACAGCATTTGCCAGGTTTTTTGTCAAGTTTGTGCTTGCACAGCAAGCTTTTAACAAGCAACAGTCATGCACTTTGAACACTTCTACACAGTAATGTCTGAGGGACTGTTGTAAAAACAAATCTCTTTTTTTTTTCTGTATTGATAAGTCTCAACTTGTTTAAAGACATGCATTGAGTCATTTCGTTCTTTATTTGGAATGTTGAATTTGCTGCTTGATGTTTATGCGCGAGAGAAGGTTTTGTACAGGAAGGCCACTTTGATAACCCTTTGGCTCACTTTCGTGTGCGCTTGAAGGAGGTCTAAATCCTTCTCAGGCGCGTCGTAAAAGATCGGAACGCCACCTCAGGAAATTCCTGTTCAATTCGACGAGGCCTGGAATCCTGAGCATTGCCACCGTGAGAAGTTGCAAATGCCTGGAGTCGCACACTGAGCAGGCCGGAGCAATCATCATCATCATCATCATCATCATCATCCCGCTGTAACCGATTGAAAAAATTCAGAGCGCTAATTGGACCACTTTCTGCACAATTGTTGGTGTTGAGACATCAGGTGTTTTTCCAATACATGGGCTGCTTTTCAGATGTACGTGAATTACCGGGAATCCCAGAGCAGAGCCCTGTGGGTGTGGTGCGGGTCGCATATGGGGCCAATTTAAAAAAAAAAAAAAGAAAGAAAAAAAAAAAAAGGGCAGGGGAAGAATGAGGTGGACTCCAAAAATATAAAACAGAAACATCTACGAAGCAGTTTACTACACGCTGTTGCTTTTATATAATCAGATCCCGGTTCAAATATTATTTCTTTCCACTTCGTCGATCATGATTGGATGGTCTTCATAATCCACTGACCAACAAGATCGACAGCAGTCAGGAAAATCCACAAAAGCTGCTGTAACACTGTTGCCATCCAACAGCAAGCCTTCAATTTTTCTGTCGCTTGGAAACCCGCCACTGTTAAAACGCACGTCTGCTAGCGTCCTAAGCAGCTCGAAAACGCACCTGCTGGTGTTCGGTTTCCGTCTGAGAGACAATGGCTGAACCCTCGCTGCATCTCTGGTGTCACACGGGGCTGGAATTAGGAAACCCGAGCATCTGTTTAGCTCAAATGCAAGATGTAGGGAGCCATTAAAGAAAGCTAATCAGTGGAGTAAGTATAATAAAAGTACAGAGGAAATATACAGCGTCTACTTCTTATTTTCTGATAGCCAGATATGTCTTGTACGTTCTAACGTGCTGCCCAGCGTAACGTTTTTTGGTTTCCCGGACTAGACTAAAAAAAATCGTAAGCTCCTTTGCGCATCGTGGTTCTGCACTCGACAAAGAAAAAGTCAGCAAGTCATTATCCAATGAGATTTCAGGACTTTTTCAATTTCCTCAGTTCCTGTGTGCATGTTCATGCTAATTAAAGATTAATCACCGTAATCAATATAGTAGTAATAACAGTGTGTAACATAGCTTAAAATACAGCTCAGAAACCTGCCTTTAGCTCCAGACTGTTGTACTTTTTTGTTCTTGATGTCATTTCCCATCTTACTGTCGTGAAATTGAAATTCGTGTAACATTTTGTACTGAAACCGCAGCACAGGAACGACAATCGACAACAGCAAGTAGCTTTGGCACCAAGCTAGCCAGCTAACGTGTTTATAGCGTCTAATGTTTTGAACTCTAGCCCTAACGATTAGTGATTAGTCGGTGTTATAGATTTAACCAAGCGCCGTGTCTGTATATTAACTGATCTCAAACTAGAAACTCATTTAGACAGGAACGACTTTACGTTGTTCACAGCGTGAGCGGCCGTGTTGATCTGATGTCACTCCGGAAACAAGGAGTTAACTTCTGGTGGGTTTTACTACTGGGAATTACAGCCTGCACCTTCACCTCGAGCGCAACGTTTGTTTGCATTTGGATCGGTCAGGAAATAAAATGCCGTCATGTTATGAAGTTCTTTCCTGGCTTACATGCAGCTGCGTGTGTGTACTGCGAGTGCGTGTGAAAGTGATGTCATCCTGACAGTCGTCGCTATTGGTAACTAGAGTTTTGGAGGTGGGGCTTCCTGTACATTTTGAAGGGGGGAAAAAAAAAGAAAAGAAAAAGAAATCATTAAAATCTTATTCAACTCTACTCCTTTAATCCAACTTTTAGTCATGTGATTCATACTTTGTGGTTAAAACACGTAGCTCCTGCTACAGATTGGCTGTAGAATCAAGGTGTGTTGGACTAAACATGCTTAGCAATACAATAAAAACAAAGGAATAGGTTTTTTTTTTTTTTTTTTCTTTGGAGTTGCAGTGAACTCTGATTAGCCCGGTGTAGTCTGTTCACTATCACTGTTCCTCCTGCTTTTATGTCATCAGTGTGCTAATATGATTCGCCTTGCTTTTCCAGCATTGAGAAGAGGACTGTGGCCTTGATGTGGACCAGACACACACACACACACACACACACACACACACACACACACACACACACACACACTGCTGAGTTTTGAAGGGCCTCGTGAAGGAAGAAGGAAAAGAAAGGTTGGGTATCAAGGGACATGATCGCACAGAGAGACCAGCAAAATCACTTTCACATCTGTGAAACTCTGTTGGGAAAAACATAGACAGACAGTAAAGAAAAGTGAGACGCAGCCATGCTTTTTTTTTTTTCCAACAGAGAATAAATAGCAGTGGCATGAATTCTGTGTGTGTGTGCTTCTACTTGTGTGTGAGCAAACACAGTACCAACGTGTGCCTTCTGTCGACTGAGATCTCCATGGAAAGGCTCACAGCAGCATTGCACGCTTGACTTCTCTTCCACATCCACAGTGTGCTTCACTTCCTGCTCTTGCATAATTGCACTCTGGCCTGGACACAGGATTTAGCGAACGCCTCTATATAGTTCCACTTTAAAGAAGGAAAAGTGAAGGTCCTTTACTTTTTTTTTTATCCTCAGTTTTCTCCCACTTCCTGTGTCCCTATCTTTAATTGCTGGTGGATCGCTAACCTCGAGGCTTAAATTAACTCCATAAAAAAAAAAAAAAAAAAAACCTCGGATGCAAGTTTAAGATCAGAAGGCCGCAGCTCTGTAAATTTAGGCGTGTAATTCTTTCCTGGCTGAGCGTATGACTTGCACCAAATCTGGAACTTTACAGGAAAGGTTTCATTGCGATATCAAGTCATGCTGCGATAACAGTTTGTCGCGCAGCTCGGTTGGTGCGCTGGAGCTCTTGGATTCTGTCCTAACTTTCCCAAACCCTTCGTCGACATGTCAGTATTTGCCCAGAGATAAATCTGAGATATCTCTGGGCAAATGTAACGGGCATAACGGGCAAATGTTTTGAAATTGCCCGTTTTTCTTTTTCTTTTTTTTTTTTTCTTTTTTTTTTTTTCCAAGCCCTCACCAAAGAGCCTGACATTCCTTGCAATGTTTCCTCTACAGTCCACAGCACGTCTGTTAGACGCATTAAAAGACTGTGGACAATTTAACGTTGCTCACATCTTCCCCGATCTTAAGTATGATCCAGTGAAGCCTGTGCGTCTCTATTTTACGCTTCTATAAATAAGCGAGAAATGTCACTTTCAAAGGGATTTATCTCTGATGAAAAGCCAAAAGGAATGCACGTTTATCCTCATGCGCTCTGTCAGACTCGGTCTTGCTCACAAAATAAAGCTGTAGTGGTTATATATTTATTTATCTCTCTCTCTCTTTTTTTTTTATTTTAAAGAACAGGCACCTTTGTGTTCCACTCCGTCTTTCCTTGGTGCTAATTAGGAGTGACTGAGCTCTCACTGTCCCAGGCATGTAAGTCCACCAGGATTAAGCACAGTAGGACACTTACGTCATTAAGGTGTGCCGTTTGTTTAGCCATACAGCATCGGTCTACTATTTTTTTTTTGTTTTTTTTTTGGTGAAACCTTGTGTGTTTATCAAATATAATCAAGGCCAGGCTTCCTGTTACATGAACAACGCCTGTGGTTTTACCAGTCTGTTCGGGGCACTTGTGGAGGCTTTTTAAAATGTTAGCAGATCATGGACGACCCCCCCCTCCCCCCCAGTGGGCTTTTTTTAACTGTACTTTCCTCTGAAGATTAAAAAAAAAAGAAAAAAAAGTTGAGACACAGAGAGATCCAATAACCTCTCTGCTGGAGCAAATAGGAAACAGGCATCTCTTTGGGGGGAAAAAAAAGAGACAAATAAACTCGGATCCACATTGATGACAGACGTTATCCACCTCGTAGCATTTCCTCTGTCTGTTCATTGGCTCATGTTACAACTATAGCTTTTATTACTATCTCTTCTTCTGATATAATTTATGAGCACACATTATAAAGTGTGCCAGATGTGGGAGTTTTGTTTTTGATGTTTTGAAATAAGAGAAGAATCAGTTCCTAATCCAAAGTTTCACTCAGGACATGACATGACAAAATTCGCCTGTATGTTGCTGTATTTCACTTGCCGTTTTCCATCGCTGTCTCTTAAACTTCTTCTTCTTCTTCTTCTTTTTTTTTTCCTTAAACTTCAAGGTCGGTTTACGCTTATGCTCTGAGAAGCAGCGGCAACACAATCAGCAACTGATTACACGCTCGCCTGCGTACTTTATTTAAAACCGAAAGATTAAAAGCGCCACATCAGAGCCAAAACATTAACATCACTGTTCATTTTGGTTTCGCTGTTAACGTGTCAGATTGTGAAACGTTTCGCGATTTCATGCCCAGCTCTGTCAAAAACACCATGCTGTCGTCGTGACTGTTGGCATGAGCGTCTCAGGTCGAGCTTACACTCAAGAAGTGTTCAAGAAATGATGAATCAGAACTCAGTAATCAAGAAAATCCAGAAGAACGGTATGCAAAACGGATCTTTTGGTAGGTTTGACGGATGCATGAGAAGGGTTTATCAAAATGAGTTAGTTGTCAGTAGCAATCTCGAATCGTACACAAGCATGCATACTGTTACAGAGCAGTAAAAGAGGTTTTCTTCAGCTCCTTGAGATCTCCTATCTCTATCTCTGTAACGTACATATCAAAACACATTCTCTTGTAACCCAGGAAGCGTAGTGGCTGGAGTTCCTGAGCTTTGCATTGCCGTACGTGTGATGTAATCAGTGGTAAAGGTGTTGTACAATGACCTTGCTGTTCTACATTCTTGTAGAGCCTGTTCAAAACCCAGGGAATATATTCCAGGCTGCATTGTGCCCAGCGAGTTAAAAAACTCTTATGGGAATGAAATGATGAAGTTTGCTTTGCGGGCTTGGCTCAGATCAGAGCTCATATTGTACCATTCGTCATCTAGATTGTAGAACAATAGGGTACAGCTGGGAGGCAACTTTGTGACTTGTGGTATCAGATAGCAGAAAGCCTGTGTGTGTGTGTGTGTGTGAGACTAGTACACTGCTGCGCTTGGCACTGCAGCCTCGTTTATGCTGCCATTATTTAACCTCAAACGACAGCCATTAAGTATACAACAGTGAATGTCGAATCTGTTTCTTTAATATGACAGATGAGATTGGGAAATGCTGTGCCGTATTAATGAAGTGTCATTATCTTTCACGAAGGAAGACGTTCTACACGTATAACATCGTCAGCTCTCGGACCGGATACACACCCAGCAATGTAGCTCATTGGATCAGACTCGAGTGCCTGATTAAATGCTGTATTGCTGTACGATCAAAAACGTCCCGCGGTTCACCGACTCTAGACATGAAGCAGCTCGGGAGCTGTAAATGATTATTATTATGTAAATTATTTAGCTGAAGGCATCTCGTCCTGGACCAGAGATTATCCTCAGTTCTAGAGACGTTAGGTCAGGAAGGATCAATTCTCAGACTTGCATCGAGTTTCACTTATTCTCTTTGATCTGATTAGATGTTTATCTTGCGATGTTTAACAAGGGCATAATGATGGGATAGACGTTTGTGGGAGTCTGACCCCCCCAATTTTGTGATATTCATGTATGAAAATTCACACATTTGTGAATACTACTAGGCTGGTAGTGACATTTCCCTGAAACGTCAGCTGTTGTCTCAGCTAGTACAGTACCTACACTAAGCTAATGTTTCCTATTTAGGTTTCTACTTACTTGCTTTCTTCACTTTTTTCCCTCCATTTGTTCACTGACCAACTTAAAGTACAGCACAAGACATCATACTAGACAAGCGATTGTGTGCTAGTGCAACGTACAGTTGTATTTTCTGCTGTAATACTGGGACAGTTTGGCGTTTTTCAGTATTGGGGTGGACATGACCATCCCCCACCCTCCAAAGAATGCATGATGTTTATTAAATGCTAACTGGTTGCTTGATTGGACCTTTGTAAGTGAGAAATTTAAGTGTAGTGTATGTTCAGTAGGCTTGTCTGTCCTCTACAAAAAAGATCTCATTGATTCCGAGGCTTCGGGGCAGATACTCTCTGTTCAGGAAGTTATTTATCACTATGTGCCATCAGGTGCGTATTGTGTAATGCAAGGAGAAGTCCTACAGTATGTGTCCGGTTAGACAGGATACTGTTGCAGTGTTTGTGTGGACGTGCTTTTTCTTTCTGGCTTGCCTGATGTCATAAGATTTCTTTCCTATTTGGTAATGTACAGGAAAATCACTAGACAGGTTTCCATTGCAGTTTCTTGCAAAATACATGTGACGGTGAAAGTTGACAAAAGACAATTTTGAATGGTCTGTGGTTTCCATTGAGTGATGTTACGCGACTAAAGCTGGGTTTTCTCCACTCGCGTCTGTCATTCCAATTAAAAATGGCGACGGCTCTCCAAGACCCGATAAGTGATGGCACGGCGATTTCAGTTGCATCCACTGACTTGCACTTGTTTGGTTCGCAGTTTCAAATTGCGCATTAAGCGAGCGAATGGAATTTCAATGGAATTTACTTTACAGCTAAACAAACATTTTCCTTTTCATTTCGGTTTTGCGCGAAATAGAAGCGATGTTTAAAATATTTTGACCAAACACAATCGCGAATGGTCCGTTTCTGTTCAGTGATGTTGTGCAATTAAAGCATAAATTAAAGAAATGCAATTTCTCTTAGAGAGTGCTCTTTCTTTTTTTTCAGAAAGGCATTCCATTTGATCTTCGTGCCACATCATGTGACTTTTTGTGTTTCTTATTTCAGATTTGCAAAATATTCCTTTATCGAATCCTTTGAAAAACTACAGTATAGATTTGATTAAATCTGACTTAGTTTGTTAAGAATATTGGTCTAAATCAGGGGTTCTCAACCTTCTACCTAATTTGTTTGCCTCAGAAACCCCTGGAGATGTTTAGCGGGTTAAGGTCTTTTGTTTATTGTACTCATTTACAGCTTCTGTTGCAGTTGGCAGGTTTTCATGGTTTCATTTTATGAAAGCTGCCTCAAACATCCCAGATACTTTGCCAATGGGTTTGGTCTTGTCACTGTTCCTGCACGTAAATCCAAATAATTAAATATTCCTCTCTGTACTTAAAGAACATTTTCAGCTTTGGAGCTTTTGTTGTCTAATTTGCGCTTGGATGTTCCTCCTCTTGTTCCTTTTACAGGCAACGTCCCAGTCCAATTGGAACGAGTTTAAGAAGTTCTAAATACGAAGACGCTTCTAACCAAGAAGAATGATTTAACTAGCAAAGACACTGTAATTTACGTTGAACTTTTAGATTCTAAGAGCTATTATCTCATGACATGAACCGTGAGGAATTCAGTCATCTTCTGTTGTGTTTCATGAACATGCTACAGTATTAATGGTTTAATATTTCCATCAGAGACTCATGAACACCCTGCAGTGCCATCACGAGCCCCTGGTGAAAATATTACAGACTGAATAAGCCATGGTGATTATTTAAACATTTCATTAATATTTAATAAAACATTTAACGTCATAACATACACATTGTGTTCCAAACAATATCCAATGCTGTTCCATAATCAGAAGTGGTGATCAAATCATTCATTGTTTAAGTAGCTCAATGGGCATAATCACACTCGTGCATAACTGACGAGACTAAAAAAAAAGTGTAACCTAACGTCGTGTTAGCTAGTTTAAGTGCATTGATACATGCTAAGAAAAACAAACAAAGTTAATTCTAAATTAAAACTTTTAACTTGAAAATGTCAGTTTTTTTTGTAGAAGAAAAAAACTCTAGTGACTCTTAATCCGAGCACAGTCTGATCCCAGGTGTCCAGCTTGGTGATTTGTTTCGTGCATTTTCAAATGGTGGAACTAGTTAGCAGACACTGGGGTTCATTTACCAAACTGGATATCAATGAAATTTAGAAAGTTGTGAAAATCGGTCGATTCTTATTAACGATGGAAAGAAATCAAACCAAAACAAATCCATAGATTAAGACATGAGACTAGCCTTTCAATCAGACGTTCGACTGCTGCGGCATGAAAGGAGGAAGAGCTGATATGTGTTTTGTGGTAGATGACGCACTGCAGTAGCTGAGCTGAATTATTGGAAGATCAAGAGACGCTTTTTCACCATGGTCACTAAACGTGAATCAGTTGTGACATGAAAGACGAATGTGCCAAGTTCCTTATGGATGTTTAACTTTTATCATCATAGAGTATGCTGGTAGAAGTGTTTAGTTCAATTTGACCCATGAAAACACTGAACCCCAACTTTCCTGAAAGACTGATAAACGAGGCCTGTTGTCCCACGTTGGCGCTGAACGGTGACAGATCATGCAACGGATCACCCATCATCATCATCATCATCATCATCGCATTCACTCTCAGGCTTATTTTTCACTCGCCGTCTTCCGTAGATTGCCTGATGTGTTGCTTAGTCGATGAATGGCTGTCTATGGAAAGCCGTTTGAGCATAAAATCTGATATCACTGATATCACCCAAAATTCTGCGCACTAGTTCGACGACTAGGCCTTACTAGTGAAGTTTATGGCGCACTAGTCGACGAATAGGCCTTACTGGTAAGCCAAGATTGTGCACTAGTAAAACTACTTCGTTCAGTCGTCGACTAGTAAGCCTTAAAATGGACACTAGTACTACTAGTGAAG
>JAOVYU010000013.1:4381783-4397204 GCA_025674565.1 Synodontis membranacea | reverse complement strand
ATTGATTTGTGCACAGTGCAAAAGTTTGCATACCTTCTGGAAGACAAGGGAAAATAATTCATACCAACAAGACATTTTTTGCCATTTACCTCTACATTGCAAAATAGGTCACAGTTCATTGCTGCAATAGCTCTCACGTACAACACTCTTCTGTTGTCCTTGAGTATCTATTGTCCAGTGTGTTCATTGTTCTCTTTGTTTATTGTTCTGTTGTGTATATGCACATTATGTAGTCTTTTGTGTGTTACTACTGGCTTCATAACTAGCTGCTGGCTACCACTTATTTATTTTGGTGAAAAGCACAGTCATAATCTTCTAGAATTAGTGGCACATGTTTGACATTACTTCACCAGATTGTAGGGCAGTTGCCTGCTTTATACACCAAGATCAAACTTACTTTTTAACACTGCAGGTCCATATTTGCCTTAAGGCATGTGTGTATAAAACATATACAGGCCATTCAAAGGGAATGGAATGCTCACACAGTGTTCTCACATCTTCTGCCACAGTATCGCCTACAGGCCCAGAGCTTACACAGGGTGTAAGTTCCTCTCCGGGGAACTCTCCGTCATGCCTTTTTTTTTTGGGTTTGGGTATAGAGATAGAATTACCCAGAGGCAACGTACCAGGAAAGACCAGTAGCTCGCCCTGTACTTCCATGGAGATTGTCAGCTGCCGGACAGTAACGTCAAAGCGGTAGAGAGGAGATGTGTGGTCAACATCTGTCACTGTGAAACTGAAACCACCAGATTCAGATCCTGATGGGGAAAAAAAAAAACAGCTTCTGTTAGACAAACATGAATGCTTGGAATGTGTATTTTTCATGTTCTTATGATTACATCTGGAGTGCTATAGTTCAAGAAGAAATATCTGAGTCTCTTATAAGAAGCTCTATGTCAGTATGGATTGATAAACAGTAAGGCTGCACTATCATGGATTATTTTCCTTTAACAGCACATCCCAAAGTGTTTAATTCTTCATATGCCAATGAGTACAATTTGTAATTTGCTAAAGAACAACACATTATGCTCTATATCTGATTACTCACAATATGGCCAAAAGTATATGGACACCATCGCATCACTCTCACATGTGGTTCTTCCCCAAAACCGTTACCACATAGTTGGAAGCACACAATTGTGTTCAGTGCCTTCGTATGCTGTTGAATTACAGTTTCCCTTATCTGGAACTATGAGGCCACAATCTATTCCAGCATTACAGTGAGTCTGTGTTCAAAAGTGAACTCCTTGAAGAAAAGATTTACCAAGGACGGTGTGGAAGAACGTGAGTGTCCTGCATACACACCCTGACCTCAACCCCACTGAACACCTTTGGGATGAACTGGAGCACTGACTGCATTTGAGCACCAATCCCTACAGCCATGGTCCAAAATTTAGTGGAAATCCTTCCCAGAAGAGTGTAGTGGAGGCCCACTATATTTGACCATATAGTGTATTCACAGTTAACGTCGAGTTGATTTCTGCGTCTAAACATTCCATGCCTCAACAGCTTCTTTTTTTTTTTTTCAAACTCTTTATAGTAAATAAGACAAAAAAAAAAAAAACCCCACACACACCACTTGGAGGACACGGAGTTGCACCTGTGGTCAAGATTTAAAGAAAGGGTGCAAAACACAACTAGAACCATGGGGAGCTCTCAAGTAAAGGTTTTGTTCATTTTTTTGGTTTTGTTTTACCTAGCTACTGAAAGGATAGCCAGACAACCTAGATAATGTGTAGCTAACTAGCCAGAAGTTGCCAGCTAGTTTGCAAATAAAGTGTCTATTCTGCTGGAATTTGAGTCCGCGCAAGCAGCTGGCCTTGTGTATTTTATTCTCTACTTTGTTTCTTTAGCTAGATAGATAGCTCACTAATGTTCTGTTTGTGTAGCAGAATGTAAGCAAGTACGGACACACCACGGCACTGGGAGATGAAGTGGCCAGATGTGAACAGACTGCTGAGGGACCAGAGCTAATCTCCTTGTCTGCAGCAGACTCCATGTGGAGTTGAGGCTGCAGCAGAGGTGTGCGTGGGACTGTTTTTTTTTTTTTTTTTTTTTTTTAAATCCCACTACCTCCCTCTCTCACATATACTCCTGACCAATCCCATCTGTTCAAGCAGCTATTTTTGCTTGCACCTGATGAACTTAGCTGTTTCTATTTCTCAAAATCTAAGCAAAATCAGTCCTTAACCCTGACCAGGATCAAAAAAGTTACTGAACGCTATAAGCATGTTCCACAGTGCACTCATGACGCTCTTATGCTAAATACCATGGCCTTGTCCCGTTAGATTCATACCTGCTTATTATTAGCTGCTTATTGCACAGTTTTTTTTTGTTGTTGTTGCAAACTGACCTGGAGTGTAGAAAAGGCAATTGCAAGTAATTTAGATCAAACTCTAGTCGTTTAGATAAAAGAATTTTATGTGCTGCGGATTGATGGTTTTATATTGTCCTCTGGACATCACTGAATTGGTCAAATCAGTTGTTCAATTGACTTACACGGACTGGGTTCGCTTAATTGAATCAAACGTCTCATCAATATTGAACAGCCCTTGAATGTCTACTTGAATGAAATTTTTCCCCGACTACAACAAATCAATGAAAAAAAATCAAAGGATTGTTCCTGGAGGTTGTTCCTGCTTCAGAGTAGAATATACTGTATTTTTGCTTCCAAAACACAACATCGTGATGAACAAATTAGTCTAAATCATTCGACTGATCAAAAATACAATCCAAAAAGAGAAGCATACGTGGAAGCGTTTTTGCAACTTTTTTTTTAAATTTTGTGAAAGGTTTCAATACAGTGAAACTTTTTTGTGAATCTGAATTTTCTCTCTGTCATTTCATGTGCCAGGCGTTAAACGGTTAACTTGTCAATTAGCAACAGAATAATCTCATTATTTTATCTCCTGCATTAAGCAGGCCATTATCCTTGCTGAAAATAACCAATAACCGCCAACAGTGATCATAATGGATATCAAATTAAAATCCAACAACTTTGATTATAGAAGAAGGTCTTAATGGTGTTGCAAATCTCTTGTTCAGCTGTATAGGATGCATTAAATTTGACTGTGTTCAAGACTTTTGAATCCGTGTATCACTTTTGGAATGGACTACCTTTATGGATGAAAATGACCTCGCCGTTGTTGATCTGAGCCTGGGTGAATCTTTCAATGCCGTGATCAGGTGACACCTTCAGGGCGACGATTCCATTCTTGGTTTCCTCGATGTTGTATACCAGCTTGTCTGGAGGGGTGTCCCTGTCTTCTGTACTTAATGCTTTGCTTGTGATTTCCATTTCTTCGCCAACAAGAAGCTGCATAGAAAGGGATTTAGGGATGAGGCAGAATACAAAACATGATTAGGGGGGGGAAGAGAGAGAGAGAGAGAGAGAGAGAGAGAGAGAGAGAGAGAGAGAGAAAAAACGACAACAAATGTGTATTCCCTGAAAATGGGTTTCAGTGTTTGTTGTGGAACATTGCAGCTTGGCATGCTATCCGAAGATAAAGTGTGTTGCAGAAGCGGTGAAGTCTCTCAGGCCTCGATGAGCTCTAATGGACCTGTAATGGCTGGAGAGCTGAATGGAACATTAATTGAAAGAGCCCGAGCAGAGAGCCGAGATCCTGAAAGACATTCTTAAATAGCAGCAGTCAGTAGGGAGAACAGAGAGGCGTGTACTGAGAGCCTGATATCGATTGATTCATTCCTCTCTCCCCTCTGCTGCCTTCATCTACTGCTTTCCAGACACAATCAGAGAGGATGAAAAAGTGGCTGGCAGAGAAATTCATGAAGCAGTGGCCTGTACAAACAAGCGCTACAATTCCATTACTTTTAAAGGAGCTATTTCCATACTACGAGTACAACACCGACTTACTTAAACACCGTGGACAAAGTGCATTGTTGGATTTTGTTACAAAATTCTCATCCTGACTGCCCTCAGCATACTACATGAGTTCTACACCATTTATACTCTCTACCCCAGTGTCTGTCAGAGGCGTGGCCAAGGAGGTGGCCCTGAAGCGGTACATGCCCCTGTTAGAGATTGACAGTTAATGGATTATTGCATAGATGTTCTCTGGATGCCCAGATCCCTCATCATGGATGGCATCTCATCAGCTGAAACTCAACCCTAGCAAAACTGAACTGCTCTTCATCCTATCTGATTAAGATCTGTAATCAAGATCTTGTGATCTCCCTAGACAACACTCAGATCTTGGGGTTACCATGGATGATCACCTGTCCTTTTTCTCCCATATTGCCAATCATTCTTGCTCATGTGGGTTTCTCTTCTTCAACATCGGAAAGATTCCTCCATTTCTTTCCATACAAGCCACTCAGTTACTTGTTCCATCTTTTGTCATCTCTAGACTTGACTACTGTAGCTCACTCATGGCAGGTCTTCCTCTGAGTGCCATTCGACCTCTTCAACTAATCCAGAATGCAGCTGCACGACTTGTTTTCAACCTTCCCAGGTTTTCCCACACCAGCTCATTGCTGCGCTCCCTTCACTGGCTTCCTGTAGCTGCCCGCATCAGATTCAAGACACTGCTTGCCTACAAGGCCAAAAATGGACCAGCACCCTCCTACCTCAAAGCACTTATCACACAGTCTTATCACACAGCCTCATCACACAGCGCTGCACCACGCTCCCTCTGATCCTCCAGGACTACTCTACTGGCCCCTCCATCTCTCAAGGGACAAGGAAGACATGTATCTAGACTCTTCTCTGTTTTGGCACCAAGGTGGTGGAATGAACTTCATCTAGATGTCTGAACAGCTGAGTCACTGGCTGTCTTCACATGACAGCTAAAGACCTACGTCTTTCGGAAATACTTTAGATTAGCATTTATTCTTTTAATAAAAAAAATAAATAATCCTCTCTGTAAGCTTTCTTACTTTATCTTCTGATAGAGTCTCCAAACAGATTGTATTCTTAACCCGGGTCCTAGTGAACCAGTATCTGTATGTATTCACTTACGGAGACTTCAAAGCACTTATGGGAGTCTCTCTGGATAAGAGCATCTGCCAAATGCTGTAAAGGTAAATGTAAAATCCAGTCCTGGTGAAGGTCATGGTGGACCCAAAGCCCATCCTGGGAACACTGAGTGAGAGGTAGGAATAAACCCCAGATGGGACACAAACATTTACACCAAGAGGGAAAATTATCTAAGCCAATCCATCTACTGGCGTATTTTTGGGAGGTGGGAGGAAATACAGAAGAAACCCACAAAGACATGGAGAGAACCTGCACAGAAACCCCACACAGTTTCCACACACACTTGACAGTAACTCAAGCTCAGGATCATTGGAGATGGAGCTGTGGACCATCATGCTGCCTACACAGAGTTCTGGTTTTGCCAAACGAAAAAGCATAAGCGATACGAGAACTGAAGTATCTTTCCAAAATCAGTGGTTGTTTGATAAACAACACTAAGTCTTACTACACTTAAACAGTACAGCTCTTGGGTTTAAAGATTAAAGTAACAGTGAGTGAACTGTAAAAAAGCTGGAATACTGAAATAGCCAAAATACTTGTCTGGTTCAGAATTGAGCTACTTAGAAAAAAAAACTAGAACATGCTAAAAAAAAAAAAAAAAATTGGCATATACTCGATATGACCAAAGGTAATTGGACACCCGAATCACACCCACATGTGATTCTTGAACATCCCATCCCAGATTTAGTCCCTGCCTTGCTGTTATAATAAATTGCACTCTTCTGGGAAGGCTTTCCACTAGATTTTGGAGCGTGGATGCTAGGATTTGTCCATTGAGCCTCATGGAAGGTCAGGTGTCCGTGTACTTTTGGGCATATAGTGTGAAACGCTATATGGCCAAATCCGCTGATTTTCTATAATCCACAAGCATATATGCAATCACTTCAACTTATACGAACTTATACGTGTATATGACCTTGGATACCCTTTTAAACAAAGCTGCAATTAACAAATCTTTGAGGTTGCTTAAGTGATTCTGCCAACCCTGACAAAACATTATCTAGCAATAATATGTACATGTATGGAGGAAAACCCAAATTATGAGAAAGTATATACAAAAGCTCATATTAGAACGTTTCAAAGGATAATTCACCAAGATACATCATCAATCATTTTCGGAAGTAAAAAAAAAAAAAAAAAATTCAGGGTTTTATTTGTGTTAAACGAACTGAGCTGCTAAATAATTCTCAGCAATTGTCATATTATCCTCACGTCCGATTTATTAAATTGGACTGGACGCGTCACTAGTCTTGCTACATATTAAACACCCCAGATTTATGTCCCCTAGTGCCTGTGAGCGTCACCATGTCCTGCCCAGAGTGCATGTCCTCCACCACTTGGGGGCAGCGTTACTGCATATTTGTGTCGAAACCGATATCCAAAGAGTGCTATAAATTTGTATTCCTACACAATGTATGACGCATGTAACATTGATCAGAAGCTGTGCGGCAAATTTAATTTAAGCTCACAGTGGGAGAAGGGCCGTGCTTGAAAGAGACTCAACAAGCCATCATTAGAGCAATTAGTAATCAGTGTCTGATTGAACTACTGGGTTTTTCTAGCTTTTAGATAATGCAGAGACTCCACAGGCTGCTGGAAGGAGAACAAGTAGTGTGTGTGTGTATATGTGTGTATGTAAGCGAGAGAGAGAGATTCATTGTACTTGTGCAGGTGAAGCAGATGAGATGGGCATATGATTGAGGCTTAGAGTGAAAAACGTGCACAAGGCAGACTGAGACGGTGCTGAGTGTGTGTTTGGATGGAGGCTCTCTAATGAATACCAGCTGGAGTCTGACTGGGCAGGATCTGGGACCCTGAGCCTGTGTCACCACTATGTTATTCATCATGTCTGATCATCTGCTGTAGGTCAGACAACACTGCAGTTTCCTGCCTTAAATCAATGCAGCAGAACTACAGAAAAAAGAACACAGTGAGGAGGGAGAAAAAAAAAAGCAAGAGAGTATACACTGTGCATGCATGGAAAAAGGCATATCATTATTTCACATTCTGTGGGATAGTAATGGAGAATGATGATTGGCTGGCCTTCTCTCTCTCTCTCTCTCTCTCTCTCTCTCTCTCTCTCTCTCTCTCTCTCTCCTAAAAGCCAAATTCCTGCCACAGACATGGTTTTCCAAAAATATGAGCTACCAAGTTGATGTGAGACACAAACCACGGACAACGCAAAAAAAAAATAAAAAATAAAATAAATAAAATAAAAAGACACTCTGCTTCCCCATTGGTATTTTCCGACCATCTATCTGTTCCAGGGCCTTTGAGGGTTCTGAGTCACCCTTTATTTCTAGTTTAATTCTAGAAAGGCTTTGGAGTTATGAGGGGCCATGAACAAGAGGAGCTGAGGTATTTCATGTCTTACCTCTAGGCCTGTGTTGTGTTTCAGCTGCGGTGCCTCGTCGTTGACGGGAATCACTGTGATGCTAATGGTGATGGGGGGGCTGCGCCGCATTAACTCAAAAGCAGTGGCCAAGAAAGTGAAATTGTCCTCTGTGGTCTCTGTGCCATCGTGAAAATAGTAGACTGATCCCTGCTGCACCTGAACATGGTAGAGAGAAGCAGCAAATAGAATCACTATTGTTGAACCAGGATATAATAATAATAATAATAATAATAATAATAATAATAATAATAGTGCACAGTATATATAAGTGCAAGGGCATTTCTAGGCCCACCTGCAGGGGGCCCAATCGCCCCCTCCCCCATCTCCCACCTCCATCTGGTGGACAATTCAATCTACTTGCATTTTTTTTTTTAACAATTATTAATTGGTGTGGGAGGGGCCAGCTATGCGTGAGTGGCGAGTGCACCATCTGACAGGTGAAATTTTCTGCCCGCTGTAAAAATGAAAAGATCAAGGCCAAAAGAGGAAAAAAAGTGGACAAAAGTATAGAGGTATGAGTTTAATGGACATTTTTAAAATCATCTGTCTGCGTCTGATTTTCGCTCACCTAGGGTGCCAGAATGGCCAGAAACGCCACTGGATAAACAGCATGCTCAGACTTTTGTAAGCCACAGCTCAATAAGGGTGAGCCGAACAACAAAGATTAATAGTACTCAACAATCACATCATGCACACTGAAGAGCACATTAAAATAGCAATAAACTGATATTAGTAGCTCGTATGCACCAGACTACATGGCACCATGGGAATAGATCTAATGACTTGGGCTGGACTGTAATAGTAACAAATGATGGTATCGCACTCATGCAGATATAAACCCAAAGTCTGGCGTTTATGTACATTTAATGCAGGCATTTAATGCTGATGTGTTGGGGTGGTTTTGCCCCGGGGCTGCTAAGCGATAGCCGCAATAGGAGATTGAACACAGTGCTGTGTGTAGATTATAAATGGCCTCCAGAAGATTGCCTCCTTGAGAAGGGAACAGCTTAGTATTTTCTCTGATTGCGAGTGTTTATCCGGCACCCTGGTCTTTTAGGGGAAAAACGACTCTCCTTATTTTGACTCATTCATTTGACTCTTTCTGCTTTGTGCTCATGAATTCCAAGTTCTAGTGGCTCGAAAGTCTCATGCCAAGCCTAATAGTAGGAGTCTGCTGAGTAACACAAAAAAACTGTTGCAACTGCCCTGGTTTGTAAGTTCCCTGAGCCACAGGCACAGAACAGCAGCAATGAAAAGAGCCATTGGTCCCACATGAGTGCATGGAGAATTCTCAGTGATGCCTGATAATGAGAAAGATGCAGGCTTCTTTCGTTTAGGCACCATTATTCTCAGATTTCAGCTGTTTGCAGAGCCGGTCTGCAATTTGTTCTATCCCCCATCTCAATATGGAACTCATTTAGAGTGCTGCTGAATTTTGTCATGTACGGCTCTTTAAAGAACAAAAAAGGATAAACGGAGAGTGAAAATCCCACACTATATCAGTTAAACCGTAGTACTGATATTACACAGACTTATATAACATTTTGTCTATAAATGTTGCAGTGTTTAGGCGACCTTTCCACGTGTCTGGTGGTGTGAAATTCTTCTAGTACTTTGAAACCCAGACATTTCTCACACTTGCAAATATGCCACGTAGCTCAATTTATATGAAAATTTACAGAGGTTAGGGGTTAGAGGTTAGGAGTTAGAGTTCGTCGTTTTTTTTTTCCTCATGAGAGCCTTCTGATTCGAACCTTCTGATTGGCAAAAGTGGACATAGAAATCCTAGAAGAAATTCTTGAAATAACATCCACTTTTGGTCACCAAGGCAGAAATCACTCCCGAACACTTCTGCTTTCCTTCTTCTGGTTCACTGATTCAAAACATTGAATCAAAACTTCCCAGAATTGAATGTTCAGGTTTACGATTCTCCTGATCTGGGCTTACACAGTCCCATCTCACAGTGGAGTCTTTGACAGACTGGCACTGCACAGAGAGAGCTGTGTGTGGATGCTTTATTATAGGATTATATGGGCCAGTTTATTTTGGCTTAGGGCAACAGGACATCTCCGTCAGAGTTTCCACTGGTTCTTAAACAGAGAAGGAGCTGAGGCCAAGCCCTACGCTTTACCATTAGGAACAGTGTCTAACCATCTCCTTGAGGCTCAGCACTGTTCAGCACTTAGTGCTTTTCCACCAGAGACCAGTCATTTTACTCTCACTCTTTCCACTAGCAGACCTCTGGACCACTGCGGTAAGCGTCACACAGCTAGCAGCCTCAGCAAAGCCTATTCTGAGAGGATTCAAAGAGAGCTAAGATCACTGTGAACTGAGAGATGGGAGAAACAGAAAGGAGGAAGAGAGAGGAGACATTGATTCCTTTTGTCACTGGAACACAAAGAATACCAATGCTCGGCAGTACAAACAAATGACACGATCAAAGTCTGGCCCAATGGCTGTTATTCGGTGAATGGCTTATAATTAAGATTTATTAACGTTATTTTCTTTTATTTTATGCGTGGCTGTCCTAAACGATACTGCTCATCCGGAAAGAGAACATATTTGTCTCCAGGAATATGTGTTTCACGTCGCATCCTTTTAATTAATACAAAAACATCCTCAGTTTCTCCTGCCTTCGGGCGGTCTGAGTGGAACCGTGATTCTTTCCGAGCAGACCAAAATGGTGAAATCCACGCAGCACCGGGCAGTGCTAACAAACCCGATGAGTCTGAATAGAGAAAGAAAATGCGATATACTCACATCATCCCAGGTGAAAGAGACAAGCTCATTATCACCGTTCAGGTATCTGATATTTCCATGCTGGGGTGTCTCCTCCATAAGGAATTCGATATGGACGGACTGGTAGAAAGGGTGCGTGATGTTGAGAATGCCACCGGAAAGAGTCACAGCATCTCCTTCCTTCACTGTGAGGTTGGCCACTTGGACAGGTATGAGTCGGGGCATGATGTCCACCTGCACCTCTAGGTCCTCGATTGTGGTGAAGCCATTGCTGACATCGAGCCTGAACATATCTTGACCCTGGACTGAGGCTGACACATACAGGATTGTGCCCATATTTATGTCTTCTTGTGTAAAAGACTGGATATAGTCCAGCACAGGAGACACTAGGCTTTCAGTATCATTGGTCAGTTTGACCACATGGCCAATACGTGGAGATTCTTTAATGGTAAACACTATCTCAGTAGGTGAGATGTCGGCCTGCTCCACCTGAAAGGAGGTAATATAGTGTGTGTTAGAATATATAGTTGGGGTTATACTGGAGACCTTTATGCAAATATAAAACAAAATAAATATTAAATTGCTTCTCATGTACATAATTGTGTTCATATATACAAATCACCAAACAAAATACGAGTTTCTCTTGAGATTATATGTATTCTTTTCAAATTCCTAAATTCAGCATGAATACTTGTTCATTTCAATCTCCGTCATAGGTCATAGTGATAGGGAAAGCTGGCATAGAATTTGTAACCAGGATCTATTTTACCCCCCCATTATGCATGTCAAGACCCCGAATAATATTAAGGACAAGATAATGTGATTCATAGAGAAAGTTCAATCTATTATTACTCTAATTATTGTGCTTTGAACCATGTTTGTCAATTATTTGACCTCATATAAATTAATTCGATTTTCGCACACACGCTTTCTTATTCACTGACCATCGTTTATCTCCCGATGAGATCAACATCGTGCACTTGCTTTGATGTGTGAGTTAAGAAAAAAAATGAATAATAGCTAATATACTACATTCAGGTCAGAAAAAGCACGGAGGTAACATATTCAGCCTTCTTTCATCAGGTTCAACCTAAGAATTCAGAACATGGTATTTATGTTCCACACTTTATGCAGAAATATCTAAAGTGTACTTAAAAAAAAAAAAAAAGAATGATGAAACTACAACCCAATTGATGCTCTAGGAATGAACACTTCTTCTGGTGAAAAGTGGTAAGAAAATGAAAGATTACGAAAAAATCTTTTACGGTTTTCTACTAATGAATATTTTATACCACATTAATTATGGTATAATTGGAAAAAAAAAAAAAAAAAGTCATCATGCAATTTTAAATTATGTTAGAAATAAGCTGTACTCAAATAGACCCTTACCCTTAGATGATCCTTATCGATGACAGAATGTTCCTCCTCATACACAACGATCACTTTGTTGGAGGTAACTTTAGGTTCAGACAAATATCCTTGCTTGAAGATCTTAATTCTGAAGGTGCCTTTCTCAGACACGTCTTTTGCATGAACCGTGAAGGTGAATGAGTCTGTGGACCGGAGGCTGTGATCACTGTGCTCATAGGATACCACTCCTTTCTTGAGGTCTTCCTGAGTGAACTGAGTAGCCTCAATACCACTGACTATAATCCTCCCATCACTAGGAAGAGTGTTTATTTCATATAGAATTTCTGAAGCACTCCTAATATCCATGTTGCACTCTGTGCCCAGAAGACTGGTGTCAAGAGTCTTGGTGCTGCCATAGTCCATGACAACCATGGTGTTATTGACTACACGCAGGTACGGTTCACCTGCCTGCACCTCTAGAAGTGCTGTGGTCTTGTGCAATCCGTCAGACACTTGAAGCTGGAACAGTTCCCGATCAGCACCATGATGGACAAACAGAACGTTCCCATCTCTCAGGTCTGCCTGTGTGAAACGGTAGAGGGGTTGCGAGGCGTCTGCAGAGGACACAATGCTACCTGAGAGAATTCCCATTCGAACATAAACCAGTTGGGTGTCGTTAAAGCCAGAGTCGTCATCCCTGAATAGAATATCATCAGTGGTCAGTAAACGCTGGCCATTTCTTACCACATGAAAGGGTTTATTAATGACCCTTTGAGGTACATAATCATTTCTGGATTGAATTGCTATGTTAAAAGTTCCTTTGAACACCTCCTGTTCTTCTGTCTGCAAATTAGTGCTATCTGTATTTACTTCAAAGACAAGAAAGACGAACTGGTCGTGGCTGACCTCCGAGCCATCATGTTTATAGATGAGCCTGTTTACGAGTAGATCTTCATTACTGAAGACTCGAACTGCACCCTCAAACCTTGGCACCCCGGGAGGGGAGTCCCGAATGATATGCCCATGCATAGGGTCTTGGACGATCCTGTACACAAAGTCTGTGGACAGTGGAGTCTGCACCCAGAGGTGTTCTTTACTAAGGACACTTTCATTCCCTTCTAGCACCAGCAGTCTCTCATTGGTTAGTACAGGGAGATTGGAGTCAGCTTTGACAATGATTGGGTACGTGTATAACTGTGAGTACTGATTCTCTGCAAAAACCTTAAACTGGAAACTGTCCTCAGCATCAAAAGCCGTGTTGATTAGGGGTCTGTAACTGATACCTCCAGCCTCAATATCCTGTTGGGTGAAGCCATCTCTATCTGACAGTTCTTTATTCCACAACATCAAGGCTCCCAGTGTTGGACACTTCCAAATGAGGTATCTGATAAAAACTGAGTCAGTATTCTTCCCTTTTACTGTAGCTTCTAACTCAGATTGTTTGATAACTCTTGGCTCCCTTGATACAATTTCAAGAGGGACGATATTTGCCGTTACTACGTGAGCAGGCATGATCTTAATTATGAATGTATTGTCTGGGAGAGTGAACTGTCCAAGGTGAGCGTTAAAATGAATATACTCAGTTTCGGTGTCCTTCAGATCACCTAATATTGTAGTAGTATACATTAGTCTATTCTGCTCCAGATCTGACTGATAGAAATGTGACACTCTCTTTGGCACACCATCATGTGCAATAATTTGCAGTTCTCCAAATCTCAAGGGCTGCGTAACATTGAATAAGATATCACCATTTTGGGGAGTGGCAGACACAGCCAGATTCTGTATCCCTATGGTGGAGTTGCTGCCCTGAATGAGGTGTAGGGCAGTGTTTGTCACCAAGGTCATTTGTGACTGAGTTACTGCTAGTCTAAAG
This sequence comes from Synodontis membranacea, assembly GCA_025674565.1. NCBI lineage: Eukaryota > Metazoa > Chordata > Actinopteri > Siluriformes > Mochokidae > Synodontis > Synodontis membranacea. The sequence continues at coordinate 4,383,851 of JAOVYU010000013.1, read as the reverse complement.
GTGGCTGACTGGCTGCTGTGGTTACCATCTGATATTTCTAGGGTGAGTCCATCCACTGAACCTCCTCTGTGGACATAGTAAATGAGCCCGTCCTTGAGCTGTCTGCAGGTGAAGTCTCTCAGGTTCCTACCAGGGTCCTCCGAATTCTCTAAGTAACCATGGGGGCTTGGATCAGAGGTAACGGTAACAATCAACTTGTCACACCGCTTATCAGAATCAGCTATTTTGACAAGGTTGGGGCTTAAGCGAGTGGGTCCATTTGCTGTGATTGCAATATCTCCACCGCTAAGCTGGGGTATGTCATTGACAGGGAGAATTTCCACTGGGAGCATGTATTGGTGGGGAGTTTTCAAACACTCTGGGAGGTTGGAACCATGTGCGACCACATCCAGTTGGATTTGATCACCGTACTTTTCATTGCCATCATGAAGATACTTAATCTTCTTATTTACCACGTCTAGGAGAGTAAACTTCTTAGTGCGCCTAGTACTGATGTTCATGTCTACAAGCCCATACCAAGGATCACTCTGAAGGGTGAAGATAATTTGAGATGGTCGTATTCCTGCAGCATTTAGATTGAGTGTTGGGTTCAAGTTGCTTATGGCAATAAAAGCTTCTCCACCCTCTGGAACCAGCAGAGGTGTGACATCCAAGAGCTTAGAAACATTTTGAAAGATTTCTGGCATATCCCGAGTTGGTGAACAGTGTCTTTGAGCTGGTGTTACACCCACATATCTTATCTTTGGTGGGGCTGTAGTTGGGGTTGTTTCAAAATCATAATAGCTGGAATAGTCATACTCTTCTCCTTCACACTTAGCATGAACATCTTTGGTTATCAGGGCATCCTGTAGGCTTCTGTCTTTAAAGTTCACCTTGATTTCTCCTAAGCAGCCAATGAAAGACTCAGATGTTATCTCCTCTTCCATACGAGTCAGGTAATCATCACGGAATATATCTTTCATTTTACTCTGGATACCTCCTAAGTACAGACTTCCCACAAGGTCCAGTTTTTCTGATCCATCTAGAGGAATGGAGACAGACTGACTATCTACTACTATCTCAAAAGTGTTTGGATTGACCTGCATTCTTATCCTGTGCCACTGATCATCATCCAGTTTGACTTTCACGTTATTTAGAATGACTATGCCGCTGCCCAGATCTGCCACACCTTTTAGGTACCCTCCAGTCATACCCAAGGCAATGAAATCAGATCCTTGACCTGGATGAAAGAGAAGCAGAGCATCTTCAATAGTAGTTTTCATCAGTAATTCCATATTGCGAGAATCAGTGCTGGCTCTGGTCCAGGTTGGGAAGGCTACAAAGGAGTCTGGACTGATAAAGCTGGTGGCCTCCCCATCTCCTGCTTCGAACTCACTGCTACAGCCTTCTTGAGTGTCATGACAGACAGTTGCAGCTGATGACAATATATTAAACTTATGAGACTCAAACTTGATGTCACTCATACAGCCACGGAGGAAGGGGAGAGCAGTGTTGAAGTACTTAACATCCAGGTCTCTTACGCCTCCAAGGAACACACCCATATCGATACTGAGGTCCTCCTCCGCTCCTTGCAAGTCAGTAAACGTTGAAAATAGGCTGTCCACAACCATGGTGAGTTTGTTTTCTTGTAGTGTAAGAGAAACATGATGGTCTATAAGATTGTTAAGTTGCACACCATATAAGGAGCTCAGCACTACTTCCCCTGATCCCATATCCATCCGTGCCTGTGGAGACAAGCACAAATACAAACATTATTATTATTATTATTATTATTATTATTATTATAAAAAAAAATTCTAAGGCACTGGGATTATTTGATGCATTAAAAAATAGAAACACTTCAGACATATGTCTGGTGTTATTTGGCCTTGAGTCTAAATATTTTATTTAAGTGACGACAGATATAAACTCAGATGTTCAGCTCACTCCAACTACAGGAGAGATGTTATCCATATGTGGTGGAAAAAACAGTCTAATTAAATAGAATGCAACCCAGACCAAATTGCAAGGCATATGAGCATTTATTACTAAAGAAGACATGTTCAATTTAAAAGTAAATAAATAAAAA
>JAOVYU010000013.1:4369881-4380798 GCA_025674565.1 Synodontis membranacea | reverse complement strand
GTTACAATATTGTTTGGTCTCTTAACAATGTGTTTGTGCTCTTCACCTGTAACCTGCCATTGATGAGCTCCACAGACAGGTAGTCTCTGCTTCCAGCAGCTAGGAGGAGCAGCCCACTGCGTCTGCTCGTCTTAAACTTCAAGGACAGATCAAAACTTAACAGATCCTGCAAAGCATCTATCTGGCAGTAGCTGTCCCCGAAGTATGAAACTGAAATCAGAAAAAGGGTATCATGATATAAGATGCATATAGCTAATTTGCTAAAAACTTAACAATAACCTACCTTAACAATTAAACACTTGTTAACTTATACTTTGATAAAGCACCTTCTGCTAGTAAAACAGCAGCCAGTCTTTTTGGGTAAGACCCTACTAAACCTAACTCCTCTTGATTTGACAACCTTATTCCACTCTTCCTTGCAAAAAGCCCAGATCTATTAATATGCAATGAGATCTCTTGTGCACAGCCCTCTTCAAGTTATTCCACAGGTTTTCGGTAGGATTTAGATCTGGGGTCTGACTGTGACTCTCAGACACTGATGTTCTTCTTCTGAACCCGTTTCCTTTGTCACTTGGATTTGTGCTTTGGGTTGTTATAGTGCTGGATGGTGACATTCTTCTTCATTTTTAGCTTTCTAACAGAGGTTTTCTGCCAAAGGTGGTGTTATCATGGAGCTATCTGTAATTCTCTCTATCCTAACACAGAGCCCCGGTCCCAGCTGAAGAGAAGCAGAAGCAGCTCCATAGCATGACACTGCCACCACCATGCTTCAATGTGCATATAGTATTTTATTTTTTTTTTGCTGGGGTGAAAAGCTCTCATGGTTCTATCCCAAACATATGAAAATCATGCTGGAGAAGTTCTACCATGGTCTCCTCAGACCATAACATGTTTTGCAGGGAGTGATCAGTATTTGCTAGATATTCCCAGTTCTTTGTAACGTTCATTGTGGTGTCCCAATCGTTTCTCCACTTCTTGATGATAGTATTCACAGTTTTTCATGGTAAATCTAATGTTTTAGAAATTCTTTTCCCCCCTTTTCCTATATCCTGTATATATTTCCATACTGATATCCTATACATACTTTAGATCATGACTTCAGCAGTTGGTTGGAACCAAGAAAATTAAAAAAAAAATAAAAAAATTCCTACAGATGACAAGTGTACGATTACTTTTGTACACGAGTTTGAATGCAGTTCTCAACTATAAAAAGGTGTGCACTCTTATGCAACCGGATTATTGTTTATGGTTATGTTTTTGAACTTGCTATATCACATTAGGTGAAAAAGGTTTCAGTTTCACAAAATTCACAAAATTCTGCAATTTTACCAGGAGTGTGTAGATGGTTTTTTTTTTTTTTTTTTTAATTATTATTATTATTTTTTAAAATATATATCCCCTGTATGCTGCTAATATATACAACAACTGCTATGATAAACCACAGATGTATGACTGGCATGCCGATTGAATATAATACAGCTGCCACAAGAACGAGAAAAGGAAATTGGAAAGGTTGTGGAAAATGCTTCGATGATTCATAACCCCATGAGGATGTTTGGCTGCCAGTAGTGCTACAGATTTTCCCAGGCTTTGGCTGTGTGATGTCTGACTCTTTGCAAATTCAGCCACCTGCTCAGCACAAATCTCTTCAGAAAAAAAAAAAAAAAAAAGTACTCTCTTCTCCCTCCACCAATATTATACACACAGGAAATGAATTGTTTCCCATTGCTTTCATTCTTGAACTAAACTGAGCAACAGCGCTAGGTCTTACAGGCAAACATTTCCAAGGCCTGAGCCAAGTGATAAAGATTAATGCACATTTTTACAACTGCCTACGCAATCTACTGTCTAGAAGTCACTTCACCATGACCCCTGGAAATCTCCCACATGCACTCTCAACACAGGCGTAGAGTTGGACGGCCTACATATGCATGAGGATGTTAAAAAAAAAATTAAATAAATAAATGCTGCTTTCACAAATGACTCACAATATCTAACTTTTAAGGACTTTATAATTGCTGAAAATGGTCAAAGTTAATGTACAGCCAATAGCAGAAACAGCATTTCATGCGTTGAAGCAAAAATAACCCCGAGCATCTTTCGGCATCTTTCTGCGCCCTTTCGGCACCTCTTATAATTATTCACCACTGTAATTTTGTCATTGAATCATGATTAGTCATTTCACTTGAAATGTGAATTGCGTCTAATCTGCAGCTCCTTTTCTCATTCAGTTGGATATAAAGTAAAGCAAAGAAAATAATTATACCGTACTGCTGATCTCTCCCAGTCTGTGAGCAACACAGTTAGAGAAACATAAAACGACTCAACAGGACAGCCCTTTTCACCCACGGTAAATCTCTTGTGAGGCGAGGTGGAGCCATCAGTGAGATCTCGTGCCTTGACTTCAAATTGGATGGAATAACTAAATGCAAGCCGATATATTTTATAGTTGACATTATTAGGAGTTGGCACTTTCTAACCTGTCTTCAGTTCGGTTTTGGAGATGTAACTGTGGCAGTTTGAAGCTGAATACTGCGGCTTAAAGACATACTCTGGACCTGACTTCTTCTCCAATCCATCTGCCTATTAGACAAAACCTATTACTTTTATTAGAGGTTTCACAAAAAGCCCCCCCCCCCCCCTCCAATTTTTTGGTTCCGTGTGAGGAAATTTAACGTATGTGTTTCTGACGTACGTGCTTTGACCAGAATTGCTAGATCAGTGTGACAAAAGTAGCACAATCGACAAGCAGGATCAAGACATGTAGTTCTTCCAACAAAGGTCCTAATGTAGTTTGGAATTACTACGCATTTTCCATAAACGTAAAATTATAAATGCGTTCTGTGCTGGCAGTGCAAAAGCAAACCCAGCTCAGCAGGAAGCACACACTTGGCAAGACTAATCTATATAACTCTGAGCAACACGTATGGAGCTAATTTATACCTGGTTTGGGGGGGGGGAGGACAAAATGTACATGCAAACCTGGCCACTACTAATTAGGCAAAGTTTAGTGGTTTGAATAGAATATGCAATTAAATTCCCATTGTTCCACCATTTTTTGTACCAGAAAAACATTTTTTGCTCCCTCAAATCCACATGTATAAGGGAGCGACACACACTCTTGCTGCAGTGCTGAAATTGTGCACGTAGGACTGTATTCTCATTTTGTACGTAAAGAGGCAAGGTTCTTTGCACAGGATGTAGCTTATTTATACTGTATGTGTATGTGTGTGTATGTGTATGTGTGTTTTGCCATTGGCAAGGTCTGATGGCTATGAAGGATGATAAATGGCCGAGTTTACATTTAGATCTTATTGGGAACTTTGCATGGCTTTCTGTATGCACCTTCAATGAATCTTCCCCTCTTCTCCAACTTTCAGTTGCCTAACACATGTCTGGAAGGTGAAACAACCACAGTTGGGCTACAGGAAGAGGTCTGGCATTTTGAGCTTTTCCAGGCATCCCCCCCCCAAAATCCTGTACATATAACATGATGCTGAATTTAATTTGTCAATGAAGAAAAAAAAAAACAGCCCACCATGGCAGTAACCATTTACTTTCTAAGCAAACCCACTATACTATGGACTATAAATAGTTGTTCCATTGGCTTGCTGATTTATTGTTCGGGTAGCGATGCAATGCTAGTAATTATGTGACACATAAGACACGAGCACTTACATGGTGCCACCGTGTATGACAACCTTCAGTGTATTCAGCAAACTTGAACACTGTTGCTAAGATTTGAAATATTTCCTGTGTGTCAGGAAGTGTCAGGTTTTTTTTTTTTTTTTTTTTTAAGTCCTTTCACATGAAGGCAAATCGTAAAGAAAAAAAAAGTAAACATGATGCGTCTGCCAAAAAAGAAAGTTGTTGTGCGATGGTAAGGAGTGCTGTATTTAATGTGGATTAGCTTCGGGCAAAGACAAAATAGTTACATCACAGCATAATGACCTCGGACATGAAACAGATAATCAGTTAATTAAGGGAAGGGGTGGTGGTGCTGCTTGATTCATGGCTATTCTCACCCGTAAAACATTCATAATGAAGTGCACCATCGACTAGGCCCCTTTATTAGAAATAATTAAGAACGTTTAGAGACTGAAGCCTGTTTGTTTGTTGAAGTTATTTAAAGCAGCTGTAACGTGTATTTCTTGATTTCTTTCTTTTTTTTGGAGAAGAATGTTACTCTGGTGTTTTATGGAGCCGTACAGTTCTGTTTTGCTTTTCTCGGCACGGCTCCGATTTACAACTGACCTGAAGTCTGCACACGGCTTGCGCCAAGTAACATCAAATCAAACTCCAAACCAGCTCAGCATCCCTTAGCGCTCCAATTCACAAAGATCCACCGAGGAGTCCAGGCATGAGTGGAATAATAATAAAAAAAAAAAAAGTCTGCCTCAATAGAATCCATATGGCAGCCTACATTCTCTTGAACATATACAGAAAGTTTCCAGATTTCAAAAAAAAAAAAAGCCTAATGGGTCAAAAAAACTTTTTAAGGGTCACTGTTTGGTGCTGCAATTCTCTAAGGACGATCGTTCCCTGAGCTGCTTCATGGATCGTTATTACTTCTAACTGACATGCATGAAGCTATTCTTTATTAAAATCGTGAACTGTTTTCCGTGATATTCCACTTCCTACAAGGAAGGCATGTGTGGAATCGTGACAAGTGTGACAAATATATGTAGGAGGGTTGTCTTTTTTTGTTGTTGTTGTTTATTAATCACTGCATGACTGATTGTGGGACAGAGGGAGATGAGTGAGATTGAGGGGTGAGAGGTGACAGGGTGGAGGAGAAGTCCTCCATCTGAAGCGAAAAAAAAAACAAAAAAAACCACCTAAAACCTTTCCATAACCTCTTTCCCTTCCCCCTGCTTTCTGTGTAAAACTATCCAAACTTCACAAGCTTTAATCGAATTCACATTGAACTCATGGCAAGTGCCGGGTTTCATGTTTACTTTGCAGTAACTCGTGGGGGGGCGGTACACGGTGGCTTGTCGTGTGTTACGCTACTGCAAACTTTTTCACGTCCCGCTTCTTCTGTGTTTATGCTGAACTCCATGCTGTGCGTGTGGGATCGGGACAACATCCACCGCACCAGTCTGAGAGACTCATGACATTCATCATAAACGTGCCGGCTGTATGATCTCACTCTGCTATCAGCGTTGGAAGAAAAGCAGCAGGCGGACGAGTCGTGCGGTGTGAAAGAGAGCAGGCCTGCTTTCTGACTCTTCAGCACAAAGCGCTGCTCTGTGGGCTGCCGAGAGTCGTGCTAGCGCTCCGCTTCACGGATCTGCAGGGTGGTACCACTGAATTCAGTGTAATTATTAACAAACATGGCTGAGAAACAAATGTTTATTTATCCTGGATTGATGTGGACGCAAAGGGTGCTTGTAGAGCTCCGGGTCCAGTTTGTTATCATTCTGGGGATCAAGTGAAATTGTCCAGTCGCACATGAATGAGCTGTACTAATATGCACATATATCATGTATACATCTGTGTTTTTGTGACTTGGAACAGCGAACTCGTCCATGTTTATTCCAGTGTACCTCTCCGCTTGGATTCTGACCCCTGTGACCCCTGCTACGTGGGGCCACATGCTTTCTGCCCGTATATTTTTCAGGGCCCTGACAACGTCCTGGAGAGGAGACGTCAGCTTGCAGAAGAAAATGCTGAAGCCTGGACCCCCTTACCACGAGGTAAGCTACCATGAAATCGCATGTTTCATGTTGCATTTTGTGCTAGGTTTCTTCTGTAGCTGACAATAATAGCGACTGTTCCATCTGCACTAAACACAGCGTGTGTCTGTGTGCGGCTGCATTGCATAATCAATCCGCGAACAATCACTGAGGAGCTTAGCGCTGGACAATGGCTGCTTTGTGCCGAACTTTTCCCCTTGAGTTTTTGACAGTGTGTAAAACCCTACAGTGTACAACCGAGCGCTCTCACAAATGAATAAAAATATCCGAGATTTTTAGGCAGAGATTTTGCCTCTGTGCTGCTGCTGTTTGCTGTTAGCACTGGAAGGAGTTACAAGAAGCCTATAAGAAGAAACACTGGTCCATTTGATCAAAATGGGAATTTAATTCTTTGCAGCTGAAAGCACAGGATGCTGGTCTGACCCCTGCTTAGGCCCCTTGCTTATGTTCTGTCTTCAGGGAGGCTTATAAACGCTTTTCCAGCAGCACCCCCAGCTCCCAAACCTTCCCTGAGGTCTTCAGGGAACTCCCTCTTAAGCAGTTGCTGCTTACGCCACTGTTTCCAACGAGCTACTGTTTCTCTACCACACCCAGTTCTCTTCTGCTCTCGCAACCAGTCGTTAGTAAAACATTAGGACTCCACTGCCACCTGGCTCCCTCACACCGCCGAAAATAAACACTCGGCTCGGGGAAAAAAAAAAAAAATGACAGCATCATGGAACCATTTTTCTTAAGTCACAGTATGACAGTACTCTTTGTTTTGTCCTCTACAGACCCCTGAGTGAGACACGTCACTCTGACATCAGCCACTCAAGGCTGGAGACTGGTGATTTTTAAAAGCATGCCAGAATTTGTTTTCTAAAAAGGTCACATTATGCTGTTGGAAAAGGGTTCACGAACGCATCAGTTTGTACCGAATGCTGTAAAATCGGACACCTTTCCTAGCCAAGATCGGGAAGATTGTACTTACAGCCGGTAAATGGGATGAAAGGCCTTTACACAGCGGACTTGCAATGAGAAAACGCGAAAAAGATTTGTGTGCACTGTCATTGTAGTCAAGACGGAGAAAGGTCTGGAATGGAGATGAAAACCAGGGAGAGTTTCATAATCTTGACAGGTTCAGACAATATTTTAAGATGACCGTGGTGGAGATCGAGGCTCTCGAACTACAGACAGCTGGTTGATTCTGAACAGCGCCTGGCAGTGTCCCTGAAGTAAGACAATTAAAGTTTTTTTTTACCCCTATAATTAAATAATTAATTAAGAAAAAAAATGGATTCAATACATAAATACCCCTTCATTCATATACAGACGTGAACTTTTCTCATACACGCCCCTCTGTTCAATTCAGCACCATAAATGAACATCAGGCTACAGTAATCATACAGTATGTAGGCTTTTGAGTGACGTTTCTCAGGCAACCTCATTTTCTCATTTAAAATTTCTCATCCTATCACTGCATTTCTGGAACGTAAAAACTAATCGGAGCATGACCCGCGTGATTTGGTGCAAATATTTCATCTGAAAATTTAGACCTGGTGCGTGTGGTCCCTTAGCCCGCTAGTTAGCTAACGTGCCTAATTTATATTGTTTTTAAAAAATTGCTGTGCGTAGCTTGCGTGGCTAAAACCTACATCTAGAAAGTAGCTAGTTAAGAGTAAATAGTTCTTCTTGCTGAGTTACCTACCTACTGTAAGTAAACTTTCTTCAGCTTACAAATGAGTTTATGGCAACTGGTTGGGGAGCATGCTGGTTTCCATCAATGTTGCAATTGCAAAACACACACACACACACACACACACACACACACACATGACGCGCTAAAATGGATCAGCGGGTTTTGAACAAAACTATGGGTTTTGAACAAACCATGTCATTCAAGTAAACATATCAAATACTGAGCAACTCTGAAATTCATGTAAGTGTTCCACTGTTCACTCTTGTCCTTGTCAGTAATAAAATAATAATAATAAAAGTAACAAAATTGAAGCATTTTTCACTCTGTGTGTCCAGTCACTGCAGGCTTGTTGTTTATCCACTTACAGAAAGTCAAGCTATAAGGATCTTCTAGTGTTACACCATCTGAAAGTGTTAGTTTAGCTAAAAAGCGCTCCCTGTCTCTTAGTGCTAATCCACGATGAGTGAATAACATATCAATCTCATTCCTGATTATAATTCTTAGATAGAATCTTCAGTCGGATTATAAAAGTACCATCAGGTTGCAAGGATACTCGGGTCTTTTCTGAGACCAGGTAGGGGTGTGCTCATCTTTTTCAAAACAAACATCGAAGGGGTCTATGGGTTAGACTCGGCCTTAGAAGCATGGCTCCGCCCACAATCCATGGAGCATCTAATGTCTTTTGTAGACTTTTCTTGACAGAAAAAGGAAGTAGGAAAAAAACAAAGAAAACTTGGAATTCCTACTCAGGACCTCCAGATGGTCTTCTCAGCTTGGAGTTCAGTAAGTGACGTCAAATCAACATGGCTGCTCCCAGCATGAACAGTAAACACAATAACACTTTTTTACCGGTTATTCTGTAAATACTAGCAAACACTTTAGGATCCGTCAAGCATACAAATACTTGTTAAACCTATAACACTGACGTCATGACAATCGTCACAGTTGAAAATGATGCAATGATGTAATTCCGAGCTCTGAATTCCCATTTCCAAGGTACGAAGCAATAAGCTTCAGGATCTCACAGGTTGCGACTATAAAGTTTGAACTTCGACTTTGTACAGTTTCTAAGGGCTCAATAAACTGATCAACACCATAGCAGGTCTTCTGCATGCAACATTTAACTAGAAATGATCCCATTGATTCTTTTATGGTAAAGCTTATTAAATTACAGTTGAACTACTGCGCAAGCTTCTTCCCTGAAAATACACACTAAGTGCAGAACATGGCTCAGTCTGCTTTAAAGTGTGCATGGTTAAACGCCTTATCAGGCTGTGATATGAGGTGACAGAGCACGCCGCTGCATTTCAACCTCTGTTAGATTTGCACAGCTGCGGATCACGCTCGCACTCCGCCGGGACATTTAGCTTCATGGTTTAAACATGCGCTCAGCTAGGGAGTCGAGATCCCCAGCATTCTCATTTCCAAAAAAAATTCCATTTTCCTGTTCTGCCCTTCTCCAGTCCTCTTACATTATTCCCATGGCTAGGCACTTGCAAACATATACAGAACGTGCAATTAAAAAAAAAAAAAAGGACGGAATGTGTGTCCATCAACTCCCAGGCATCCATCATGGCATTTAGATTTGCTTTTCTGTTCTCTACTAACAGGAAAAAAATGTTTATTAGAAGTCTGAAGTACGCACAGCCTGCAGATGGCTGCCAGACGTCCACACATAAAACATCCGTAAACACGGTTTTAAATTTTATATAGACAAGAATACAGATTTATTCAGATTAATGTTCATGCTCTTGGGGGATCGCTCCGCAGTTTGACTGGCTTTGTGCCTGCTATTGACATCTCTCAATCTGTCATTTATTTGAATTTACAACACCAGGACAATTTATTGTGACGAAGAAAATGAGACAGAGAGAGAGAAATACCGTCTAGAAAAGTTTGCACAAAGCAACAACGATGGACCTAATCTGCTGGGAATGTCAGGTTCTGGTTGGTGGTGCTCTTCTCACCTGGTGCTTATGAATGAGATCACCGTGAATAATATGATCGATTAGGAGGAACTGATAAGTCAGTAAACAATCCTGAGTGTCTGGGTGTTGTCTCCTGTCCCTAGCTGTCCCTCCCTCCCCCTATTGCATAAGTGCAGTTCATCGAAGACTGTAGTGTTCTGTTTTCTAAAGGTCCACTATGTAGCATTTAGTTGATTGCATCCAACTGAACGATCCGCCCCTTACCCCTCCCTCTCAAAGTGTGTATTATAATGTACGCTGGCCATCAGGGGCCCGTACCGTTCTTCCAATACTTACATTCACACTCCCTTGCTTTTTCTGCACTAAATATTACACATGGTCCTAAATTTTTCTAAATTCGTGAGCTCAAACTTATTAGCCAGCACCAGCAAACGCCGATTCCTGTTATTTCTTCTTCCTTGTCTTAGTTTCTTCATCTTCGTCTTCCTTCACACTTGGCGCTCTCTAGAGGTTTGTCCGTTCTGGGCGACTATAGCAGTGCAACGTGGCTGCTCCGTGGAACAGGACACAAAGATTCATAGTTACAGGTAATTATACACTAATGAAAATATACTATATTCCGTTTCTACTAATAGGCACATATGGCACCTTTAATCTATCGTCACTGCTATGACACTATAATTACCACCTTCTCATGAAGATTCATACGGATTGACGTTAAGAGCATCAGTTACATCCCACTTCTTCCTCCTTTCATCAGCTTCTTATTGGTGCAAAGTCTTTCAACATCTAACACCCCAAAAGAGCTGACAGAACATGACAAAAGTGTTTACGAGCACATTTCATTTGATGAGTTAAATGCTACGTATGATTTTTTTCAGGGGGGTCAACCATCGCTCTGTGGTCTTCAGAACCCCTAGCAGCATGGAGCATTAGCAAAATTACTGCTCATCCAGTCGGAAACATTTTTTTTTAAGTGACCATAAATAAGGATTTTGTCAGCTGTAATGAATCTTTCATATTAAATAAATTAGAATCATATTATAGAACTGCTAAGTGCGTACACATGCGTATTAAGCAATAACTGTGAATAGACACACGTGACATTTAGCTTGTGCAAAGAGCCAAACAGTCAGCATTCCTTACTAATTTTTTGCATTATAATTTGACTCCTATAGTGCAGAACTTGCTTACCACCGGCTGCGAAAATAATCCGCCAAAAATATTTCTGTAAGCTGGACTCTAATGTAAAAAAAAAAAACAATAACAAAACAAAAGTAGAATCATTTTAATCAGATGCAAACTACAGGCGTACTCAATATTCCATCATAGCGAACATGAGTTTCACCAGCATTCCGGGATTGTTTATACAGCATGTTTCTTCTCAAAGAGGTGAAAACATCTTATTTATTAAACGCAATTTACCAACAAAATGGCACGAGGTACCAATTTGCGAAGCTCTTTAACATGATTAAAATTTGTGCCGCGTATTCCGATTTCCGTTCGGGGGGGTCGGGGGGGGGGGGGGGGGGGGGGGGATGGGGATTGACCCTTTGTGGTCACCCAGGACTTCTAATGCACCAGCACTCTGACACACCAAATCACTCACTGG
>JAOVYU010000013.1:4230337-4241888 GCA_025674565.1 Synodontis membranacea | reverse complement strand
TCTCTCTCTCTCTCTCTCTCTCTCTCTCTCATTCTTTCGTACTCTTACTCATACACACATGCCTATTGGTAGACCTTCCATGCATCTATCTTTTCAAATGAATGCAATCACATCACTATCTGACATGTCTCGGATAAGAGAAAAACCAAGTAAACTCATACATCCCAGGATCATATTTGGTAAGAGTTGTAATAAAGCATGCATTAACAAGTGAAGCATGTAATATCTGATGTTTAATGAAAAGATATATGCCAATTAATTGGATTTTTCTGGGTATTTGATCAGATAGAAAAATATATACATAAAAGAATATTGTTCAGTATTGCAATCCCAGACTGCCATACAGTGTAGCCGCAAGCAGTGATTGGCGATCCCAAACACCAAGGGAGCACCAATGTCAGTTTCATGAATTGGTATTGGCAATGTTGATATTATGCCACGTCACCTTTGAGTAACTTACACTTAATTTTAAGTTTAATCACATTAATGTCTACTTCACTGTTGTAACAGGGCTTGAGATATCAACTTTTCATTCCTAAATTAGAATCAGGGATATCTTCACGCCATGCTAAGCAAATTTGGTGTGAATTGGATGAAAGAGTTGGTCAGTTGGTGGTGTTATGGCAGTGCAACACTATTGGCACATTTCTGTGACTATGCCCGTCACTGAACACAAATGTAAATTTTGGGCCACATTGTATAATGTAAAGTGGAATTATTGTATACTTTGCTTCCTGTTTGACACTTCAGTATGTCACTATTACAATGGGCAAGCTAAATATGGTCATTTGACTCACAATGCCCTCTAAACTTTAGAAAACATTTTTAGCATTATATCCCTACTAACAATTCAATACAGGAACATTTCTAACAGTATTTTACTGTCTTTCCATAAAACAATAATATGCTGTATCTCCAGCTATAAATATAAAGAAGTTTTCTGTTTTCAACCTGCTTCATCCTTAATATAGTATCATTCTGTAGTCTTTTTTCTGTGCTCAGTTCTAGTGTCACGATGGGCGAGTAGAGGCAGATGTAAATGCAGAATTAATGTTTATTTAGACAAACACAAACAAAACTCTCACTTACACAACATAGGCATAAATGAGAGCAATGACAAAGCATGGCATGCCAACAAAAACAAAAAGCTTGACAACCAAAACTGGAACTTATGCTAGTGGTCCTAATTGAGCATAACTCAAAACAGGTGCTAGTGATCAGGGACATGTGATGTGCAGGGAGTGATGGCAAGTGCAGTCCAGAAGTCCAACCTGGAAGCACCGCTCGAAGCTCAAGACAGTGCTGACATGACATCTACTGTAGAAAGTACATTTTACGTTCTTTGTTCTAAGTGTTCAATGAAGAAAACCCAGAAGTATTACATTTTATAAGATAACCCAATGGTGTGTGCAGTTTTTAAGCTTTGGTGAATTAGCTTCTACAAAGTTAGTTTGGAATGCACAATAAACAGACAATGCTGTGTGAGAAAACAGAGAAATAATTTTTCACCAGAGGAAAAAAAAAATGCTTGCAATGTTTGTTTGTGATGAGGAAAAAATGGACTTTAGAGCATGCAAGACAAAGATAAATAATTGTTTATCTGAGCATAGAAAGATGAGCCAATCATTTTTTAGAGCTTCTCTTTTTTTGTTCCCACAAAAGATTTGACCTTGGCAAAAGGTAAAAAAAAAAAAAAAAAAACAACAAAAGAAAAAACCAGAGTGAACTCGCCTATTGACTCTGTTGTCATCTCTTCAACTCTTTCACCCAGTAACTTCACAGATATTTCACATTATATGGCAAACCATACAGCATATCCTTCATACAACTTGCAAGAATTAGTCATTGTTTTTTTTTTTCTTTTTTTGTCATTTCAGGCTGAATAATATGATGAATGAAGATGCATGAATGAAGCTCCAGTGCTACCAGCTACAGATAATGTTTAGCTAACATGTTCATAAAAGGCAATTTTTTGCTCTTTGCTTTAAAAAAAATTAATGTTTTAAACTCAAACTACATTTTTCTTCTATTATAAAAGTATGATGTTTTGTAACTGTTTAATGACAAAATAATCAAATCTAATTAAAAGCAGTAATTACTGTATCCCCTGTAAAAAAAAAATGCAGTTTATCGCTATAGACTATCCAGTATAAAACTGTAAAGTTACAATGATTACAGCAATACTACATTACTGACACTGCCGCCATTTAACCACGTAGGGATGTAGCTAAATACAAACAGATAAGGCAGATAATGTGTTCTAAACAGATACACATACTGTAGTCCTGCTGATGATTATGTTTTTAGAAAGTTTGTGGGAGGTGTTTGCTTTCATATGGTTCAGGTTTGGGCCAATTCATTAGCATGATATAAACAGGATACACATTATTCTGCACAAACCTGCCTTCAATTCACAAAAGAAATATGCTTTAACTTTTAATTAAAAACGATGCCACTGCATATATCGCCCATGCAAACGACCTACTCCGTGTGTATTCGTTACACATGAGCCTGTTTTGCAAGTGTTTCACAAAAGCCTTATCATCAGAGAGTCAGCTATGCAGTCGTAAGTACCTCTTTTCTGGCAAACGCAATAGATGAATCAGTGATTTAAACAGCATAAACTGATGCTGATAGACAGTTTTTATACATCGCAGTAAACAGATGCAAACATAATCAACAATTTACAGCAGAATTATGTTTGCTTGGAAGATACAGTATAGAACAAGCTACGCAGTATATTCAGAATAGCAGGTTGGTGCACAGATTGGGGGGGGATAAGAGTCTGGGATACGAGGGAAATTTATATTAACATTAAAAGCAATTCTTACAAAGCAAGTTGCTTTTAAACCTACAATATCTTGCCCATCTTGCCTGAGAAAGATAGAATGTTATCTTGTGTTCATGAAATATACAACAGGTTACCAATTTTGACAGAAAATGTAATAAAATAGACATTATTTGAGGGGGCAAAGACTTATTTTCGTTACACATTTTGTTTGTAGGACACTTGTCAAGTTAGTCTATGCACTTTAGGATATTTTCTTGCTAGCTTTTATTAAAACTCTCAGTTGTGCTTGTACTGTAGCCTTATATTGCCTTTCTCTTTCCTGGTCAGGGAATGCAATGGCTTTTTTATTTTTTATTTTTTAGCTTTATCACTTCATGACACTACTAAACTAGTATGCCCAAATAAGACCCTCTCTAGCTACAAGCACACCTTCTCTAAATCTCCTCATGTGAATGCTCCCTAGAATATTGCCGTGTACCTTCGTCGCCCTCCAGGCCTTGAAAAAAGCTTTTCAGTTGAGCGGCGCTACAAAAAAAAACAGCCTTCTTGTTCGTATCATGGCCTCTACTGACCACATTGCTGACATATAGGCCTGCTCTGAATGTGGCCTGCTAATCGTCCATAATCAGTGGTGGAACAAGTGCAAACCGCACTGCCTTGAGTAAAAGTACTGCTACTGTAGTAATTATTAACTTGAGTAAAAGTAAATAAATAAATAAATAAATCAATCAATAAATCAATAAATCAATAAATAATAATAATAATAATAATAATAATAATAATAATAATAATAATCAAGAATAAAATGAAATAAGCTGTCTAGTGAAAAATCACATGATTATATATATATATATATATATTTGCAATTACAACTGACATCCAAAAATCACCTGTATTAATGCTTTTTTTTTTTTTTTTAAATGAGCTATGCTTAAGTGACCACCATCTTGATAATCAACATAATATATAATAATTGTCAGACGACTAGATGCTGTTGGGGTTTCAGTAGCTGGCTGAGTTCATTAGCTATTTAGCTCATGTTATGCATATTTCTATCTATATAGTTAGACAGTAAAGAGATAGACTCTAGCAGCATTTAGATATATTTAACAAAACGTGTATACTGTAAAATGTATACACTGTACACTCTAAAACAGTTGTCCCCAAACCCCGGTCCACCGACCCGTACCGGTCTGTGGATCATTTGGTACCGGCCCGCAAAGACAGAATTTTGTGGTTAAAATTATGGTTATTTTTCTTTCATTAGTCTGTGCTTCACTCTGGCACGCCGTTTCACACATCAGCAGCACAAGATAACCCATGAAAAAAATTAGCCAAAAACAAAATTCACTGGAGAGCTTTTTCGGGAAGGAATGAGCAAACGATGGGACAGCAGAAGGGTCACAGACTGCAAGCAAAAAGAAAGCTGCATTTAAATGAAAATACCGAGATTCCTACCTAAGTTACAGGTTCATCGCAACAGGTGATACACAAGCTCCACACCTGGTATGCGAACCCCCATGCCTCTACCCGGTCCGCGGAAAAAATTTACATACATGAAACTGGTCCGTGGTACAAGAAAGGTTGGGGACCTCTGCTCTAAAATGTCAAAGGAACTAGCTAGCTAATCTAGGTTGATAGTTGAGCTGGAAAATGCTCAACACACATTGTCTTAGGCTTGTATAATTTGCAGGTATTTAGCACATTGTTTCCTTTTAAGCATTAAAACTGATAAATCAGCTTAGGGATACTGTCTGTACTGTTTCACTCATCGCTGGAGCTGATATACTGTAGCATTTGGTTCCTGAGGTGTAGACTTTCAGCAGGAAACTGCTTTATTTTGATTGGGTCTCATAATTTGAATTTGAATATAATTTTTTTCTTTTCTTTTCTTTTTTTTTTTTTTTACTTTTGTAATAATGATCAAAGTTAAATATTGTAATAAACAAATATGGGTTGATGGTTTAATAATATTTGTAAATGTATCATTACAGTGATCTACATAATTAAAAACTGTAAAAAGAGTACATCCACCCCTGTCCATCTCTACCAAGATGTGGATTATTCCTACTGTACACTTTTAAACTGAGTCAATTTAGATTTTCTTTTCCTACCAACTTACTTCTGACTTCTCATCAGGACTTTCTTTCTGAATTTCCTGTGCACTTTTTTTTTCCAAGGATTTTACCCCCACACTCAGTCACTCATGGATTTAATTAAGAAATGCAACTCAGTGACATGCCATCTTGACTGTGCACTCCTGTGCTTAAAGAATATGTCTAATATCTCTTCTCCTACTTCTTACCTAATCAGTGCATATCTTGTCATGGCACTGTACCATCAGATCTAAAAACTGCTGCAGTAAGATCTGGATTTTCTCCCTCCCATAGCACCGAGAACGCTCTCCTAAAGGTCTGATTCTGGTGCACTTAGTATTCTTCTTTTTGATCTTAGTTTAAAATGCTACACAGTTTTAATTTTTTATTATATGCATAGCAATAAAACAATGATTAGTTGCTATTCGACAGCACAAATGTCCAACTTCAACTCCAACTCCAAACATGTGACATAATTGTACAATAGCTTGGAGCAAGCCAGGGCTCCAATAACGACAACGACTCTTGTTTATAACAACAACCTTAATTTTTATTTCTTCTTCTCTTCCCATTACATCCAGCCTTTTCCAACTGTCTAGAGCACCATAGTGTCCTAATGTTCCACTACATCCCCCCCTTTTAGTCATTAAGCTTTGAACTCTTAGTTTAAATCGTGTGTGGCCAAAGAACAAGCCACATGTTCAGCATTGTGTATTTTCTTCAAACAAGAACAACATATGTGTATTTTTATGTGTATTGTCCAGTCTTTCCGGCGGACGGGAGATTCTGCCGGATCTGGTCACAGTCACATTAGAGCCAGGCTAGTTGGGCTCTGGAAAAACAGTTAGCTGAGCGTGGTTTCTCCTCAGTATTCCCAACTCTGTCTCCACATTGTGTGATCTTGGAGTTGATGATGTTGTTTGGACTCTTCCAGTGGTCTTTGCTGTCCTTATCCATACTCGCTGGCCCAGTTCCAGTATTGTCAATGGTCTCGCTCTGTGTCTTGCTCCATATATTTCCTTTGATTCTCTTTCAACCTTGTGTGTTTTTGTTTGAAAGCTTGGAGGTCTGGCCACTTAGGATTGAGAGTTTGCGGAACGACTGGAAATGTGGTCCTTAATCTTCTCCCCATCAGGAGTTCAGCTGGTGACACTCAATGAGCTAATGGGGTTGTTCTGTAGGCTAAGAGAGCTTTCTGATGATCTTGATTTTTCCTCATTATTTGTTTCACTGTTCTGACTGCAACCTCTCCGCTTCCACTCCTTGTTGCGAGCAGTGGTTCAGTGCGGTAAGTAAAGTACTGACAGCAGACCTCAAATCTTTGTACCTGCTCTCTGATGTCTCGTGATAACCCTGGCTACCACATGGATTGTTGTGCTCTGGCAAAGCACTTCATCATGCCATGATGGCCCTGGTGGATCTTGTCAAGCATTTCTCTGCGTGTGGGTGCTGGGAGGAGGATCCCTTCAGCCACATGTATCATGTGTCTGCTCTATGTGGCCAAAATCGTAGGAGAAGCTCAGGGACTGCTTTTCTGTGTACAGGCCACCCTTTGTCTGTGTACGTTCGGAGTTGTCTCATGGTTCCAACTTTGTTCTGCAAGTCTTTGATCTGTTCCAGTTTTGTTTTTGTTGCAGGTATATGTCCTATGATGTAGTCGATGTAGACTTTGCACTCTCTTTCCGGAGTATCACTCTCCATGGTGTTTTCAGGTCCCAGTGGCGCTCTTGACAGTGCGTCAGCTGCCACCAGCTGTTTCCCTCAGACATGAAAGATCCTGTACTTGAATCTTATCATTCTCTGCCTAAACCTGAGAATACGTGGTGGTAAGTCATCCAGTGCACAGGTGCCTAACAGTGAGATGAGAGGCTTGTGATCTGTATGTATGGTGAAGTCTAATCCCAGGAGATAGGCACTCAGTCGCTCACATGGGCCTCTTTCTCGATCTGTGCATATCGAGCTTTAGTGGACGTTAGACTTCTGGATATGTACAGTACTGGTCTGATTTCTCCGTCTGACTGTCTCTGCATCAACACTCCTCCCAGGCCATAGGACGATGCATTGGCTGAGACATGAGTTTCTTGCTTTGAACTGTATTGCACTAAGACTGCTAGTGAGCTTAGCTCTTTCTTTACTGCCTCGAAACTGTCTTTTGTTGCCCCTCCCATGTCCATCTGCTGTTGCTTTCCATCAGCTCTATCAGAGGTTTTGTGAGAGTAGGCAATTTAGGGGAAAACTTGCCAATGTAGTTCACTATTTTCATTGAGGGTCAGACCTGCACTCTCAAACTTCTTAAGGACTTCACACTACCTGTTGTCATGCTCAATTTGGTCTTTGCCAAAAACTAAGATGTCATCGGCATGGCACAGTGTTCCTGGTTTGCCTACGATCTGGTTGATTCTCAAGTGGAAATGCTCGGGTACTGAGGAGATTCCGGACGGGAGTCTCCTGAAGCAATATCTTCCTAAAGGAGTTATGAATGTTGTCAAGGGCTCAGAGTCTTCATGTAAGGGTAATTGCCAAAATCCTAATGTGGCATCCAGTTTTGAGAACACTACTGCTCCATCTAATTTTGCTAGTGTGTCATCCACAGCCGGCAGTATGAGTCTCTCACAACACTTTCATTGAGCCTTGTCAGATCTACACAGATCCTGATGTTTCCATTGGGCTCCGGGATTACCACCATCCCTGCACACCATTCTGTCGGCTCTTGAATTTGTTGGGTGACGCCTATGTTTTACTTCCTCTGGAGCTCGGACTTCACTTTATCCATAAGGGGTAATGCTACACATCCACGAGCTGGCAGGGCAAATGGTACTGCCCCTTCGACTATCTCTATCTTATAGCTACCCTGAAGTTTCCCCAAGCCTGAGAAAACCTTTGGGAACATCAATTGTTGTTTCCCATAGTGTGTACTGCTGCTACCTGCTGCAGCAGTGGTAGACCCTGGATGGCAGAGAGGCCTAGCAGTTGCATCACTAGATCTTTCACTACAAATAATTCCTGCCTTGGTTTCTTTTTACCCTTTTTCAGACATGCATTGTATGTGCCCAGTACTGTCAGTGGTTGGTTATCGGGGCCGCATATCCTTCGCTGTGCGTTTCGCAGATCACCATCTCTGGCTCTTGAGTGCATAGAATCAGGTATGGTGGTGATCACCGCTCCAGTGTCTAACTTAAAGTTAACCAACTCTCCATTCATCTGAATGTGCTGTCTCCATATGTCTTGTCTCTGACATTGAATTCTTCCCATGAATGCATAATCTGTCCCCTCGTGGCTTTCTTCGATACCCTCTACTCTCTGTCCGTTTTGGCACATGGCCGCGAAATGGCCTTTCTTTTTGCATTTTCTACACTCTGCTTCTCTAGCAGAACATTGTTTCTGTGAATGCTGAGATCTTTTTCTGCATCTTTTGCAATTTTCTGTTTTCAGGGTGAAATAACTTTTTTTTTTTTTTTTTAATTTTCCTCGTTTTAGTGCCACTATAGTGTCCATATTCACTTCCTTAATTTCAGACTTTTCACGTCTAATCAGTGGCTGTTGTTTCTTAACTTCTTCATTTTGCCTGACTTGTGTTATTGTTTTAGCCAATGTAAGATTAGGGTCTAACTGTAATTTTTCCGATAGCTTAGCATCTCTGATTCCTACCACAATCCAATCCCTAATCATTTCTTCCAGCAGAACGCCATATTGACAATGCTCAGCGAGCTTGTGAACATCAGCGATAAAGTTTTCCACTGTTTCGCCTGGCTGTTGATATCTGCTATTAAATTTGGCTCTCTCATATAGAGTATAACATTGTGTTTACCAATGAAATGCTCACCCAGGGTTTACACACATCTTCATATCTCTTTCTCTGGTCCTCTTGTAATGTCAGTGTGTTCAAAACATCGTCACTTTTCTCCCCCATAATATACAGCAGCAAGTTGACCTGGTAGTCTTCACTCTTCTCTGCTAGGCCGAAGGCTATCCTAAATCGCTCAAAACAGCGCAGCCACTGCTTCCAACTGCTTGGCTCATCAAAGTTAAAGTTTCCCAGAGGCGGTATCAAAAATATCTGGTCCATCCTTTCGTTATCCCTCTCCTTTTTTTTTTTCTTTCCAGTGACGAGACACCGAACTAGCTGGTTTAACTGCTTAGCAGCACGCTAGGCCGCACTGCAGGGCAATGCACGCCTTGCGGGCCGTTCGAGTAGTAAACGGTTCTTCTGTTTTTTTTTCTTGTTTGTCTCATTGTTGTATTTTACTGACTTCCCCCGCATTCTTATCACTTCTGACACCATGTACAATAGCTTGGTGCGAGCCAGGGCTCAAATAACGACAACGACTCCTGTATATAACAACAACCTTAATTTTTATTTCTTCTTCTCTTCCCATTACATCCATCCTTTTCCAACTGTCTAGCGCATGCTAGTGTCCTAACGTTCCACTACAATAATTAACTGTTATTGCACGTTGTGCTGATGATGCCCTATATACTGCAGATATGCTTCATATCAGTTTCATCATCACTACTCCTCTTCCTCTCTCCTTACTCTCATCTGTCTGTCTATGCTGATCTTTTTTTTTTATTGTGTCCTTTTAATACTAGGTTGGAGAGTTGATTGGAAGCTTGCGGGAAAATCTATTAATTAATTAATTCACATTTTTTTTTATTAAATATGAATGAAATATGAATGACCCATAAGGAACTGAATGGTCTTGCCACAAAGAGCTAACTTTTAGTTTATTATGATCTGCAATAACTACTTCAATCAAATGGTGCAGGGTCTTTATCAGTACCTAGAATACTGAAGAATACAACAGGGGACCGTTGTTTCCTACAAAGTCCCCCAGCCATGGAATAACATTTTAATTAGTATTCAGTACTTAGACAAAGTCACAATCTTTAATTCAAGGTTGGAAATCTATTTATTTAGTCAGGCATTTAGTTTAATAGAATTTTTTGTGATGGTGGATTGGTGGGATACTTTATGGGACCTACAGTATTAGTTATGCCTTTTAGTTATGCTTTTAAGTCATAGCTAGACCTTATGGAGTATCCTATTGCATCATAGTATATACCCCTTTAAACCACTGTAGGATAAGAGCATGCCTAATAATCTGTTTTTGCTGTCTGTCAAGCTGTATGTGATGCTTATGCATGAAACCTTTTTATGGCTGACATTTTTCATTTCCTCTTGGCCCTCTGGGCTTACCTGATTCATCCTAATACTCTACATCTGTGATTTTCTCTTGCTATGAATGGTCCCACACGGATACTCTAAAGATTTCCATAAAGATTGTTAATGCCTGTTCCCAGTATAGCCTCGGATTCCTGTTCTTGGCTAACAGGAGTGGCACCCAATCTGATCTTCTGCTGTTGCGGCCCAAATGACTCACGGTTCAGCTCACACACAGTTTTAAACAGTGGTTTACACCCTCCAAAATCTGAATGGCTTTTGCTTTCACACAAACAGCATATAGAAAAACACATTGTGTTGATCGTTTGTAGACCATTTTTTCCTAAATTGCTATTTTCACTGCTCACCCTAGCTAGATTTCCCCTTTAAAAACCATCAGCTTCACAGAGTGATGGATACCATGTGCAACTCTTTTTAGAAAAGATTTAAATAACATACAAAAATGTGCAAGAACAGCATGGAAATATTCTACAAATTTTTTTCTACTTTTGATTCCAAAGAAATTATGCTATTTGAATACTTATATCTTTACAAATTTTGTGCAGGTGTTTTACTGAGTAAGTTGGAATTTCACAAGGTATAATATACTTTTAGTAAAGACTATTGCTTACTTTATACAGTAATGCCCAGAAGACACTATTATTGCCTAGAAATCAAGACTACATCACACTGTGTTTGTTATGTCTTGGGAAAATAAAGCTTCATAATAAATACACAAATAAAATACACAGCAGTACAATGACCTTTGGCATGCTCTTGAATCAATGATACCCTGTTTAGCATACAAATGAACAGCATGTGTGCATCCATGCATCCATCTGTTAACACTCTCCTTAGAAAGCTGAGATGAGAAAATGGTAGGAGATCTACAGTATGAAAATGCAATGTGCTAAATAATGCTCTTTATTGTGGCAAGTATCAGTAAAATACTTGCAGAAAGGCCATGAATGATGCTTTTTATATACAGTACACTGCTGTTTCTGTCTTATCTGTGCTCAGGTTGTGCACAATGAAAACTGTGACAATAGCATATGTTTGACAATAGCATATGCTCAGTAATGGATTTATTTGTGAAAGATCCTGAGGAGATGATCATGTCTCTGTAGTGATTTGACAATTTTCATGCAGCAGGTAAAAGCTATCAAACCTCTTTCATGGTCTTGAGTATAAACCAGCCAAGCCACTTGTCATCTATGGCAATGTGTTGCAGTATTCTGGGGGGAATGGGGGGGGATACTTTTGAACTTTTGCATCAATATAAATCAGCAATGTCACAATGATCATTTGGTGCGACCATAATTTTCCTTCCAAATAATCTATTCCTTTTATATGCTTAAAATTTACAAGTACAATAGTATCTGTAGAAAAACACTTATGCATAATTTATGAGTTTCTATACGAATATATTTGTGCATTATAACAGCACAGACTCCTTGTTCACATACAGACTTACAGGGTTATTTTTTTTAAGCCCATAAAGCT
>JAOVYU010000013.1:4167140-4177939 GCA_025674565.1 Synodontis membranacea | reverse complement strand
AATAGAAAGAAAGAATATTACATTACATTAAAGCCAACTTAACCCAACTTTATCCGTCTATCCATCCATCCATCCATCCATCCATACATCCACCCAAGAAATCACAATGTAGGGAGTTCTGTTTAGATGTGCCAACTGGCCTGGTTTGGTTTGATCCAAGGGTTGAGTGGGGGCCTTTGTGTGTGGAGTTTGCATGTTCTTCCTGTGATTGTGTGGGTTTCCTTTCCTCTGGGCACTCCAGTTTCCTCCCACAGTCCAAAAACCTGCAGATTAAGTCAACTGGCTACTCTAAATTGCCTCTAGGTGTGAACAGCTGTCTGTGTTAGCCTTGTGATGGATTGGCGACCTGCCGAGGGTGTACCCTGCCTCTCGCCTTAAGTCAGCTGGGATTAGTTCCAGCTTCCCCTGTGACCCACCATGGCCAAATGGCATAGAAAATGGATGGAGTCAGGCAAGTCCTGATTTAATGAATTTATTTTGGGTGTTTGAAACCTAAAGTGCTGACCTCAACATTCAGCAAGTAAGGTAATAGACTAAACATAATAGTTATATAAGCCATAAACCGCTACGTTTCTCTCGTACAATCGTATTCTGTCTATTTGAGGTTACAACTGGAAGCGTTTTGGCTTTTAACATAATGGGAACAAGTGGGATTAACCTTTTGGAACAGGGTACCATGGCCAGACTGGAATCAATGCAGGCACAGATAAAGAACTTTCCACTAGCTTTAAATGAGGTATTAATGTCATACTTGAAATTACACTTCTGCTCTGCCGTGTCCCTTTCTCGACAGGATTTTTATGAAAAAAATTCTCAAACAAAAATGGTGAAAATCCCCTAAGATTACACACCTCCCAACACCCCACCCCCCCATATCCTTTATCACATTGGGCTTTGAGTGTTTGGTGTGGGAACTCGGGAAGATCTCCAGGAGTTCTGCACTGCATGGCTCCAGCATAGCAGATATGAAGTACAGAACCCTGAAATTAGCCTTCTTTCAGAGTGTGGCTTCAAGTGTGTGTCTGCTTTAGGAGGCCAAATCGAGCACCTGCTGGTGCTCTAACTTAAAAAGGGTACTTGAGGATAAACTAAGGCAATGGTGAATGGAACTAGTGTGGAATATCCCATCTCCCCTACCTAGCACATCGACTTCAGGAGCAGAATTCTCTTTTCCACACTCTCTCTGGCAGGATCCACAGCAAAGCAGCTGCCACTGATACTGACAAAGAATATATCTTTTCCAGCCCCGGACGTACGCTGTAGTTATAACAATAGTGTACTACCTAGTACCATTTAGCAAAAGATGCACACATTATTAAATTGAAAAAAATAATGGGGATAGAATATTCATGTAAAAATGTGCAAAAAAAATCTACCATCTACAATAGTGACTAATGCAGAAGAAAGGTGGGCATTCTCTTATAAGTATTATTTATATAATACTAATATTTATCACAGTAGAAAGCAAACTTCTGAACATCACAGTTCCAGTGTCCTGGTTTCAATCGTGAGCATGAGTTACTCTCTGTGAGAAGTTTAACATGTTCTGAACAATTGCACATGGGGTACCTTCTTTTTGTCCTGTTTCCTCCTACTGTTCTGCAAGTATGCGAATTGGCCATGCTAGATTGCCCCTAGCTGTGAAAGAGAGGGTGTATATATATGACTGAGTCCTGCAATAGACTGGAGTTCCATCCAAGGTTAAATCTCCAGCCTTGCCCCAAGTGTTGCCATAGGCTCTGGATCCACTGATCAGGTTAAAGTGGTTACTAATGATGAACGAATTAATGAATTATTAAGACTTTTTCAACTATTAACATACACTTTGATCATTTCTGTTAAACACTGTATTAATTCTTTTATAATTTTTTTATGTGAGATTTATGTTGAATTGGTATGAAAAATAGTGCACCCATAAAATGGAAAGCATCGTACCCGTGGTTCACTGGTTAAGTGGAGGGTGACAGGCTGACAGGGTGTTTTCTTTCCTTGCTGTTTACTAATAGAAAAGTTGTCACCTCATGACAGATAAAAAATAAGGCGTTCGAACTAGGTGTGAAAGGCATTCATGTTCTGACACAGAGTATCAAAACCATTCTACCAGCACTTTACTGGCCGAAAATCCTATTGCATGTGCTCATTGGAGGAACACTTCAAGTATTTATGAATGCAGAATCAGATGGATGATATAGTGAAAAATGTTATCCGATACAGATTGCAATTACTGCAACGTCCATAAATGCACAAATAATTTACAGAATCATCTGCATTCAAGGTTTTGCTCATTTCCCACCAGTGTGCTTGTGTCAGGTCAGCGCCAGAAAGAGCTTTCGGAACTGGTGTTTGGAACTCTTGAACTACACGCTTGAACTACGTTTCCCATCAGCCTGAGGCTGATTGAAACTCCTTGTGTCTCCTGGACATGAAAACACATGCAATCAAAACACGGGACGTAGCAACATTTTTTCAAGTCCAGGAAGCTCTTGTGGATAAAGGCTGTCATGTCTGGACAGAAATTTATGTCCGAACCACAGAGAGATGGCGCACCTCACGATTTTGCAAATGGTTTCATTGACTTTGCGGACAGCGTCATCACCCCACCACCAGACTTCGCAGATGGCTTTGTCACTGCATGCCAGGAATTTGCAGATGCCGCTTTAGTTTGAGATGCTGCCTGGATTTGAGAACCATTGGGTCATTCCGGCTTCTGACTTTCGCTTGGAATCCTGGACGTCTTGTCTCCTCCATGCTTGACATCAGTCAACTTCACACATCACTGTACCTCCAAGCTCGAAGTTGGTCGTCACTCTGCTTCCTTGCTCCACTACAGACATCACTCTGTCTCCTGGCTACACCTCGGACCTTGCTTCTCCCCCTTGTCTTGTTGGGTACGTTGCTCCATCCTGGCTGTGCAGTATACGTCATCCAACCAGTTTTGGCTCTGAGGACAGCACCGTTCCTCTCTCGGCTCTCATTTTCGGCTCCACTCCCCCTCAGCCTTTTGGAGGCTCAGCTCCTCCCTCTGCTCTCATGGTCATCACAGCCCCCCTTGGGCCCCTCTGTGGCCACAGCTCAGGGTTGGGGCTCGTTCTCAGCTTCCGGGATGATTATCAGGCCAGGGCCATCTCGTGATGTGATGGAATTAGGAGCATTTTGGGGGGCCCTGTTTTAAACTCTTGAACGACACTCTTTGTACTCTTAGCCTTTGCACATCATATGGGGCTGATTGCACCTTTTTGTGTTTGTACCACGATATTTAAGTTCCTGCTTGTTTTCAGTTTCTTGTTGTATATTAGTCTTTGTTTTGGTGTTCTCACATGGTGTACTGTATGTTCTTGCTCTTTCTCATGCCGTGATTTCTTGATTGCCTACATTTTGCTCTTTGTACAGTACCATGCCTCATGCTTTTTTGTACTGTATAAATAAAACAATATACATATATAAACAGTAAGAAAAAAATGGTTTTGTAATGTGTCAGGATGAGTGTAAGTATTATAAGAGGCAGCACTTATGCATGTCTGTAGCCAGCATTTTAAAGCATCTAACTACTCGAAAACCACTGGCTGTAAATGCCTACATCATGGGGCAATACTCTCTCGATTTGAATATACAGATGAAATAAATGTTGCCAAGCAATGTAAGATTTTATTATTTTTTTTTAATCTGACAAAAACATGAGATAAAAAAAGACAATGTGGTATAATTACAAACCCTGTCTATCAACATTGATAGATAATGAATTACTGTAATGCAGCCTCTGCATGAAGCGTATGTCATGCCTGCCCTCTGGCTATTCTTGTAACATCAATTGACCCTGATGGCCCTGGTTTTTCCCCACGCAGTCATCGAACCATTGTTATCACGTGTAAACTTCCACACTACTGTATGTGTGGTAATTTGACATGTGGAATCCAGCTTGCAATTTTGTACCCTCTTGGTGATTAATAAAAATAGCCCTGTGGTGTTGTCAGTCTACACTAGTACTGTATAAGTGACACTTTTAGGAGTTCCTAAAGTACGCTGCAGTACTAGTAGTAACATCACCTTAGCGCACATACACATCCTCTTGACTCCAGTATTGACACATGCTTTTGCAATATGGCTGACAGTCATTAAAATTTTCAGAAATGCAAAATTCCCATTTTGATCACTGGAGCTGATCCTGTCATCATCCCTGCCAGACCCAGAACGTCTACATAATAGCTGTGTGCAGTCAATCATTTTTCTGACTGCCTTTATGATAGAGACAGCTCGGTATTCCATCACAAAGGCTCCTTTGCTTAAATATATCAAAAAATTTCAGGCTTTCTGGTACTATTTCTATTTCCTGTTTTTAGTAGAAAGCCAGCATTAGCCAATTCGCTTTGATCTCTGTGGTATAAACCTGTGCTGGGTGATGGCTGTAGACAGACTGTAAAAAGTGTGTTCAGTAGCCACTATAATATTATCAAGCTCCAATCTTTCAGTTACAAAGGACAAAACCATCCAATTTTGATTACAAAGCAAAAGCAGGTGGTGATTGGATAAAAATGTGAGTTAGAGGATTGATTATGCCGTGTTTTGACGAAAACCACCTTTGTATTCTGGGCTGCATTGGCAGCACTTTTGTGCTCCTGCATACCTCCTTTCATCCAATGTTGTGGTCATTAAGACCAAACCCCACAGAATAATATGCAGATCAGGGGCAATTTGTTGCATTATGTGTATGCTTTCTTCTTACATTCTTTTCCTTCTTCTTCTTAGTGGATCTGCAAACATATCCGCTGTTAACTCTGCTCTTGCTGCTTCAGTGCAGTGCAGTGCCAAAGGAAGGTCATGATAGGCAGAGGTATTTTCAGAGCTTTCAGGGTGCATTTGTATGCCACTAAGGATGTTATCCTCTGTAAGTTCCTGTCATAGATGTTTAGCTCCTAAACATCATCCAGTTCCTATCGGGGCTTGGCAGAATAGGGTCAACAATTAACACAAGCTTATAATTTTATGGACTTTATTAATTTTTTTTTAAAGATGAGTTACTTTGTGCCCATAGCAATCATGCTGCTACAAGGCGACTTAAACAATAGGCCATGAGTCATTCAGAAACACAATCACGGCAAAATTATTAATAAATCAAATAATAGAAACATTATTATGGGGTACCTCAAAGCAATCTCTCTAGTGATGAAGTTTTTTTTTTTCATTTAACAATACCATGACTAGTAAAACTATGGTAAAGGTAAAGATGTAATACTCAGTATCTTCTACCCACTTCCTCAACAAGGTCTTGAACTTGTGGTTGCTCATCCACACCTTGATTGACCTGGCAGTATGGCTTGAAGCACTGTCCTGCTGACAAACCCAATCCTCAGAGTTAGGGAACATTGTCAGAGCAGAAGGAAACAATTATTCTTCCAGGATCTCCTTGTACATTGATTTATGTGTGCTTCACAAACAAAAATCTGCCCCATCCTTGCTGAAGCTCCCCCAGATCATCACCGGTCCTCCACCAAATTTCACAGTGGCCTCTTCAGTTCAGAGTCTATCCTCTATGGTCCTCAGCCTGGCCCTTCTTTGATTCTCATTGATGAAGGGTTTTTTTTAGCTTTCCATGACTTCAATCAGTTTCGACCCGCCCTTGCCAAGCACTTACCCCCTCTATAAACAATGCTCATTGCCATTGTTTTTGTAGGTCTCTTGATGTCACCCTTTGGATGTTGAGTTACATTCAAAGGGGTTGACGATCATCCTGGTCAGTCGACAGTCATTTCGACAGTCATTTCAGTCTGCCAGTCTGTAACTTTGATGTCCTCAACATCTGCTGCTTGAAATTGTTCTTATGATCAGTGGTCTTTGAGATTTTGAGTATGGAAGGAACCTCTTACTCACTGAACCCCTCTGGCAGTAAAAGGAATGGCTACCAACACAAGCACACATCATTTTAAATAAATAAATAAATAAATAAATAAATAAATACACACACACACTGATGATCTCTTCATCATGGCACCTGTTAGTGGATGTGATATATATTAGGCAGAAAGTGAACATTTTGTCCTCAAAGTTGATGTGTTAGAAGAAAAATGGGCAAGCCTAAGGATTTGAGCGAGTTTGTTGATTGTGATGGCTAGACGACTGAGACAGAGCATCTCCAAAACTACAACTCTTTTGGGGTGTTCCCAGTCTGCAGTGGTCAGTATCAAAAGTGGTCCAAGGAAGGAACAGTGGTGAACCGGCAACAGGGTCTTGGGCGGCCAAGGCTCACTGATGCACATGGGGAGATAAGGCTGACCTGTGTGGTCCGATCCAACAGACGAGTTACTGTTGCTCGAATGGAGAATTGCTGGTTCTGATAGAACGGTGTCAGAATACACAGTTTCTTGAGTATGGGGCGGCATGGCCACAGACCAGTCAGGGTGCCCATGCTGACCCCTGTCGGGTGCGTGTGCGTCGCTTACCTGCGGAACACACGGCACCAGGATGTACTAAGGGATGAGAAAAGCTGGTGCAGGCGGTGTGATGCTCTGGGAAATGTTCTGCTTGGAAACCTTGGGTCCTGCCATCCACGTGGATGTTACTTTGACTCGTACCACCTACCTAAGCATTGTTACAGACCATGTACACTCTTTCATGGAAACAATATTAACTGAGGGCTGTGGACTCTTTCAGCAGGATAATGTGCCCTGCCACAAAACAAAAATGGTTCAGGGATGGTTTGAGGAGCACAACAATGAATTTGAGGTGTTTTGGCCTCCCCAGATCTGCAGGATAGTGCTGGACAAACAAGTCTGATCCATGGCGGTCCCACCTCGCAACTTACATGACTTACGGGATCTGCTGCTAGCATCTTGGTTTCAAATACCACAGCACACCTTCATGGGTCTAGTGGAGTCCATGCATATACTGTAGATGTATATGTATACTTTAAGTGTAAGTGTAATGCTATGTAGGTTTGATGCTCATTATTACCACAATGTAGGATTTTGAAATACCATTGCAGCTGAACACTGCAATGTGGAGATTCACATTCTAAGCAATTAGTAGATGTTTTATTACGTGCTGTGAGCAAGTGATCAAGACTAATCTCATTCATTTCTCTCAGGTGAGAATCTAGATTTCTCTCATACCTCCTGATGGCCAATCCAGGCCTGGTTGGTCTTAGAAGTATCCATATTCATATAAAAATTGAGCCTAAGTACCAGTGTGCTGCATTTGTCATTCTCCTTGGTGTAATTTATCTTGCCTTTTCACTAACTTTCACTGCTCATGCATCAATATCATGATCCATTCAGAAAAATAGGAAGGGGGATTTTCTGTATTTTAAGGGAAAAAACGTGCCACAGTGAGTACTAAGAGGTGGTAATTTTATAAATAAAAAAAAAACACAGTTAACCGATAACAATTGAATTTGAATTGAAGCACATTCTTGAGCTTTTATCATATTAAATTTTAGCAGCATTAGATGGACGTCCGTTGTACCGATTGTTCCCAAGCATGCTGTTTTTCACAAGCTGATACTAGCAGACACTTTCCCAGCCTTTTCCAGCTAATTCAGTCTGGGTTAAAGTAATCAATAAGGTGACTGGGAAGCTTAGAGCTGCCGATACAAAACTAGCCCAACTTGGCATAAAAAAAAGGCAACTCTCACAAACCCGCTGACTTATGAAAGATCGTAAATGTGTTTGTTTTCCCAAACTGTTTTTGATATGTAGTTAGGGTGGAAAATTTGCTGCCAGCACTGAACACCAACGGAAGCCTGGGTAGAGAGCTAATGTTTAATCTAACATGTTTCCATTCTTATTTGCAGCCTTTGTTTCATTATACTGTATGCTGCTAAGAGAGAGAAAGAGAGAAAATAATGCGTATATTATAATGATTAATGTTTAATCAATGCAGTTCTAATCAATTGAAATGGGAACCTAAGGCACATGTTCGGTGCTTATTTTGGGCTGTATTGAAAAATGTATTCAATCGAGACACCATCATTGAATTCAAATGATGTGTATCGTTACACCTCTGGGCAGCTGTCTTGTGACTGAAATATGACACTTGTTCACAGTATTGTGAAGTGTCTCGGATAACCAATACTGTGCATAAATCAGTTACCAGCACATTTGCAACATGCAAAGAGCAAGACACACATACCTACAGACAGAGAGAGATCGAGAGCGAGAGAGAGATTTGTACGAATTTTTATCACTTACATGTAGTAATATATGAACGTGATATAAGATATACTCGTAATATCCAGACCAAATTGCATTCGGTATTGCCCTCCTGCCACCGAGGCGCACTGATCTTCCTGCCTGTCAACAAATTTGTTACGATGCCTTGAAATTACAACCATGCAGAGCACTATAACAAAGTTAGCTTGTTTATCAGGCTATCTGTTTCACCAAACTGTATTCTGTCCATTAAATGGATGGCAGGGGGGGGTCCAGGATAACCATTCAATATCACGTCTAGCAGGACCATGATATAAACCAGCCGGTCTAGTCTATAAATCAAATGACGGCAAAATAGTAGCGACAATGGATTCAGACTGCAGAACAAAAAGTACTAAGTTGTATTCTTTCGCCTTCTTCTGAACACACAAAGGTACAACTGGATTCTTTATTAATTTATTATTTTTTTTTTTATCAGACACTACCTGGACTATATGATACAGTATAGCTGTGGTGGTGTAGTAGCACTCCAAACATTTTGGCATGGATCTTTTTTATATTCTTTCTTTCTTTCTTTTTATTTTTTTTTATTTTACAATCAGGTGTTCCTTGGGTTTTAGGGTTTTGTGCATGAGAGAAATGGTAAACGGTCGCTTAGCAATCATATCCATCCAATGGCGCACGACATACGAGCTCGAAACTTGCAGCGTTCTGCGTTATTACTGCTTCGAACCAAAACTGGGGGGAAAAAAAAAAAAAAAAAAAAACCCTGGGGAAAAAAAAAAAAAGGTGGAAATTATCCGACGTCACAGATAAAACAGGGAAAGTGAATGGAAATGGGTCTCGTCTATAATAATCAACCCTAATGACATTTAAACACCCTTGAAAGCTGGTATCGCCCTCGGCTGCTTTATCGGCTATTCATCCGAACAGCTGCATCACTGAGGGCGGCAAAACCACCGCGCGGCGATTAGCAACATTTTCTGTCTGTGCGTTCCCGCGTCTGTGCCATTCTGTCCGGCCGCCTTTTAAACGTCTTTTTACGCGCGTCTGTGCCTGTGCGTGCGCGCGCTTGTGTGTGTATGTGTGTGTGTGTGTGTGTATTTGTGTACTCACCTACCGCCGTTCGTAAGCAACATCCTCAAGGGTTTTCACACTCACACACACACAGCAGCGGCAACTCCCCGCGCAAGAACTGACCGACTGCACTATCTCATCTCTATCGCTGGACACACCAAAGTGCCAAAGAAAAAAAAAAATGGAAAGATGAAAAAATAAAATAAACGCACACAAATGACCTTCTGTTTCCGTGCCCGAAAATAAAAGAACTCTTAGAGCGGATAAATGGTTCCCGTCGGTGCGGTTCGGTTCGGTTCCGGACGGCAGGTAGACTCGAGAGAAAGGATTTCACACGCGCCTGCCGCTGCCGCGAGCTTACAAAATGAGGCGTGGATGGAGAGAGAGAGAGAGAGAGAGAGAGAGAGAGAGAGAGAGATTGATTCCCACGAACCGGAATTCAGTTAGCTCAGCTGGCAGATGTACAGGTTATATGGCACTAAATATTGGTGCAGAATAATGGATAACACACCACAATTATTATTATTATTATTATTATTATTATTATTATAATAGTTTCCCTTTCAAAATAAATAAATAAATAAAATAATTTTTTTTAAAAAAGCGACCCACCCTACCCAATTTTTCAGCCTACTGAGTAGTGCATTTTTTTTCCTTTTCTTTTCTTTTTCTTTTTTTTTTTTTTTTTTGGAGAAAGCAAGCTCTGCAGCACTCATTTGGAATCTTCTGCCCCTGTGCAGTGTATCAAATGCTGACAGAGGTTTCGGATAGGGCTGCAGTTCTCTACACGAAGACCTGGTGGCACTGTTGGACTCAGATGTACTTCTGAAAGGCCATATCTTTAAGTCTTGCACAAAGCTCTTAAGCGATACATGTCAGGAAAACTATAGTACGGAGGTGATCATCAGGCCCGTTCGGATAAAACAACAGATGTGCGTCCCGATTGCGGTCGCCAGTTTTCCATGTGCACGTCCTGGCGATGTGCACAAACATGCCTCCCCAGGTGATCGGCTGGCGTATGTGTTTGTGTGTGCTTTAATACCGCTGTTCATATGCGTCCTCACGGGTTTCACACATGTACACTGGGAACTCCCTGTGCCGTGTGTGCATGTCTGTTTATGCAAGATTCTGTATATTCACAGGAAAGCCAATCTCCTGTCTGGTGGTTGGCGTGGGCGGTAGATCATTCAGCTTCACAAAAGCTGGAGAAATCTTTTCCTTAATACATTTGTGCTCGTGACAGCCTCGTATCATTCAGTGCTCAGGCCAAAACACGCATCTTCATACGATGCTGTAAGACTCCCATCCCAACCTACGGTAGATCCAGCCATCACGTCATCCTTTTATATGCTAGATAGCAAGTGTTTGTCTTTTTGTCGGAGCATTAGTAGTGGAGTAGGAGTGTTAATAGTAAGTACAGTAATACCTCGTGCATTCGCATACCTCGTTATTCCAGACCCCGGCGCGGATGTGTGAAAATAGCGAATGTGTGGTGGAGTCTAATAAATGCTAATAAATGCTTATTTCTAAAGTTTAAACCCCAAATATGACCTAAATCATGCTCCGAAAGCACTTTAATTT
>JAOVYU010000013.1:4099368-4110069 GCA_025674565.1 Synodontis membranacea | reverse complement strand
GAACCTGATCCATCGGGGCATTTCATGTAAATATTGTACAGACCTATAAATGGCATCACCCATGTGCAACAAACTTTAGGATAGAATTTTGATATCTTACATAGCAGGGATTTATCCACTGTCTAGTTGAGGTTTGCATTTCCAAAAAAAGTTCTTACCTATTACACACAAGCAACGTTAGTGTAATTTACCTCTGTACAGTATGTACTGACTCTAATGGTGATTCTACTGGACAGTACAGCGTTGCCTGGTAAATTTCCCATAAAGCTCCATGGTGCATGATGTGTTTTCACCACCAAGTGAGCCGGCCAGAGCTAAAAATAATACAGACTGTTGATTGATCAAACACAGTTGTCACAGAATCATCCTGTAATGCGTCTGACTGGAATTGATTCTCTACAAGAACCTTCAGTAGTATGCTGAGGAGTAGTCTCTGCCACTCTCACTCTAACAATCCTATTTCAGGGAGATTTAAGAGGCCATCTATTTAAATTACTTGGGCAGTTTTAAATAGCAATTTAATGCTTCAGATTTATTTTTATTTTATTGTGCCTAGTAATATTTTCTTAAAGGCCAGCACAGAGAGCATTGTACTGTATTGCCACCTCGTACTGTAGCTCCAGGGTCCTTGGCAGCTTCACACTGTATGCTATGCTCCTATGTTTGTGAGAGGTTCTCCAGTTTCCTTGTGCTGTCTAAGAACATGCAGGTAGGTGTGAATGGCGTGTATATGCATGCTTTGAGTGTATAGTAGAAGCTCACATTACATCTTCACCACGCGCTTACACTCGACCAACTCCATTTCACCTACAATCCAAACACCTCCTCAGCCGATGCAATAGCACTCACACTGTACACTGTCCTCTCCCAGCTGGACCAGAAAAACATGCACCTGCGTATGTTCATCGACTACAGCTCCGCTTTCAACAACATAATTCCATCCAGGTTTGTCGTGAAGCTCCATGAACTGCACCTCAGTGCCTCCCTGTGCAACTGGATCCTGAACTTCCTGACAGGCAGACCACAAGTGGTACGGATTGACAATGTCACCTCCTCCACAATGACACTCAACACAGATGTTCCCTGAGGATGTGTGCTCAGCGCCCTGCTGTACACCCTGCTTACCCACAACTGCACAACCACACACAGCTCCAATGCCATCATAAAATTTGTAGATGACATCATCATCGGCTGCAGAGCATACGCGAGTGCCGTGACATCATGGTTTTGAGACAACAACCTGCTGCTCAACATCAGCAAGACCAAGAAGCTCATCGTGGACTACAGGAGACTGCAGGGAGGACGACACACTCCCCCATCCACATCAAGGGAACAGAGGTGGAGAGAGTCAACTGCTTAAGGATCTTGTGGATCAACATCAGTGAGGATCTGAGCTTGTCACACCATATAGATGTGATCATGAAAGCAGCAAGACACTGGCTCTTCTTCCTAAGGACACTGAGGAGGTTTGGCATTTACCAATGCACCATTGAGAGTACTCTGCCTGGCTGTATCATGACCTGGTATGGCAGTTGCAATGCTTTGGATCGAAAAGCTCTACAAAGGGTGGTCAGATCAGTACAACACATCACCAGGACTGAACTAACAGCCTTTCAGTATTTCTACAGGCAGCACTTCAGGAGGAAGACCCAGCAGATCCTAGCCATAGATTCTTCACACTCCTGCCGTTGGGCAAGCAGTACCGGAGCATCCAGACCCGCACCAGCAGGTTCAGAGACAATTTGTATCTGCAAGCCATCAGGCTACTCATCTTTACACTACTGTACACTCATCAAAATCACTGGACCCCCACAGTGAACTCTACTTTATGTGTATGGAATGAAATATACATATACATCATGTACACACTACACATCTTGCATTACAGACATTTTCTAAGTACCGTAATGGCAATATTGCACCTTATCTTTTTTTTTTATTATTCTTTTATATTTTGCTGTATGCATTTTATTCAGATTTAATACTTACTAAGTGCATTCTACTGTTCTAAACCGAGGGGGTTCTGAGTTCAAGAATTGCATTACCAGTAATGAATGTGACATTGTTATCTGTACATGACAATAAAACTTGATTGGCTCTGAATTCACCACAACACTGACCATACTGAAAATGAACAAATTAACGTTTTCTTAGTGCTATTTAGCTTCAACTTATATTTCTTCCCCGTGATCCAAGTAAAATCTGCCATCGTCTAGTTTGACCAAACCCCAAATGACTTCCTATTCACTTTGTTTGTGCCCTACATAGGATATATCTTAAAGGAGCTGGCCTACAAAAGTTTTTTTTAATATCTGGTAAGGTATGCAGTCTAACCCCTAAATATTTTCACTAAAGATTACTGTATTGTCACATTGGGCTGTATGGGCTTGAGTGTATGGCCAACCATTAAGTTTGAAGGTTAAAATATTGACTTGCTTGTGTATATATGTGTGTATGCTGCCATTCAAGCAAAGCCATGCGTCTTGAGCTTAATACGTTCTATGAGAGAGAAATTTGGCAGTGCTGCATGCATTTGACATCAAATGAGATATGCCTGGTTTCATTTCAAAATTGGTTATTTGCATTTAGTAGTATTTTATTACCTGTGTCTATCAAGTCATGACACAATAACCTATTGAGAAACTCCTCCTACTTCTATGGGTAGAGTTCTGTGATGGGAAAGTGGCACATACACTTGTCTGTGGTTCAGAAAACCCCAGGTTCACGTTTGATGCGTAGAGAAATGCTATAAGATACAATCTGGATTTGTAAATCTGTGACCAAAAAAAAAAAAGTGCAGAACTCTAGAATTTCTCTGCAGCAGATGGTTCAAGTTGGTTTTAGGTTTTCTGCATAAATCTAAAGAATAAAAGTGCTGGCTGAGGGAATTAGCCCAACTCATAAGCAGAAAAGAAAAGACAGTGCAGCAGAACGGTTTGTTTCTTTAGTCCAGAGATTAATCGCAGGACCAGACAGAATGTGACAGAACATTGTGGTTATCAGGGATGAAAAGCTGAAAAGACTACACCGGTCAGCAATTACATTAAAAACCACTGAAAGGTGAAGTGAATAACACTGATTATCTTATTACAATGACACCTGTCAAGGAGTGGGATATCTTAGCAAACAAGTGAACAGTCAGTTCTCGAAGTTGATGTGTAGGAAAATGGGCAAGTGTAAGGATCTGAGTGACATTGACAAGGGCCAAATTGTGATGGCTAGATGACTTTGTCAGAACATTTTCAAAATGGCAGGTTTTGTGGCATGTTCCCAGTTCGCAGTAGTTAGTACCAAAAGTGGTTCAAAAAAGGACAACTGGTGAACTGGCAACAAGGTCATGGGTCCCCAAGGCTCACTGATACGCATGGAAAACTAAGGCTAGCCCATCTGGTCTGATCCTACGGAAGAGCTACTGTAGCACAAGCTGATGAAAAAATTTATGCTGGCTATGTTGGTTCAGAACACACAGTGCGTCACAGCTTGCTGTGTAGCTGCCCATGCTGACCCCTGTCCACCACTGAAAGCATCTAAAATGAGTTTCAGAACTGATGCATAGAGGAATGGAAGAAGGTGGCCCGGTCCGATGAATCACATTTTCTTTTACAAATGCGCAAAAGTGTTGCTTACCTG
Source organism: Synodontis membranacea (assembly GCA_025674565.1). Lineage (NCBI taxonomy): Eukaryota > Metazoa > Chordata > Actinopteri > Siluriformes > Mochokidae > Synodontis > Synodontis membranacea. The sequence goes on along the minus strand of JAOVYU010000013.1, from coordinate 4,106,439 downwards.
GGGAAGAGATTGCACCAGGATGCACTATGGGCAGAATGCAAGCCAGCAGAGGCAGTGTGATGCTCTAGGCAACGTTCTGCTGGGGAACCTTGGGTCCTGGCATTCATTAGGGTGATATACTGACACTAACTACCTACCTAAACATCGTTACAGACCAAGTACAGTATTCTCTAATGGCACCAGCCTCTTTCAGCAGGATAATGCACCCTGCCACAGTGTGAAAATTCTTCCAAATTTCTCAGATCTCAATCCGGTTAAGCATCCGTGGGATGTGCTGGACAAACTAGTCCGATCCATGCAGGCCCCACATAGAACTGTATTAGATACTACAGCACACCTTCAGAGGTCTTGTGGAGTCCATGCCTCGATGGTTCAGGGCTGTGTTGGCATTTTAAAGCAGATGGTTTAAATGTTACCGCTGATCGGTGTATAATCAGTCAGTTCCAGGATTATTGGTTTGGCATCATTTAGGAGAACAGGTGAAAATGATTGTATAAAATGTACTTCATACATAATGATTATATTCACCACTCATACAATAAAAAAAAGGAAATTTGATTTTCTCAATGCCCAGGAAATATATTGTTAATTTCGACCAAATCTAGTGTTAACCAAATAAAATGAAGACAATGCACACACATAAAATCCATCATCCTGGGAAAATAATCCCAAAGAGCTTTTTATACAAAATAAACAGAAGAATGCTAACCTGCACAGTTATTTATAGAAATAAAAATGTGCCAAAAATGTAATCCCTACTATCTGGTCAAATAGGTGTTGTTATAATAATCAACTTTCTCTAAACTAAATAGTTGAAGATTGGGTGGAAAATATTGCTTTCCCAATTTTGAAGTATTCTGGGGAACCTGCGCTTACTGTAGTCCGAGATTCTTGTTCTTTCTCTAGCCCTTCTACCTCAAGGTTGAACATGCTGTGCATTTCTGAGAGGTTTTTCTGCTCCCCACAGTTGTTATTCGGTACTGTAAGTACCGTAGCCTTCTTGTCAGTTCAAACCAGTCTGGCTAGTCTCCTCTGACCTCTCTTATCAACAAGGCTTTTTTTTTTTTCCACCTGCAGAACTGCCACTCTCTGGGATTTGTTTTTTCTGCACCATTCTGTGTAAAGTCTACAGACTGCTGTGTGTGAAAATCCCAGGAAATCTACAGTTTCTGAAATCCTCAAACCAGCCTAGCGTTGTCTTGCTCCGACAACTATGGCCCAGTCGGCATCACAAACGAGATCACATCCTTGCCTATTCTGAAACTCTTGAGATGTATTCACATGCTTTCATCAGCCACATGATTGGCTGATTGGATAACTGTATGAAAAAGTGGTATAGGATTGTACACCTCATCCAGTTGGACTGAAATTGATTTATTTAAACAGTTGAAGTTTACCCTCAAATCAGTCTACTATTTTCTGACCGAGGTCCGACTAAACTCTCATTTTTAATGCATACGCCATAAGAAACAAAGCTCTCCTGCTAAATGATTAAACTATAGGAAAGTTCTGTGACATGGTCCTGACCTCAGAAAGTTGGCAATGACCAGGTAACCTTATACACATGAATGCAATTGTCCCATCTTGGTACAGTATAGCCACGTGGCTGAACCGCTACAGAACGTTGCTTTAGATGATGTAATGTCTTTTGTATATTTGGGTATAAAATCCATCCCGTTAATTATACGGACTGATCACAATAAAGTGATCTTGAGTGCTGGAAATGTACTATGAGTAGAGATTAAAATGTAGAATGTCAGCTTTCATTTGACTGGGTTTACATCCTTATTGAGTAAATCACATAAATCACAAGACTTATTATGCATTGCCCATCTGAATGAACTGAATGTATTAGCATTAAACATACACAAGCAACATGTTCAGTGTTTTCATTTGATCAGCGTCTGGTCTTTGTGTCTTGTAGACATCACTAGGTTGGAGTTATTCCATGTTGATACACAGACCTGTAACACAGCCACCTTTGGCAGTGACTTTGAAGGTATTTTGCATGTAGCTTTGGCTGCAGTACATGAGCAAAAATGTATTCTTTGAGTGGTTTAGGTCAGGGTACTGGCCAGTCAAGAAAATATGAGTTTTGGCTTGGAATCTCTCTGTGGTTGCTTTCACTGTTGTCTGTTCATTACTTCTTTGAAAATCAAAGCACACATATTGCACATTTTAAACGATATACTTTGTGACATTTGGTTCAATCTGAACATCCACAGGCTTCTGATTATTTCAGAATTAATTACATTCATCACATTATCAAAAAAAAGTCAGGTGGCTCAGTTCCACTAGCAGTCATACACGCCAATATTAACACGGGCAGATAAGCCCAATTCCACATTTATTACAGCATTTTTTAATTCTTTGTATATGATCTTTGACTGCTTTTTTTTTTTTGCCATTCTTACTCTGTCACGTCACACAGAATTTTTGACCTTTTTGGAAGCTATCTTGAATTTAAGTAACACGTGATTTGTTTTTTTTTTTTTAACCTGTATGCATGTCTGGTAATAACCCTTTATGCTTAATTTATGTAAACATTTTTCTTTCTGAGCATTTTTTTATGTTTTGGTATTACATGACATTCAATATTAGAAAAAATAGAGCACTTTTAGCATTAGATACACTTGGATAGTTAGCTACTAAAAAAAAATAAATAAATAAATAAAAATAATAATAAAAAAAAAAAATCAGCAATTACAGCTTCATTAATTTGTTTTAAACAAATAGTAGAAATAGGAAAGGCACTTCTTTCTTTGCAAATAAGAATTTCCCTTTTTAGCAAATAACGAGGGATCACATATTTACCAAATATATCATATGAAATATGCCAGTATCTAAAAGCAAATACTACAATCTGTAATCTAGCATGAAAGGTAAGATAGTGACAGCACATATTAGAATAGTATGTCAGGGCTTTGATCCGTGAATGACCTTATCACAGAACAACCCAAAGAGCCCATTACTCCATGATGCTAGCACAACTGACAGTCCACAAATGGGAGCTCACTGCAGCTGTCACTGCCAGAGATAAGAGGTATCACTCCGATTGATTGACACACCAAAGTTTGACCAATGTAGTTCCACAAAAGACTTCCTTAACAGTTGCAATGTAAACGGCCTGCAAAGCCGTAAACGTTGATGCTCCTTAAGGCTCTTTTACACAAACCAGGCGAGAATAAGCAATCACACAGCAATCACAAACTGTTAATTAGTCTGAGTAGCTGGTTGGGAATAAGCTGCTTTGGTTCATTTCCTAAAGCCAGCGTGCACATGTCAGCTCACGGCGTAACGGATGAATACTTAATGTCGGCAACCAATGTATCTCTAAAGTCCAGAATATTATGCATGATTAGCATCTAAGCACTTTATAGATATCCTAGTAGTCTAGCACTTATTCATTTATTTACTCATTTATCTTCAGTAACCACTTTATCATGGACAGGGTCATAATGAATTGGGTCAATTCACCTTGGATGGCACACCAGTCCAATGCAGTGCAACACACACACACACACACACACACCTAGAGGCAATTTAGTGAAGTGTAGTAATTATGGCTTGCCTATACCTGGAGCAAAACCTGATGGCACACTGCAAATACAGAAACGGCACTCTAGAGGTATTTATACTGTAAGTGCTCTGTTGGTAGATGCTGCATTTCCTTACCAGATAAACATCAACATTTAATCACTGCAGTTAGTCACTGTAGACAGTGGCCTCAGAGCTGCCCAGTTTAATCAAACACGAATATCCAAAGTAGAGGGAATATGTGTGTGTGTGTGCGCACGTGTGTGTTTTCACACCCAGCTCAACACAGATTGCACACATGAAGGTGATTGTAATCTCCAGCTCTGGCTCAATCAGCCTGAAATCACTGACTCAACTGATCTGCTGAACAAGAGAGGAGTGAATTTTGCTCATTGTAGATTCACCAACTCAAACTGAACACAAGAAGAGTGACTCTCAGTCATGAGCCAAAGGATTCCTTGACTTGATCACTTAACCGAACATCAGATATTAGAAACATGACCAATAGCTCTCACCATGACCATGGTTTGTTTTGTTGTTTTTTGTTTTTGTTTTTGTTTTTTTTAATTACTGTAAAAGAAAAAAAAAAAAAAGCATGCTGATGATTGATTCCAATTCGTTCCCCTTAGTTATGCTTTCGAAAGGGACTTAAAAGAGGCTTTTTTTGGTCCAGTCCAGGAATAAAAAAGCCTCCCTAACACATGTTTTCTTAATGGTAAGAACAAAATATCCAATCTTTTGCCATGATCAACACTCCTAATTGAATCTTCTATTTTAACAAGTCCTTTTGATTTGAAGAGTAGTGAGGCAGTAGTTTGAGAAGTCCATTCACTATAACATGGCCTTGAAAAACATCCAACAGTGAAGAAAAATGAGGGGAGGCACAGTCGTGCATTCCCTTCTACAGTATGTCCTTGAGAACAGTTTGCTTCAATAGGGAAGTAGTCATGACGAAAGTATTTGCAGATTTTGCCCAGTATCAGAGCCTTCATTCATCATAGCCAGGGTGGCTGCGGCAGTGGAGTTTCCACTGTTTTGTACTGAATCTTTTCAAGTCGGCATGAAGAAAAGCTAAAAATGAACCAAAGCTTTGATAATACACACCTCCACCTTCCCTCAGAGAAATATCAAGAAGTGATTCCAAATAAATATCAAAGCAACCCTGAAATAGAAATAAAAACCAGAAATAGACAGTCACAGAATACAGCATGCCGTATTATCTAGGCAAAGACCAAGAGGTTTGGAACAATTACCATAAACAAGAGAGTAAATGAACAGTTTAGTGAACAGCCTAAAACCAACAGCACAGTTAAATGGAAAAAAGGAACCCATTGCAAAGACTGATTAGCACTTTGCTGACAGAAACCTCGGGCTGGGGGGACATGCGATGCAATAAATGCAGCCTACAGATCTCTGCACGACGATGTTTTAAAAAGACAATCAGTTATTTCACTACAAAACAGCTGAACTTTATCCTTTCGTAGTTTTAAACCAAGACAAATCACCCTGTTCCTTTACATACGATATTATTATATGAGTATAGTCTTTTAAAAGGTATGAATCATTTATTCATTCCAGAAACCCAGGCAATCACTGGGAGATAAAAGAAGTTTGCTTCTGATTGAATTTGTATTTTATTTTAAAACGTTAAACTGCTGAAATTATTCATTTGTCCATTTTAAGTAACTTGCAATAGTTATACTGTACCATTTCCTGATCGTACTTTCAAGCTTAAAGCTCTTCACAGTAGATGAGAAGAAAAAAGAAATTGAAGGTTAGTTGTGTATGCTGAGGTTCTATGACCGAGTAGAGAATCGCTAGCTTCATTTGGAACCCAAGGCAAACGCCTGGTGTCATCGCCTTGCGACTGTGAACTCACATGCGAAGTCAACAAAAGATCCATGAAATGTCAATATGCTATGCTATGGCCATTTCTTGTCAACCCAGGTGGCCCGGTGATCATTCACTTAGCCACTGAACCATGGTTCCAAACCACTGGGCGATTTTCATCCGAACTAAAGCAGGCCATTTATCAAAATTGTCATGAAGGTTTGTAACACATCCAGAAAGTGCACCTCGCTAGACAAGAGCAGACATCGCTCATAAATAGTGCTGATACTGTGCTGTATGTAGGATGACAATCACTCAAAGTATTGAAGCTGCCCTTACTTGATTATGAGAATCAAAGTTCTGACACTGTTCTCAACTGAGAATAAAAAAAAAATGCTTAGAATTATGTCATTGTTCCACATTGTGGATAAGAATCAATCACTCATCACAAAGCATATGGACAGCAACACGATGACGCAGCATTCAGCATCCAGATATGCGGCACTCTTTGTTGGGCATTATTAGTCTGCATTCTGCACAACAAAAAATTAAGTGCACGTTAACTAAACACTGGAGTACTGTACCTAGAATAAACCGAGTTTATAAATATTATGAATTTCACACAAAAAGCATAGAGTCAGTAAACAAGAGTGTAGAAATTGAAAGTGTAGCTGATGACATATCATTCGCTGTACTAAAATTTTGGAATTTTACCACAAGTATTTTCTCTTCGAGCTCAGTTCGTCATGTCCACGCCCGCCATGACCACGCGCCACGAAGGTCAATCTACATGGCCGACGTGCACATGCACTCTAGCTCTCCGGTGTATTGATTGGATGTACCTGCACCCGCACCTGCATCCAATCAAATCACCATGTGGACTGCCTTTAAATACACTCTCAGTTACAATGTTTCCTTGCGAAGCAATAGTTCTGCCACTGTGTGCTCTAGTGCCATGCGTTTATTATATTGACTGATATTCTGTGTTATGACCTCTGCTTTGCTTACCCCGTTTCTGATTATCTGCCTTACCCACGTCCCGCTGTTTTCTGATGTTTTACTTTACTGCACCTGCATCTCCCTCCGAGTCTGCTCCTGACAGTTCTCTATTATTTACAGTTCATATTAGCCACATTAATTCCCTCCACACCATTTCCCCAAACGGTTGCCACAAAAGTGGAATCACAAGATAATTTAGGATGTTCCTTCACTTTTCCAGCTAGACGGTCATGTGACAATCCCTATATGCACAAATTGAGTTCCAAGAAGACTTAGTTTGTCAAAGTTGGAGTGGAAGAACTCCACCTGGGGTCTCATTTATGAAACTTTGCGTAGAACTCAAAAACTAAAAGTGTAAGTATGCTCAAAAGACGAAAATGACGTACACACACAAAAAAAATTCTGATTTATAAAAACGTGCGCACGCACACTTTCAAGCTACATACGCTTTATAAATCACACTCTACCTGGGATTGTGCGCACGTGGATTTTCCCCATATTCCGCCCTTGACATACCCTCTGCCTGAAAAACTCATGGCACCATGAGTTAAAAGTAAAAGTGACATCTACGCAGATAATTTGTTTCTGAAACCGATGTAGATGTGCTTGCGGGTGAAGTGGAAAGCATAAATCATTACAGACCCCACACACCCTGGACACAGACTTTTTGACCTGCTGCCCTCTGGCAGACGGTACAGAAGCCCA
>JAOVYU010000013.1:4044994-4055514 GCA_025674565.1 Synodontis membranacea | reverse complement strand
GGGGGGGTATCTTGTGATCAAGTAAATGAGATGCTTGGTCACTCTCATATTGCAAATTTGTTTTATAAATTGCACTGGATGTTCAAGCCAAGATTTATCAAAGACACAACTTCGTTATTGTATTTGTGGAATGGCATGATTATTCTGGCATGATTACCCTGCCAATTAAATTTTAATTGCAGAGCACCTGTAACAACAGACATGGTCACAAAGCATCTTGATGGAGCTATAAATTCCAGATGTAAATTTTATATTTATAAAAATGTACCCCTAAAAAGCAAGCCAGTGGCGACAGTGGGAAGGAAAAACACCCTGAGACAATATATGGAAGAAACTGTTATTAACTTTTCAGTGATGGAGAGTTGAGTGCAGGACTGTTCTGAGCAATTGCAGTCCTAAGGCTATCCAAGGAAAAACAATTAATGACTATGAATCACCCCTGGAGCCAGGCCTGTGCCTTATGAAAGGGCAACTAGTAATCAGGTTAGGCTCAGCCTGAAAGGGCAGTATGAACCATCTTATGGGCTCACCACCTGCAAGATGAAGGGTGATGGTCCGGTACAGTGCCAGACAGATGGCAAGCATATGGGTGGATAGTATTCGTTGGACTAGGCCTTTGTAATGTAAAATTGAGAATTAAAAAAAAAAAAAAAAAAAAAAAGAGAGAGAGAGAGAGCTTAAGCTTTTTAGTAAGATGGAAATGTATGGACTAGATATAGTCAGCCTTATATCCACATAGTGTTGGTTGCAGTACCAATCTTCTCTGTTGGAGTAGTTCCTCTCTTACCCCAGATTTCCATAAGAGTGTCAAAAGGCACTCTTAGAAATCTCTGGGGCCAGAATGTTAGCCAATGTTAATAAAGTGGGTAGACTCTTTTATTGTATGAATGCAAGTTGGCTGGCTATGTTGAAAGTCTCAAGCAAAGATGTGGATGTGATGCTTTTCATGTACTGTACCACTGTCTAGGGTAAGGAGCATGAACCTCAGAGAGCGAGAATATCCAATGTCATATACACAACTATTTGGATTTGATCAATCAGACCAGTCAGAGATGTTCTCACACCACTTTGTCCAATCAGATTGCTGCATTTCAACAGTAAATCCCACCTTCCTCTTGTCCAGATCAGGGTGTCAGCAGAGCTTCACTCATCCCACCCTGTCATTTTTAAAAGCTGTAGTTTTATTTTTTATTGATTTATTTAGATTGTTTTTTGTTGTTGTTGTTGTTGATTTGCTCCCTTAAATTCATTTTTCTGAATTAATTCATTTAGGTTTAATTAAATAATTGTATCATTTGTGTGTGATATTTTTGGCTTTCTTTTAATACTCTAGTTTATGTCTGAGTTTACAGAAACATATATGGGAAAGTTTTAATAAAGATTATATTTTCACTTGTAAAGGAGTATTGTGACTCAAAGGTTTTACAGGTGTGAATGTGAGTGAATGGTTGCTCATATCCATGTTAGATCTGCAATAGATCTAACCTTCCCAGGGTATTCACCTGAAGTAAGATGGGACTGGCTAGAGCGCCCTTGTGACTGACAGAAAAGCAGTATAGATAATGGATGGATAGAACAATAATGCCTTATGGCCAACAGTTTGTGGACCCCGGTTCTACCCAAACTGTTGCCACAAAATTGGAAGCAACACACTAAATAGGATGTCTTAGCATTACAGCTTAACCTCACTGGAACTAAAAGGCTGACTGCACCCCAGACCTACTCGCCTGACATCAGTGCCGGACCTCACTAAGGCTCTTGTGACTGAATGATCTTAAATCTCCATGCTCCAAAAGTGAAAAGCCTTCCCAGAAGAGTGGATGTTACTTAAGCGAAAAAAAAAGGAAACTAAATCTGAAATGGGATGTTCAACAATCACAAACAGATGGGTGTGATCACCAGAAGTCTGCTTTTGGTTATATATTACAAAAATTGAATACCATAAAGGTAAATTATTTTCAAATATCATTAATTCTTTCAAAACTTACATTTACATTTATGGCATTGGGCAGATGCAATTAACCAGAGGGATTTACAGATGTGCTTTGAAGCTTATGTAAGTCCAATCCTATCTTTGGACTTACAGAAGCGACTATCAAAAACACCTGATAGTGGTTCACTAGATCAATGACAAAGAATACCATCCATCTATAAACTATATATTGCAATATTGAAAGGTCAAGTATTTTGCTATTTATCCATCCATATATAAATATAAAAGACATACACTACCAGTCAAAAGTTTGGACACACTTTCTCATTCAATGGTTTTCTTTATTTTTATTAGTTTCTACATTGTAGATTAATATTAAAGACATCAAAACGATGAAGGAACACATATGGAATTATGCAATAAACCTTTTGCTTGACCCTGGGGAGACCATTCCCAGCCTGATGTACATAATAGTTGACACAGGTCTAAGGAACACCTGACCATCACATCGATAATGTTTCACAAGTTCAGTTGTCCTACTACATCCATGCAATGTAGACGGAGATGAATGCAATTGCAGGTTAGATTTTTTATTAAAGAGAAGATGACTAAATAAGTAAAAAAAAATGACGTTGGTGATTAAACAGTACAACATGGGCAAATCGAAAAACTGAGCGACAAGGCAAGATCAAAAACAAAAAGAATTATGTCACTGAAAATCTTTGTGAATGTCTGTGATCACACACGTTGTATAGTATGGGTGTGTGATTTTGAATAGGTGTGCATGGTTAGTGTAATGGTCAGCCATCATCACAAAATCTATGGGCTATTCATGTGCCCACTGAAATGTTTATGGATGCAACAGAGTGTTAATGTGCAAGTTATGAAAAATGTTTTTATGCGCCTTTGGAGCTGGAAACACTAGAGATGGACAGAGTCCTGGGGCTGGCAGAAGTCTAAGGAAAGTTTTATATGTGACCATTAATGGGGGCGACTTGGCAGCAACTCGTTGTTCCTGGTGTTGGACTACTCAGTGGTAGAAGAATAGTTCCACCTTGAGAGGACAGTTTTTCCCTTTTTTGCCTTCATTCACAGATTTCTTAGACTCCTGTTTTGGGAATTTTTCTCCCTTACCTCTTACTAGGAGTTTGCCAAGGACTTTGATGCATTCTAAGAACAGGGCTGTTAGGGGCAGAATGCTGCCACATTTAAAAGGACTGTGATAGGACTGGGCACTCCAGGGTGTGGTGACATTTAATGTTAATAATAGGGCTGTTCCAGGGCTTGTTACATTTTTGAAGAGTCTAGCTGTGTGTTTCTCTGTTGAACATCTACTTTTGATATGCTATGATGTTTCAGATGACTGTATTTCATCTTTGGTCCACCAAAATTACCCATTTCTTGTTCATTACATTACTAACAAACCTTTGTATAGTCAAAAAAGTCGTGACATTTCTGAAGCGTCTGTAACCTTCTCCCACTCTCTGACATTACCCTTACACCACAAGATTCATAAGGGATTTTGTCACACATATAGTGTGTAGTATGGGATTGTTTTTTTAAATCTGAAAAGTAGGAAATGGAATGAAACAGCCATCAATTCTTTTCCACACAATAACATCTGTACATTGTTTGAAAGCCTGCATCGATATCTGCAGGATGTGAAGGCGGGTTCAGATTATCATGATTAGTGATACATAGTTTGCGTGTGCATTACTGTGTACATTTGAAATGTATATTCATTAGATTTCCAATTGTTTCTATCATGTATTTTATTAGTCTTTCAATTAATTTATTTCTAATAACATTATACTCTATAACCAAGTCAATATGGCTTTAGTTCAAAATTCAGTTCATTTAAGAAATCAATGTTGGTATACAATCATAGTTCATAATTAGAAGAAAATGAAATGAAAAGAAAACAGGCTGAAAACCATCTCTCAATTGTCTTTCGAATTTTGATGGGCCTACTACTTAATTTGCAATTAAGTGCAATTCAATTTTCAGAGAAGATACTGGCCAAAGCTTTGCTCAGTATAGTCAGATTAACATGAATTTCACATTATCTTCAGGTTCTGACAAACCAGGCATATCCATCGGTTCTGCTTGTGCTTGTTCAATATCCATCTACACCACCATGCCACCCATCAATAGACATGGGTATAAGTTTGAAGTGGATATATGCATATATGCCAGATACATTTTTATTTACACTGTATCAATGTTGTATTCATTCAGTCACAAGTCATTCAGTAACAAAAAGAAACAAAAGGAGGAATTAAACAGTTGAGAGCTGGCTCATCATAATCCTATGGTAGGGCACTTGGGACAAGTGTTACACATCATACCAAGAATGCCAATTAGTAAACCCTCCAGGCATCGCAGAAGTGCTATTGTACCCACTCCCATCAACTGAAGTTCTCTTCGTGAGAATTGGCATGCAGCATGCAGTGTTCTTGATGTGCTTAAGCTTTTGCATGATGTAAGAAACTGGTACAAGTTGCTCAAACCCCTGTTATTCACAGTGCTTGAAGTCTGTCAATATGTTCACCTACTTTGTGATGGTGAACTTATAGGTTATTGCACTACAAAAATGTACCACATACACTTCATGAAACCATGGAGACAGGCCTTCCATGTTGCTTCAGTAACCCTGATAAAGTGGACCAAAAAAAAAAAAAAAAAAAGTCTCTCAATCTAACTTGGTCCCCTGTGGAAACCACTTCTCCCTGTCCCAGAGAATTAAAGGTTGCCTGGTTTTAAGTAACATTTTGTGTTCTTGCCTTTCCTTGGTCAACACCAAACCTCACAGAGCATCATGAGGACTTCCCAGGGAGTGGTTGTATGCAGCTCTGTGGCCCTTGTGCCTATACAGAAAAATTGGTCCAGTTCTGCATACACTTTAGTTCTGAAGTTAACACTGTGTTGAAATTTGAACAATATCCTATACCAAGCATTAACTAGCTGTTCAAATGGTTAGGTGAGGTTCACTTTACAGTAACTGAATATCCCTTTACATTTGAGTTACACCAATTTGTGTTACCCTTCCTATTGGTTTGTTTGAGGGCTCAGACTTATTTTATCATCCTTGTGGCGTCAACTCCTCTTCCTATCTGGATTATGGTATAATCATCTATAGCAATGATTGGCAATGGCATATGCGGAATTTAAGGGTTGTCCAGGGGGCCTTGAGGTGGGCAGGGATCATGGCAAACCTGAAGTACCATATGTGATTTCTCTGTGCCAATGGGTAGGTGCGTTCCCAAACTAATAGGGCAGCAATAATCATAACCTACCTGAGACTGGTGGGAATTAAAAGCAATTTTTAATTGTAAAGAAAATAGCTCTAGGGAGGAAACACTCGACACTTATGAAGTTTTAAGAATCTCAAGGACATGCACAAAAGTACAACACAAAACAAACAATGGGTTAAAAACAGACAGTAAAATTATTGAATGTGAGAAAAAAAGAGACAAACTGTAAGGTTCTATGACCCTTTCAATATATAGTCTCTCAGTAAATATATATTTTAATGTATATTATTTTTATATTTGCCTTTGACAATAAAACAGGCTTTGCCTGCTTAGCAAATAGCAGTTGGATATCACCTTTCATTGTGAGAAGGGCTGGATTAATAATATAAAATGGTGAACAATATCATGGTCTCCTGGTTTCGGTCCGACAAATTTGAAGCAAGATATTTGTGTGGACCATTTTGTTTTCATAGGATAATTAGGACTAACAAATAGTTTGCATTTTATCTTCAGTTTTAATCTGTATGCATCTGGCCTCAGTGTCACTGCTTAAAATGTCAGCCAAAATCTGGCTGAAATTAATTACTTCTCATATTGAGAACACAATGTGTGCTAAATGCTCACCCCCAAGCAACTACTAACTAGGAAACTAGGTAAAAATCCAGACTTTTAAGGTTCAACAAGACACATGCAGATAATCACTGTTGAATTAAAATCTTGGGGGTAATTAGGTTTCAAAAATCCCTGTGTTTCATTGGTCAACGTGACAATTTTTTAAATTTGTTTTATTATTATTATTTTTTTAAAGGCAGCCTGCAGATTTGACATCAGGGCAGAGAATTATTATTAAGAAAATATGAATTTATGCACTTGAACATAGTGTTCACGGTGATCAATAAAAGGGAGCAAGAAAGTCATTACTTCATTGCAGATGTGGCATCCAATATTTCCATACCAAACAGATGTACCATCAGTGCTAGGTCACATTTCCTTTTTGAAATAGTTTTGTTTTAGCAGCATTGTTCACATTAGTCAATATGTTGAGAAAGCAGCTTGCCCTTCATATTTTCAAGATTTATTAAATTAGTATTCTCTTACCTTTGTAGTTGTGTATATATAAAAAAGCATACAAATTCGAAGTCTATTTTATCTTACTACAAGAGGTTTTGCAAGTATTCTTACATTGATATTCATCTCCGAAAGCTCTTGCAGACAATAACTTAAAAAAAAAAAAAAAAGAAAGAATGAAAAAAAATCACTGGCTCCCAAGTGATGCAACAGAACCCGGTTCGTCCCATCATCTGGAGACTAAGTTTGAATACTGACAATGCTACTGTGTGTGTTATGCTGCTGGAGTGTGTTACACCACAGCAGAACACAGTTTGAAAAGATCTGGTTGGCGGTCTTGACATATATTTTAGGAAGCATGTGATAACCTAGACCTCCCTGGTTGGCTCCTGTTGTTGTGGAAACTTCATCTGTAGCCTGGAGAAAATTATAAAACCCAGAGAATGCAGAAAATTAGGCCTTATTGAAGACAATGAAAGCCGAGAAGGTCTGCAGAATGTTCTGAGACTGATCGACCGAGCTGTTCTTATACAGTAAGCCATTCATAAATTTTGCAACATTTTGACAGATTTACAATAGTAAGCATACATTTCTTGACCAGAACCTGTTATTCTGACACCACCAATAGAAAGGTCCTAAAGACCAAAATTACCAAGCTAGGTTATCTGATACAATCCACCATTAAAATCAGTTATTTACCTCTATTATCCTCAATTCATACTTTTGTAACCACCAATATTTACTTGCCAAATAAGGATAAAACCATTTACTCTAGTACCAAGTACTTCTGATGTCATTGAACATATTTTCTGTATCTTGTGTGTGTGTGTGTGTATGTGTTCAACACCTGTGAATATCCATTTGTGTTAAAGCCTAGTGTCTGCATTTTCCTCTACATAGCAAACCAGGAACACATACTTGTGTTCCAATATGGAAATATGCTTTTTTTTTTTAGTGACTACTTTTGTACCAGTTCATATGCAAAACTTTAAGTAAGTCTAAATATATTGTAATACATATGGCATAGCTTCTACATTTAAAATGTCTGCACAAATGGTTGCACGTGACCATATTTGATGTTAAACTATTTCTCGTGATGCATATATATCGCCTAATTCGTATCCTAAAATCCAACACTGTATGATGGAGAGTCTGGTGAGGGGAACCGACCAACACGTGTAGTGGTTGTGCAACGAGACCATAGCCACTCTGTTTCCACTCTATTAACGCTGGAAATTAGTTGCTGATGCATCCATTGCCATAACAACACCCCTGGGCCTGGCCATCTTCAATTTATTCTCAACTGTCTACTAGTGGCCAAACGTTAGTTAGTAGGCTGGGGCAATGTGTTGCTAATGCAGTCACTGCTAGAAGACAGGACATCACTTGTGCTTCTAGTTTTGGGTACTGGTTTTGCCTTTTTGAATTAATCCAATGAAAGACATGTAGAACTTGATTCCACTTAATTTTTCAAATGCCCCACAAACTAGCTGAAGTTCACTAGAACTTAACCAGTAATGTGAAGTTCATAGATGAACTTTGTTCTGTATTCAGAATCTGCTAAATGGCTTTAATGGTAAATCATAAGGCTAACTGTTACACACACACACACACACACACACACACACACACACACACACACACACACACACACAAAATGTGTGGTTCCTAGGGTGTCTCTATTTGCCTCCTAGGTCAGTGGTAGTGTATGGTATCAATGGTGATTAGTAGTGTGTTTCTATGGTATTTCTAGTTTTCCAATTGGTTGGAATACCATACCTATTGGGTCCATATTTACTTGGTTGGGGTTCTTGGATCTGCAGTCCCCAGAGATGATGTACAGGCCCACATTGTAGACACACCCCAGCCAAGCACTGCCCTGGTTTAATCTGACAAGGCAAAAGTGTGGCCAATGTGAGGGTTAAAATGATGATGTCTAAAAATAAAATGCACCAAAAATGAAACCTAAGCTTGAACGCCTGCACCAACAAGCCCTGGGAAACTTCCTGAGCATAACAGCCAGGAAAGTACTGATGGGTTCGAATAATACCACAATGACAGGTTGATGGAACAGAAGGTCACAAAAGTTAAAAATAATGGATAACTAGGCCTGAGAAAATAAATAATGGTAGCGAACAGGTGCTCATTTATTGCTGGGAACAGGCTTGGTCAGTAATGTGAACATTGCATGATGGTCATGTGACATCCTATAGAATGAATAGTATAAAAACTTGTGAACTGTGACTTATCATTACTCTGAATCTTGTCTTTTGAGGCATTGCCCTGCATTACTTCTGAGCTGATTAAATACTTTAAAATTATTTTATCTGCATCTTTGAGTTTTTCTTGAACAACTTTGAAGAGGATTTGCCACTATACCAGCACACCCAGAGTTGCCATTCACAAAAGGCATCAGTAATTTAATTTGGGCTACGAGACCTGCAGACTTTGTGACCCCTCTCTAATGGCAAAAGATAAGAAGCTACTTGCCTAAAAAAAACCTAGAGATGAGCTTCTGACAATCCCTAGCTGAGAAGTTAAGGGGGATTGATCCATCTTTGACTTCAGCATCCATGGATAAAAAATGGTTTAATCAGCTCTGCACTTTATGAGGCAGCAGCCCAAATAATCAGCTATAAACACACAAAAAAAAAAATCAAGATTGGTTTGATGATTCAGAACCCCTTCTGAGCTTGATGGATAATATACATAAAGCTCACAAGGCATCCTTGAACAACCCCTCATTTAGTGCTCTCAGATGGAATGGCAGGATGCTCACAGGGAAGTACAAAAGGCTATAAGAATGCTGCAGAATGAATGGGAGCAATAAGGCCCAATAATTTCAAACCAATGCAGACATAAAAATTTAGGGATCACTACAGTATATGGTCCAAGAAGTCACTCACTCACTCTCCTGAAGTCAGTAAATCTCAGTTCTTTGAGTAGTCTCAGACTTGTGAAAGACCAGCATAACATTCTGAAAACTTTGCCTTTTTCAGAATGCCACTGCAGACCATTCCATTCTTGAAGAGCTGCCTGAATGTCCCCCTATTCACACTCTGAACCAGTCACCAATCTTTTTTGAGGTTTTGACAGCCATCTGCCCACTCAAAGACAATAAGTCCCCTGGCTCAGACATCCCCCCTACTCAGTTACTGAAATAGGGAGAGCACCTCTGCACAAGAACACTTCAATACATAGTTACGGCTGGGGAAGATAAAAATTTTCCCCAATAGAGGAGACACAAACATCAGCAAAAATAAGGAATGATTAATCATTACAGTAGGACAATATACCTTCTTGCGGTTGGAGACAAGGTCTTGGCAAAGATTGAGCTGATTGAGTATGGTTCTAGGAAAAAGAAAAAAAAAAACAGAAGTATGGTCAATATGATATGTACATCATGCAAAACACAATAAATATATTTTCCAATTCCAATTCTATAATTGGAATGTGCTGCTTAAATTTAGCTGCCCATCCAAATTCATCAACATCATCCAGCTGGTCCATGAACTGATGAGGACCACAGGAGGTCAAGAGTCAGGCCTATTCAATGTTAGCACAGGAATAAGGCAGGGATGTTCACCTGTCCTCTTACAGTATGTGCCACTTCTTTTCTTTATAAGGAGCTTGAGGACAGCAGAAGCCAGGAGACTTTGGGTTGGGCAGGAAACTCTTTAGCATAAAGAGGTTGAAAGCAATCACCAAGCTGTCCAAGTGCATGTCCTAAACCAGTATGTTGATGAGAGGCCTCTAGTGCATCGCTCTGTGGAGGACTGGAGGATTCGCAGCATAGGTTGGAGGACTTGCAGCATGGGTTAGCTGCGAAAGCTTTGTACTCATCTGGCATGCCTTCCCCTATATACTTGAAGGCCAACTACATCCAAGTATCGAGGGCATGATTACCAAACATCAACCACACTGTCTACATCAAATTATCAGGAAGCCCCAGAAATGACTACCACTATTTAATGAAAATGTCACTGTGCTAATGCCACTGACATCCGCATCCCAAATCTGAATGACTTCCCTTGCCAGCTCTTGTGGCTTACTGTATATTGTTATTCCATTTACCCCAAGGAAAAGAACCATAATTGCCAATTCTTCCAATGTGAAAAAGCTGAAAACATACTGAAGGTAAGCTAAGCACACATAAAGACTCATGTCCTGCATTCTCCATTTATTTAGACTCCCTAGAAAAGCAATAATGGCCAAAAAAGATATTTTAAGAAAATGGAGGCAAATGTGAATCTGCAGCATTTTCT
>JAOVYU010000013.1:4008792-4021336 GCA_025674565.1 Synodontis membranacea | reverse complement strand
GGAAATGAGAGACTGTTGTGTTTTTATTTTCACTGAGATGTGGCTGCACGACAACATCGCCGACGTGGCTATCCAGATTGACGGACCAAACAGCTTCAAAGTGGATAGGGATGTGTCTTTGTCCAGTAAGACTCTTGGGGTGTACAAGCCCTGCTGTTGCCAAGTAACACTGTTCCCTGCTGATCGAGGTTTTATTTGTGAAGTGTCGGCCCTTCTACCTGCCGAGAGAGAGTACAACTGTGTGCTGGTGGTTGGAGTGTATCTCCCGCACTAATCCTAACCAGGCGCTAGCCAAGCTCTACGAGACTGTCAGCAAACTACAAACTGCACACCCCAAGGCTTTTTTCATCATTGCTGGTGACTTCAATCATACCAGCCTGAAGTCAGTTCTCCCAAAGCTTTTCTAGCATGTGTATTTTGCTACCAGAGGAGGATTGACTGGACAGTGTTTACATCAACGTCCGTGAGGCCTACAAGGCCTTCCCCCGCCCCCACCTCGGCTACTCAGACCATATCAGTATGTTCATGGTTCCTGCATACAGGTCCCTGCTGAAACGCTCCAAACTGGCCCAAAAAAGCATCACAGTGTGGCTGGCTGGTGCTGTCTCGGCCCTCCGAGACTGCTTCGAATCAACCAACTGCAACATTTTTAGGGAGGCTGCAATGAATGATGACTCTATCAGCCTGGAGGAGTACACAGACTCTGTGAATGCAACTTTCAGATGTGGAGACAAGGATGCTCTCAGAGTGACCAGAGCCAACCTGTCTCATGCAGTGAAGAGAGCAACACAGGCCTGTGTTGCAACAGATCAATGAACACTTCAATAATACCAGAGACACATGCCACATGTGGCAGGGCATTCAAACCCTCACAAACTACAAGACCATCCCACACAGCAGTGATGGTGATGCCTCTCTACCAGACCAACTCAATGCATGGTTTGAGGAACTGAACAAGGAGCATGTAAGGAAAACGACACCTCCTTCCGATGACCTGGTACTCTGTCTCTCCACATCTGATGTGAGGAGGACTTTATCTAGAGTCAATCCACGCAAGGCTGCAGGTCCAATCAACAAACCCGGTCGTGTGCTCAGAGAATGCACATGACCAACTGGCTGGTGTTCTCACGGACATTGTCGTCTGTCCCAGCAGGCCTCAAATCCACTACCATCATTGCAGTACCGAAGAAGTCACCAGTGACGTGCCTGAATGACTACCGACCGATTGCACTGACTCCAATCATCATGAAGTGCTTCAAAAGGCTGGTCATGGCACACATAAAAACCAGTCTCCCTGCCTCTCTAGACCCCTTTCAGTTTGCATACCATTCCAACAGGTTCACCAATGATGCCATCTCCACTGCCCTCCACCTCTCTCTGACACATCTGGTCAAAAAGGACACCTATGTCAGGATGCTGTCCATAAAATTTAGCACCGCCTTCAACACAATTATCCCTCAAAAGCTGATTGTGAAGCTGAGTGGGACACATTCACCACAAGGACTATTCAAAAAGCCTACAGCATTGTGCAGGACCCCTCACATGAACAGTTTACCCTTCTGCCATCCAGGAGATCAACATCAGAGTAAGATTGGCCAGGCTGCATGACTGTTTTTATCCCCAAGCTGTCAGGCTCCTCAACACCATGCTGGGTCATCCAATCTACCTCAACCCCCCCTTAACCCACATGACCAACACTGTTTTTCTATTTTTATCAAATTAAACTTGCTACTTGCTACCCAATGACCAGCTCAAAAGGGGAGAAATCAGTGAACATCTAGGGTACCTCTCCGTAAGCAAACAAGAGGAAGGGTAACCATTTATCCCAACAACCTTCCTTCGCGTGTTCTTGAGGGTCTGATTAAACTGCTCGACAAGCCCAGCTGTCTGGGGATGGTAGGGACTGGTCTGGATCATCTTAATGCCCAACTGCAGATGCAGTTTCTGCATCAAAAATGGGGTGGTTCAATCCATGGTCTGTCAGGATAACAGCTGGATTAAGGCATTGATGATCTTTTGGGGTAGTGAAAGAGTAGAGTGGGAAATCCTCAGGGTACCTGGTAGCATAATCACAGATTACCAGGATGTACTGGTGTCTGGCACTTCTCTTCTCCAAGGGTCCCATGATGTCCATTGTGTTATACTGAATGGGTGTGGAGACCACAGGCAATGAATACATGGCAGCTGTTTTCTGACACACAGGACATATAGTAAAATATGTCTGAACATCAATGTACAAGAAAAGCCAATAAAACTGGGAACTTAGCTTAAGGGAAGTTCTCCAGAGCTAGGTGCCCAGCCCAGGGTTTGGTGTGTGCAAGATGCAGGACTAAGGGTCTTCATGCAGTAGGCTCCCCTTCAACATACAAAATACCATTCTCAACTAAGACCCATTCCTCCCATCACCTACAGAGCTGCCCTTCCCACACATGCTTTCTCAAACAATGGTCAAGTGACAGGTCAGCACATTGCCTCAGTATTCTCAGGAATCCCCCACTCTCTGGGCCCTTTGGTCCTACCCTGGTACAGACTATTATATATGTCTGGCAGAGGACATCTGAATGTCTATAGCTTCTTCCAACGCCTCCTTCAGATCTTCATAAGAGTTGGACCTGTATATGCTTCCAGTGCCTTCCCTATCAGCAGTGGCACCAGGTGGCATTCCCATTCCTGCTCTAGCTCAGGGTCTGGCTGGTTGTGGAGTTTGGAAGATAGATGCTTCCAGGCCTCAAATCTCCTCCAGAAATCCTTCCTCTCGCCATTGCTGTGCAGCGAGGAAGTCCCTCAGTAGAGCTGCTATGTCTTCCTCAGGGACAGGTCCTTGTCTGAGTCGCACTTGCTGAGGGGTACTAGTTTTGGCCACATTCTCTGATGCATGGATTCACCTTCATACACTGAACCCAAGGCCTCATAACCTTTTAATGTCAGGCAGTGTTATCTTCTGACACCAAACACCTATCCTCCTCCTCACAGCATACACTGTCTTACAGCTGGCCATCCCACTAAATATGCAAAAATGAGAAAATTGAAGCAGCACAAATGAAAAATATTATGTCACAATCCAGCACAAACAAAGCCCTAACTAATCAGCCTAGTTTAGTCACAGTCTGAATGACCTGTATGACCTTTTCCTGACCTTTACATAATCATTAATATCTCAAAAACTAAAACAGCACAAAAGAACATTTTTAAGGTACAAACAAGTCTTACCTAACCAGCCTGGCTTCTTTGGAATCAGAAACATGGCAACTTCAAACTGATTATGTAACCACTGTTAACAAATATTAATATTTTAAGAACTGAAGCAGCACAAATGAAAATTTGCACATCCAGAACAAATTCAGTAAAAACGAGTTGTACTTAAAAAAAAAAAAAAAAAAAACAAGTCAAATTAAAAATATATCCAACATTATCCTGGTTGAGACACTGTAACGAATGTCCTTCAGCCTTAATGTCTTTGAATAGACAGAATATCCTGGTACATTCAGAAAGGCTAAATAAGTCCTTAATTACATGAATTTTGTGCCAAAGCTTGTCCCAAAGAGACTGTGTGTGAAAGAGAGCTGAGCTAAGATAGGCACTATGGCTCAGATAGCAATGCATATCATTACTGACACGTTTAACAGAAAGCTCATGCTGCCTAGAGACTGCTTCTCACCACCAACAACAGCACACCACAACATAATCCCAACCAAGAGAGAGAAAGAGATAAATATTTAGGCTGCACATTAGCAGCAGCCACTCTTCTGGAAAGAAAGGAAAGAGAAAAGAAGGAAGGAACTAACACAGTGGTTTTAGAAGCAAGGTAGACAAATCCGTGTAAGATGAAAAATCAAAATCACTGGAGCTTCATGCTTGCTCTCCCAAGAAGCCATGCAAAGAGCAAAACAATCAAAATATGCAAATATACAGCAGAGCATGCAAACAAAAGAATAAATCATCTAGAATGGAACAAAGACAGAATTAATCTCTATAAATGTTTTTTAAAGAGGAACACCTAAGAATCCACTACAGTAATATCCTATGCTTGACATATCTGAGTGGAAATGGGCTATGAATTGAGGTTTAACTGAATACTTTGGATATATGATATTCTTGGAATGAGGTATTTTATGGATGTAATTTCTCTCCCTAGGAGCAGCTTGGCACGTTCTACATTCACAGTATTTATAGTTCTATGCTAGATGGATTAGTTCTCTACAGTTTTCTGTGTTTGTGTTTTTGTTTGTGTCTGTGCTATTTTGACAGTCTGAGATTTATGTAAGACACAACACACAGAAAGAGAGACAGCATGTTAAATGATATGGATAGAATGCAGAAAGAGAGTATTATGAAAGCATAGGAGACAGAAGCTTCAGTGTGAGTGAGAAATTGCTCCAAGACACAGCACTCAAAGAAACACTGGCCCATTCCCAAAGGATTTCTGACTAATCCCACCCACTCAGGCAGAAAGTTTGATCACCCATTGAATTAATTAGTGGAATAAAAGTTGAGAGTAAAAATGACTCCACTCCTGTGACTTGCCTGTCCCGATCTCTATACTTTGCTGGTATTGCTAAACCAATCTGTTAAGAGGACTCTTCAAATGCGTCTACAAGAGCTTTCTCTAAATTCCTACCCATAAAAAGTTTTGGGCTATCAATAAAGTAGAAAGGCTGATGTTCTTTGCAAATGAAATGTATAAAATAATGTCTTATTTCATGAAGGTATAGTCAGACAAGTGCTTTGTTTTCAGTGTTTACTAAACTAATGCATCTGCCTTAATTAGTTTAGCTGTAATTTATTTCATTTTGAACATGTTAAAAAGAAAATATCTCTGAAAAAACACAATATCTAGAAAATAAACACTAAAGGTATACATCAAATTCTCAATTAAACAACAAAAGCAGAATGAATGTTACTGAAAAAAAGTACGAAGGAGCAAATCTCAAATCTCGCAAGTCCTACCCCTTTTCTCCACTTAATGCTTCAATGTTTATCAATATTCAGTGTTCATCTTCTCTTGTCCAACCATCCCCCAGTGTCCGTCATGCACAAATACTTTGCTGTAATGATCCTCCTCATAATGCATGCACAGACAATATTCAGGTGCCTATCAGGCATATCCCAACATATTTCAACAGATCAGCAATAGCACTGTCATCATCATCATTATCACCATCTTGATCATCATCATCATCATCATCATAATCATAATCCATGAGCGTCACCTTCTTGAGAAAAACAAGGCCTTTCCCTCAGCCCTGTACCTCAAAAATGATTTCTTTGCACATCCTCTTGAACCTTTTGATACTCTCACACTGTTCCATAAAGTTTCCCCACAAATTGAAATATACGTGCTCTTAAGATTAATTTTTCATCTTAAGTTATACTCCCCTTCTCTGTCTAAGAATTTTTTTTAATATTGCAATGAAGTAGATTATTTTTGGCTTTGTACATTATCTATGCAGTCTTAAATTCCACCATATCCATAAGTTTCAATGCATGTGTCTGCATGTTTCTTTCCTTATGGTTCTTTCTTGTAGTATGCATAATGGTTGCAAAGTGCTTTTACATGTGTCACCCCACACCTAATTTAGATGAGGTAATACCAGTGAGCAACTGCGGACTGCAGACTCCCTTGCTGTCTTTAAGCGACGACTAAAGACACATCTCTTCAAAGAGTACCTGGACTGACAAATAAAAATAAAAAAAATAATAAAAATTCTGTACATCCTGTATGGCACTAACTTCTTTAAGAAGTTAGCATTGGCACTTAAGTATGGTTTGATTAGTGTGGAAATGTTCTTGACTGCAAAGCACCTTGTACATCGCTCTGGATAAGAGCGTCTGCTAAATGCCTTAAATGTAAATGTAAAGCAACACTTTGATTCAGACTGTGCTTTGTTTTGTCCCGGAATTGCAACACCCATAAATTTGTGCTCATACTCTCTTTCTATCTTAAAATTATCTACGATCACTTGCACTTGAGTGTTTATTTCAAAAATTCCAAACAGCAGCAACAACAAAAAGCTTTTTGTAATGATAACTTGTTTTTAATTAAACCACTGTTTAAATGTATTCTTTTCTGTTGTTACTAACTCCAAAAAAATTTTTTCCCAAGAACAAAAAAATATTAGCATTGTTCACAAATAAAATAAATTTCAGTATCTTTAACCTTGGCCTTTCATATGTCATTTATGTACAAAATAAACAATATTGGACCTAAAACAGACCCCTGTGTGACTCCAAAATTAATATCCATATTTATTGATTCATAATCATCAGTTGTTGTCTGTTTTCTCTGTAACTTTTTAACCAATTCAGTTTAACCGCTCTGATATCATACCTCCAATCAATCAATTAATCAATTTCCAATAATACATTTCCACTAAATGGTGTGACTGCATTCAGATGTGACACACATCAAACACACAAAATACAACATTCAGGAGGTTATTTTCCTATTCATTACAATAAATGTATGCACATCTTCTCAATATAACATAAGAAGAATCACATTGGTAACAGAAAGATCCTTGTTGGAGGTTTTTAACTTTTTCACTGCTGGAAAACAGCTTTGTGATCAGGCCATTCCTTTCGTTTCACCTGTCCCCGTTTATTATGTTTGACTAGTCTGCCATTCACGACAACTCAAGTTACAAGATACTTATGGTCCCGCCATTCCCAAAATGTGTTGTCAACTTGCTAAACTTTCAATGGAAAAGTTCTTCATGCTTGGCTCTTCTGAAAGGATGTTTAAATCCTTAGAAGCAGCAGAGTAATTCTTTTAGAAGTAAATTGATTTTTGGGAATGTAAAATATCAAATTGGCTACAGCTCTCAAGAGAGACCTCCATGTTGAGAATCTTTCAAACTGTTAGCCTTAACCTCAACAACAAAATCTTGAACTCTAATCAATAGGGGTGTACAGTAATTACACATCATAATACACAATTGTGACAATGTGCATCGTGACAATGTGCATGTGTGGAAATCTGCATTCTATTAAATCTGAGCAAACCATAGAATTAAAATATACCGATCAAGCATAACATTATGACCATTCTAATTGTGTCCTATGTCCTTTCTAATACTGTGTCGGTCCCCTTTTGCTGCCAAAACAGCCCTGACCTGTCGAGGCACGGACTCCACGAGACCCCTGTAGGTGCGCTGTGGTATCTGGCACCGAGATGTTAGCAGCAGATTCCATAAGTAGTGTAAGTTGTGAGGTGGGACCTCCATAGATGTGTCCAACACATCCCAGAGATGCTCAATTGGATTGAGATCTGGGGAATTTGGACAGGGGTCAACATGGGCACCCTGACTGGTCTGCGGCTGTGCAGACCCATATGCAACAAACTGTGATGCACGGTGTATTCTGACACCTTTTTATCAGAACCAGCATTAACTTCTTCAGCAATCTGAGTTACATACCTGTGGTCCGATCTGTTGGATTGGACCACACGGGCTAGCATTCGTTCTCCACGTGCATCAGTCAGTCTTGGACATCCATGACCTTATTGTCGGTTCACCACTGTTCCTTCCTTGAACCACTTTTGATAGATACTGACCACTGCAGACCGGGAACACCCCACAAGAGTTACAGTATGCTCTGACCCAGTCATTTGACATTTGAATAGTTTTGGGAGAATTTATAAACTCATTTGCTTGTATTTAAGATATAGTGCACCAGTAGTACATTTTTGTTATAATAGAAAAAAGCCTCTGTTCTAAAAAAAATTATGTTTATTTGCTCAGAAAAAAAATTACTTTGTCCTAAATTTAGTATTTCATTGAGTCTTAACCACTGAGTCACCAATATCCCTCAACCAAAACACATACGCATGCATTCTTTCAATGCAACACAGAATGTAAAGGTCTCACTCCAGATCCCGGCTCAAGCCTAGACTTAGTAAAATAGATCTACTAGTATCCACTTTTAAATCCCGGTCTTTCAGACCTTTTGCATGATCAGCAGACAATGAATCCATCACAGTGGGACTGTTTACTGCTAATTTGTGGAGCTTTAAATTAGAGCTCACAACCATCTGTTGGGTTCTCCTCAGCAGAGCAATTGTTTCTTTTATAGCTGGCATTGACTTTAGGCTATAATCTACATAAAAATCATGTTGAACAAATTCCTGCAAGTCCTTCCCAAATTTAGCTCCTCCATGATGAGCTGCCTGATGGGGTCTATAAATGTAACAAGATACTCAGCACAGAGAGTTAGAATTAAAGTGAGTTTTATAATTTATAAAACACAACCGAAATAAGTTAGGACAAAAGTTTCAAAGTTCCAAAGATTCAGTCTACAAGTCCAAAGGGCAACTAAAATAACCAGAAGCTAGAACAAAACTAGGAAAAGCTCACAAAGCATGGCTCAGAAATGCTTTCAAAAAGATTGCAAGACCTCACAAAAAGTGAAACAAACAGTATACAGGAAGTAATAGGAAGCTGCGTGGAGAGGAACTGAGTATGATCAAAATTCAGGCAAAAGACCTCTGGGTGTCAGATGAGTCTGTGAATATAATTCTGATTCTTCCTCCTGTGGTCCTTCCTCACTACAAAGCTAAGGATCCTTTGTTCAACATCATTCTTATATGCAACAGATCCAGAGATGCATGTGTTGACTGTCTTTTCTGATGTTTTTATTATGAAATAAAGAAAACAGCTCGTACCATATTTTCTTGACTCATACAGCAATTAATTCCAGCATGTTCAAATGTTAAAATATAGAGCTCCTGTGCAAAATGTATAAAGGTTTTCAGGTATAATACAGTCTTTAAAGTACTTTATTTTTGTTGTTAGTATTTTCCATTTTACCTCTCAGCTGTACATCCCCTGCCATTCCATTCAGCATGCCCCAAAGTTTGGAGTGTTCAGCCTTCTTGAAGAGATGGAGCAGATAATAAAGAGGGATTCTCATACTGACTCCATAGTGCTCCTGGGAAACTTCAATGCTCATTTTGGAGAAAGATGGAAATAGGACTGGTGTGACTGGAAGGAATACCAACCTTGGATCTGAACCTGAGCACCGAAATATTAGATTGTGCTAGCCATAGACTCTCAGTAACACATTTTTAATACAAGGTTACTTAGAATAGTACTTGGTGCCAGAGCACCTTAGGTCAATGATCAACTTGAAGCCGTATGTTTTGGACAAAAGACACAGGTGTGTTGTGTTCTATGTATTCACCATTAGGTAGCAGAATTGCATTGATTCTATGTAAGTGATCTGTGAATAAAAAATATCTGAATAAAAAAAGAAAATTGATGTGGTTGGTTTACTACTACTACTACCAATCCAGAATGCCATTTTTCTCTCACACTGATTGGTTACCACAGTAAGTCGCCTGAGGTAGCTTTCATGCCCTACCACAGTGAACATCATAGATCTTCTTACTTCAGTATTCAGCAGATTAGGTCATCCACAAACAATTGTATCAGACAAGTCCTCAATTCCTGTCTGCAGAATTCACTGCACTCTTGAAAGATACAAAGCACATACATAAAGCACATACATACTGCAGTTTACCACCCTACACCACTTTCAACGTGTGCTGAGAGCATCCGTACAGTATGCTGTCATGCTGGAAAAGTCCTGGAAAGCTACAGTTACAGAATCCCTCCAGGTGCAATGTGCCACTCCACAACCCAATACTAGACACTCTCCATTTGAGTTGCTGCATGGCGGAATGATGCTCACACACCTTCCTTTCCCACCACTAACAAGCAATGACATTGTCATACACTGACTACAACCACAGAGCACACATTCCAGTTTTCAATGAAAGGGACAGAGTGTGTGTCCAGAAGCCTACTCATGTTTCAAAGGCACATCCGTGCTATTCCCAGCCGCTGCAAAGAAAGGGCGCTTGCCCATTTATCTGATGGCTGATGGTAAGAAATGGCACGCATCACATCTAGCCAAGTGCCATGTGCCTGCTTCACCTGAGAGGTCCATGAGCTTTCCCAGTGATGACCTTCTCTCAATTCCTGAGTCTGACCCTCCTGACACCATGAACACTCACACAACCCATGCTCGTGTTAGGCAGCCTGTCTTAGACATTATGTGACTTAAGCATACTCTTACAGTTATACGTACATCCCTAACACACTCTCCAACATAAATTCTTAAACAGTACTTAATGTAGCCTGTTGAAATATTCACTGTTGATTGGCTATTGGATATGAATACTTTTTGACATTAAAACTGATACTTCTGATTGTTGAGCTTTTGTTCTTTTTTTTTTAAATTACAATCCTCATTTTTGCTTATGATACTGAAGAGTGTTAAATGTCATGCTCTATTTCCTGTTCCTATCTACATTTCTAGCAATAACTGTTATGGTACATATAGGCATTGATCTTTTGAGTACTAATGTTATTCTATTATTTCTAATGACCATTTCTATTTCTAGCATTATGTTCTGTTGTTCACTGCATTCCTATTTGTCACGGAGCGCCGGCCGGACCTCGGCCACGCCCCCCCGCCGACTCGCCTGCTCTCAGCGTGCGCCACGCTGCGAGCGGACGAGACACACCTGCGCCTCATCTGGGCTCATCAGAGACGCACATCGTCACTCTGCACTCGTGTGCGTGACAGAATGCCAAGCCGGACGAAAAAGGACACAACGAGATCACCACGCCCGAGAGATGGCTTCATTCGCGTCATGCCATCCCTCCTCCTTCAGAAATGGAGCTGCCCAACACCTGAGCCTTACGATGGTGTGAGCGCCTTCCCGGATCGCTTCCTTCAGCAAAGCCGGCGATACTGGAAGAGCCTCCTCGATCCCAAGCCGTCTGAGTACATTAAGGTGCGCTGCATGGTGCACTGGCTCACAGGCCCGGCGCGGCCATTCGCAGAGTACCTCACAGCCATCGACCACCCAGACTCATGGAATGTCGAGGACTTCGGCATGGCGCTGGAGGAGTTCTTTCTCGACAACGGCTACGAGGCTATCCGGGATCTGGACTCAGGTCACACCTCAGAGCGCCAGGAGAGGCCCACGATGGAGGCTGCTGTTCCTGAGCCTCCTCCTGTCTCAGAGTCAGCAGCCCGCTCTCTTTTCAGCTTTCTCTGTCCCAACTCTTACCATTCCAACCTTTCCTCCTCCAACCATATCTCTCTGTCTAAATCTCCATCTCCAATGCCATCTCCAGCCCCACTCTACCCCCAACATCGTCTCTAACTCTTCCTCCATCCTCTCATCTTCCTCCCTTCCTCCAACTCCATCTTACTCTCCAACCCTATCTCCTCCTCTCTCTCTCTCTCTTCACCTCTAACTCCAATCCCTACTCCTTCTCCTCCTCCATCTCCAGCCCTATCTCTCCTTCCTCCTCCCTCTCTCTCCTGATCTCCCCCGCCGTTTCTAACGCCCTTTCCATCTCCTCGTCCAGCTCTTCCAGTATCTCGATCTCCTTTTCCCACCTCGTCTCCTCCTCTATCTCCTCCTCCATTCAGGTCTCCTCTTCCAGCCTCATCTCCTCCATCGCTCCACCCATCCCTCCCTCCATCCTGAACACCATCTCCATCTCCTCCTCTCCCTCCATCTCTCCTCTTTCATCTCTCCCTCTAACTCCATCTTTCCATCCATCTTTCCCTCCAAATCAACCTCCTTTCCCAACCTCATCTTCTCCTCCGTCTCCTCCTCCGTTTCTCCCTCCGCCTCTGGCCTCAGTCCCTCTTCCATCTCCTCCATCTCATTCTCCAACTCGATCTCCAGTTCTTCCACCAGCTTCTCCTCCATCGCTAATTCAATCTCGCCCTCTATCTCTTTCCCCATCTCTAATTCCTACTCTTCCTCCAACTCTGTCTCCGACGCCGTCTCTGACACCAAATGGAGACCCCAGTCTAAGCCTGAGCTCGAGGTTCCCGAGCTGCCTCCAGTGGTGAAGATGGAGACAGCCACCTCTAAGCTCACTCCCATGCCCAGAATAGAGGCCATCGCTCTGGAGCTCCTTCCTAAGCCTACAGTCAAGGCTTCTGCTCCAGAACCCCCTCTAGCAGCACGAACGGAGGCCACAGTTCCAGAGCACCCCCCGGTGGCCAAGGAAAAAGCCAAAGCTCCAGAGCGCTTCCTGGTGGCCAAGGGAAAAGCCACCGCCCCAGAGCGCTTCCCGGTGGCCAAGGAAAAAGCCACCGCTCCAGAGCGCTTCCCGGTGGCCAAGGAGAGAGACACAGCTCCAGAGCACTTCCCGGTGGCCAGGGGAAAAGCCACAGCTCCAGAGCTCGCCTCTCTGAGTTCCGTCTCAGCCTCTTCCTCCTCTCTGAGTTCCGTCTCAGCCTCCTCCTCCTCTCTGAGTTCCGTCTCAGCCTTCTCCTCCTCTCTGAGTTCCATCTCAGCCTTCTCCTCCTTTCTGAGGTCCGTCTCAGCCTCCTCCTCTTCTCTGAGTCCCGTCTCAGCCTCTTCCTCCCATCTGAGTTCTGTCTCAGGCTCCTCCTCCTCTCTGAGTTCCAGCTCAGGCTCCTCCTCCTCTCTGAGGTCCATCTCAGGCTCCTCCTCCCCTCTGAGTTCCGTCTCAGGCTCCTCCTCCTCTCTGAGTTCCGTCTCAGGCTCCTC
>JAOVYU010000013.1:3965432-3980668 GCA_025674565.1 Synodontis membranacea | reverse complement strand
TGTGTGTGTGTGTGTGTGTGTGTGTGTGTGTGTGTGTGTGTGCGCGAAATAAGTTGGCTGTTGCTATACCAAAGAAGTAAAAGAGGTTTTCCCTGATATCTGTACACACAAACGGGCATGTTATTTTTTTTTATTTGCCTGTATAGTTCTGATTATTCTCCTCAGAATTCATACATATACACATTTATTATTACACTCACAGTGCATTATATTTAAATTATTTTTTTACATTTTAGCAGACCCAAAGCGGTGTACAAATAATACAGCTGAGCGGGTGAAGATTAAGGTTTATGCCCTACGAACTATTAGGATGCTTTTAGGATGCTGTTCACGTACGACATGTAGATGAAGAAAAAGTTCGAGATGGGTTTTGATCACTAGCAGTGAATTTGTGGAACTGGAAAGTATCAGTGATGTGCTTTCAAAACTAACACGTCTTTTTTAAAAGCTAGCTTTTATACAACATATCCAGTGATTCTGTTTTTTTTTTTTTTCTTCTTGTCTTGTTTGGCTCCTGGGCGGCAACCTGATTATTCAGGAGATTAAAAAGCACTCAGTGTTCCTTGGAACTTTTCTGAAAAGTTAAAATTTTATTTTACCTTTGGAAGCAATCTGCTGTGACAAAAAAAAGGGGGGAAAAACACTGATGGTAGAAGTTTCCACCTTTCCACTCCTTGCAGTTGCTTCTCATAGGATTGCATCCTGAAAAAAAAAATAAAAACATCACCAACTAGAAAAGCAGCCTTAAGGGGTTCTCTGGAAACCCTGATATTTAAAATCACCAGATCAGGAACTTCCCCAGTGAGGACACCATTAACACATTTTCAGATTTATACTGTAAGCACTTCTTTTTAGCATGCTCAGCATTTTTTTTGCATACCGAAGCAGAACCTGAAAATCAGATTATAGATTTTTTTTTTTTTATTATTTTTAAATCACAACATGCCATGCTCTTTTCTTCATTTTCTAGGTAATGCTTAATTTTTAATAACCTCAGACAAAGACAGGTAACAAGTTCCAGTGAAAACTGTTGGCTTTGCCTTTTGAGTATCTTTTGAACGACTGGTTTACTTCCTCCACTACTGTTCCAGAAACTTCTCAACTCAAAACCAAAGCGTAGTGAAGATCTTCTGTAAGCTTGTGGTGGCCCAACACCTTCCTAACACACAACTTGTCATTGCGTTACTAAGTTTATTGTTGTTAATGAGAGTTTTCTATATAAGTCTATATATATATTTTTTTTTTTAACCTAATAAGACCAAGAATCAGAAAAAAAGAGAGAGAGGGAACGGTTTGCTAGGTCACAAAAAGGAAACTTGTGGAACAATCTCATTCAAAAGATCCTGCAGTGTGGATCCTTTGGAATTTTTTATTAACACAACAATAAAGGAAACAAGCCAAAGAATGCAGATCATCACCGATGATGCTCTTTAATCTCCAGCTTTGAGAAGAAAATTCACATTGATCTTGTGAAGGTTGGATTCCTGACTTGATTATTAAGATGAATGATCCAGGATACAAAGAATTTTTTTTTACCGGTGGCTATATATTTCACCACATGATTTTTTTTTTTTCTCCCTTTCTTTTCATTTGTATTTGATTGTTATGGTTGCATCTGGCATGTTCTGTTACACACAGTACAGATGTGTGATTATGATTGAAATTAAATGTTCTAATGCAACCAACCAAATTGGAATTAAGAGTTTTTGTGTATTAATAATTACAATGCAAAATGATTTTTGGGACACGTTTCTGTTGTTTCGGTAGCGGTAATTAATTGAGGTGTGACAGGTGGGGAAAAAAAGTGAACTTAGTAGCAAATAATGCTCTTTGGCAAAATGTAAGAACGTGTAACATGTCCTCCACTTACTATACATTTAAAGCAAGTTTTAATGGAGGAAATTCAATTCCTCATGTTTAAAGAAGACTGGATCTGTATTATCATTTATTAGATGCTAAAGCTTGGAAGCTTGGCTGCTCTCTAAGAGATATTGTTTCTGGGAATATCATAAAAGTGTTCCCTCAGACCACATAAATTAATTAGAGCACTCAATCCGCCTCCTCCTTCCGCTTCTACCCTCCACCCCTCTCCCTCGGCTCTTTTCTCTCATCTCTTTGGTAATGAAGGAAGAAAGTAATTATGCCGGAATGCTCTGCAAGTAACTGTGAGGCTCCTCGCATACATGTACACATCATGCGCATACACTATAAGGCCAAAGTATGTGGACACCTGACCGCAACACCCAAACTGTTGCCACAAACTTGTCGCAAAGCACACAGTTGTCTGCAGAATGTCCTTGGAACCAAATGGCCTCAAGCTCTTTCATCATGATGGTGCACAAAAGAAGGTCCATGAAGACATGGATCACCAACGTGAACACTGTTGGGATGAACTGGAGCACTGACTGGAACTGGAATGGTACCAGGTCGATTTAATACAACTTTTTTTGGGGTTTTCCAAGAACCAAAGTTATGGATAGTACCCGGTACCTGGTATTTATTTTTTTTTTTGTATCACCTCTGTCAAGGTTCCAGGCAAGCTGAAGTGATACCAAAAGGTGGCATGAAACCAAGCATTGGTCAGAGAGGATCAGTAGATCAGTGACAGTAGAGCCCAATCAAACAAACCGGTCGCCATTTTTAAAAAGCAAGCTTCTGTGCACTACTCTATGTAGCCGTTAACGCCATATTTATTTCTTGTACTTCAGGGATTATGTGGCCACCGGTGAAACCACGCCGTGGTCAGTTGAGTAGGTGCAGTTGCTCCTCTGTTTCCAGGATCCAGGGAGCGATAGTGTGCATACATGTGCACAAAACATACACCTATGAAGACATTGTAAGATTGTTTATCACCACATCACATCTGCCTCGGTTAAAGCCCTGTCCGTCTGGCTGGCTTTTGGATTTTTGGATTAGAACAATGCCACAAAGACGCTCAGAATTGAAAAAATACGTATGATCATGTAATAATGCTCAAAGATCTACATCATCTAAATTTTTTCATCTGAATAGCCAAAAAATATTATTACATAACGCATAAAAAAAACCTAGGTCTGCTTTTTTTTGCCGTCTAGGGTGGACTATTCGTAACATCTTGCTGTCTGGAAAAAACCTGCTCCAGTTAGTCCAGAAGTGCAGTAGCCCTTACCTTACCAGAGCCATATTACTATTACTATTTTATCCACACTAATCAATAGACAGCGTAATCCTATAGCTTGATGAAAATTATTGAAAGGCTTACAAAACTATTTTAAAAAATGCAAGGCACAAAGAAGGCTGATCGAAAGAGAGCTCTTTAGCTGATCGTGATGGCTTAGTGTAGGAGGAAACTTTAGCTATTCAATGGTAATAGTGGCATTTCTGCACCAGAAGGATGACGAAGAAGAAGGGACAACAAGGAAGAAGAAGGAAGAGGAATCAGTGTTTACTTATTTTTGCACAGACAAAGTAAGGAAGTGTGAGTGTAGGACACCTGACGGCCACCCTACTTTCTAATGCACGCTTGGAAACGGAAGGGATAACAGAGAGCTTTGTACAGGCGGTTGAATCCTACATAGTGGACCTTTAATGCAATTCTGAGAGAGGTCTGTGCACCAGTTCTTTAACTAAAAAATAAAAATAAAAAACTGTATACACACTCAGTATACGTAGTGTATACAGTACTGCGTATTATTACATGGAGTAATGAGTAGTTTGCAGTTATATCGACATAGTATGCCGTTTACAAGTGGGATATTTCTAACACATTTCAAGCAAATCATTGAAATTCAGGGGGAGGGGGAAAAAAAACACACAAGCGTTCCTGCCGCATGACGGCGCTAATGAGCCGGCAGTTCGTTCACGCAGCACACTGAGCGTGCCCGAGAAGAAGAGACCGGACCTCGCACTCTCTAGATATCCCTCCGCCAGGCAAAATAGTTATCACTACCGAAGAACGTTTATATTTTTTTCCCCCGGTAATAGCAGGTTGCTATCAGGTATATATGATACTAAATGATACAATACGATATAAATCATATAAATCGCAACACATTTTTTTTTTCATTACATGAACCGTAACACTGCTCGTTTTGCATACCTGTCGCGATATGATGACGTAGAGCGTCTGGTTATTTGTATTGTTTTGGTTGGTGCAATTTGCTTTGTACAGAATCAGTTCTGAATCATTCGGTTTAGATCAAATTACAGGTCAGTATGGGCTTTTACCCTGACCCTGAGGTGCTCTGTGTTGTCTCGTGCTTTCTTAAACACTGAAATAACATTATTTTACCGACGGGGTTGTGTGATATTGCTTGGTTTCTGGCTAACTCGACAGGCTAACTTTACTGGTTCAAGCCCAATTGGCTCACTGTTCATATCTAGTGCACTACACGGGGCTCCGGACGCTGCTCGTTCATGACGCACATGAGTGCGCTTATGTAGGTGATATGGGGGCGTTTGGGACACCACAGGGAAGGGATTTTCTCTGCTTTGTGCTGAGGTTGATGTCACTGTTGTGTCCTGGGGCTCTAAACTGTAAACGTTTACAACACATGATTTAGGTGAAGTTTAGATGAGATTCTCTAGATTGACCTAGTCCCTAGGTACTAAATTAGTGAAAATTATGATTCAGTTATCAGTAATGTTTTTTTCCCCCCTTAAAAGATAACCTTATTGGATCATATTTAATAAATAAAGTTTTAACTCATCAGGATCAGACCTCCATACAGGCCGAGTGTTCATCAGACAGGACATGTCTCGGCGTCCTACGTTTACTTCTTTAGTTCCTAGATCCTGATTTCGCTCATGCATTAATGGAAGTTTATACCATTCGAGATTCCCTTTCCTTGTTGTGGGAATCAGTCGTATGTGGGTGTGATGGTCAGACGTCCACAAACTTTTGCCCGTGTTCTGTTCAAGATACAGCTGTGAGTCTATGCACTAATGTATCAAATGGTGTGTGTTTGGGGTTTTTTTTGTTTGTTTGTTTTTTTTCCAGCTCAACCCTGGGAGAGGTCCGAAGTCATGGAAGAGCAGAGTGCCTCACCCGGAGCGAACACTGATAACGGCAGCCAAAGGAATGGAGAGGAGGTAACGCAGAAGCTGATTTTGTGGTACAGAACAAGTGGTGAAGCGCCGGTGACGTTACTGGGTGTAGTCTCTGGAAGAAGGCTGGGTTCAGTAGACGTGGTCTGGGGGACGAAGAACAAAAAAAATACAGTTCGCGATGTTAATCCTCATGCTGTCATTTAGACAAAATGTCAAAATAATAACAAATAAAAGGCATCTGCGAGAAAGATGCCATGGCCATTTTCTCAAAGAAGAGGCCAACAGTTCTTTCAAAAAAAAAAAAAAAAAAAGTGACAATCGTTTTTGGATGTTATATTATATCAGCGCTTTACAAAAATGGTACGTTATCCAAAAAAAAAATAGGTATTTTTCACTAGCATATCAGGAAAAAAACAGCATTTTCATTGTACGTCATAAACCTCATTTATATAATAATATAAGACGTATGTCGTAATTCCGTTATTTTTAAAGTCAGTCTGCAAATAAGTCTGTCCGTCATCACAGGGTTCCCTGCAAACTTCTGAGTGACAGGGAACCCTGTCTGGTGTTCCTAGGACTCTCGGGTGGATAAGAGACAGTCCAGACGGTTCCCAGCACACGTCTGTTATTCAGTCCCGACAGCTGAACCTGTCTCTCTTAACCCGTAGAAGCCGCGCAGGACCAGCTGGACTAAAGGAAGGAAGAGGAAGAAGCCAATGAAGGACAGTAACGCGCCCAAAGCCCCGTTAACAGGCTACGTGCGGTTTATGAACGACCGGCGGGAGCAGCTGAGGGCCGAGAGACCTGACGTCCCCTTCCCCGAGATCACCAGGATGCTCGGCAATGAGTGGAGCAAACTGCCTCCCGAGGAAAAACAGGTCAGGAGCGGCACACCAGGGTCGCGCTTGTAGAAGACGAATCCTGCATTGCCAAAAGCAGCTTTGTGATTACACCAAGCACAGCTTGTGTTACCCATGTAGAGAGCTTTCACTTGATTTTAATCAGTCCTGTAATTACACTCCGTAAGCCCCGAATTGCTTCAAGTGAACTCCTGAATGTCTCAAGCATCGCAAACACTTAATAATGTTTTGAATTGAGAAATCTCTCTTTCTCTCTTTCTCTTTCTCTCTAGCGCTATTTGGACGAGGCAGAGAAAGATAAGGAGCGCTACATGAGGGAGTTGGAGAAGTACCAGCAAACGGAAGCTTATAAACATTTCAAAAGGAAGGTGCAGGAGAAGCAGAAGGGGAAGCGGCTCAGAGCAGGTGCACGCAAAAACACACAAAATTCATCTTTTTACTAGTTTGTTCTGACCAGCATGTACTGGCATTTTTTCAGAAGAGGTACAGGAATAATCCAGATGTCTCGGCTTTATTATCGTCACCGATTTCTGGATAAACATAGACAGCAAAGTAAATCAGCTGACAGTGTTATTGTGCGTTCATTTTTTTTTTTTCCCCCATTCGTTCATCTTCAGTAAGTGACAGTAACCCGAATGTTATCATGTGTTTCCCCCCCTTATTGCTCCCTTTATGTGCATCATCATCATATTATCATCTGTTTGAGAATCTTTTGATGAAGCCAAAGAAATATTAATGAATACTTAATAACCATATCATGACCAGCAGCAGCGTCACCTCTTAACCTTAGACAAAAGTGTATTCTGTGTTCTTATAAGTTGCGGAGGGAGAAAATTTTATTTTTTTCCTGTATGTTTCGGTCATGTCTCTCAGTAGAGTAGTGAGAGCAGCTCACTCACTCCCAGCCTTATCAGTTCAAGATGGAGGAAAGGCATCACACAGGAAATGTTAATTAAGTGCTACTGCCATTTCTCAAACTCTTTCTCTGTGTAACAGACGTGGGCCGGCAGGCTGCCCGGGAAGCTCTTCATGAGGTAAGACAAGCCGGAGCTGATCCCACATAGACAGTAGAGTAGAGAAGATTCAGACTCAGTCAGGATCACAAGTAGGATATCATGAAAGAATTTTCAAGAGTATAAAATTTCTTGCGTAAATGCAAACAATTTACAAGAAAATGTTTTACAAGACTTGACGCACGAAGCCCATTGAGTGCTAGCAAATTTCCTAAATTCCTTACATTTGAAGTTCCTCTTTCTCTCTCTGTCTCTCTCGCAGAATGATAGTGGTCTAAAGGACCGCTCAGTGTTTGATATTCCCATCTTCACTGAGGAGTTTCTCAACCACAGTAAAGGTGACTTATTGAGTTCTTCAGAATTTTTTTTCCCTGTTTTTTTATTTTATTTTTTATTTTTATTTTTTTACTGTTATGCAAAATGAACTGTGGTGCTTTTAAAACAACACTGCAAGTAAATACGGTTAGGTTGGTCACAGAGTTTCCATCGTTTTGTGTTTCTTTTGCGCAGCACGTGAGGCAGAGCTGCGGCAGTTACGCAAGACCAACATGGAGTACGAGGAGCGTAACGCAGCGCTGCAGAAACACGTGGAGAGCATGCGTAACGCCGTGGAGCGCCTGGAAGGAGACGTGCTGCACGAGCGCACACGCAACGGCCTGCTGCAGCAGCACCTCGACCAACTGCGCACAGCGCTCACACACAGCTTCTCCAGTGTGCCACTGCCTGGTGAGACGCACACACACACACACACACACACGTATACACACGCAGCGTGCAGTGCTCAAGACCATCTATCAACTTTACCTATAGTGCATGAAGGAAAGGTTTCCTGCATCACTGATGATCTCTAATAGTATTAACATTTATTTTTAAAACAAAAGTTTACAAGTGGGATTATTTACAGTAAAATATTTACTCAGTAAATATCTCAACTTTTTTTTGTGGCAGTAAACTCAGCAGCATGTCCAGGTGCAGGATCAGGAAAAAAAAAAAAACATCCTAGCAAGTGAGAATATTATCAGTATGGAAAAAACATATCTAGTATTTTCTGTTCTATTTCATGCTTTACATTTTCACAGTCTATTTGCAGCTAATTTATTTCTAGAAACAAATGCTTCAAATGAGCAGAAAATATTTTGAAGATATCTCTGTAAATCGGTTGAATAATCTTAGATTTGGATCTTATAATAGGAAACACTAGATGGCTATATTCAGCCCTTTCTTCTCTAGCGCATATTTTTCAGTTGAATCATGAAACAGAAAGCTCCCTGTCTCTTAACTTCATCTTAACCCATACCCGTCTAAGCTCGGATGGCTTGATAAAAAGGTCTCGTTTTAGAAAAAGGTTTGAAAAGGTGACGAGTCAGCAGTGACAGCGCTGCTCTGATGGGCTTAGTGCTCTCTAGTGCCCTCCTGTGTCAGTGTGCTGTGTTGCCGCAGGCAGTGGAGAGACGGCCAGTCTGGACTCCATCGACTCCTACATGAAGAAGCTACACAGCATCGTGATGTCCAACCCTCAGGAGCACGAGCAACTCATCGGCTTGGTGCGGGATGTGGTTCACTGCCTCGACAGGTAACAACTTTTAAACTTCACTGGAGCTCAGGTTCTAACCACAAAGTAGTCGGTGCCAGAATTATTGACAAACTTGGCGAAAATGATTATGCCTTAATTAGCGTAATCCGTCAGTATGCGTTATACATGCATGGCCATTTTATTAGGAATACTATGCTAATACTGGGTAGGACCCCACTTTGCTATCAAAACAGCCTGCAAGGCTTGGATTCTACAAGGTGTTGGAAACATGCCTTTGAGACCCTGGACCTTGTCCAAGTCAGATCTGGTGATGCACTGGAATACACCGAAGTCCTGGTCATGTTCATGGAACCAGTTTGAGACAGCTTGTGCTTGAATTGGATAATGGATAATTGTGGCCACAAACCAGATGCCCATGTCAGCAAGAGTACTCTTAGTCCCTGTTTACGCTTGATGTTAAATGTGTTTTTTTTTTTTTTTTTTTATAAGCGATCTGATCTCAAATGGACCTTTACATGGACCTGCATTTACACAAACCACTTGCCGAGATATGTGGTCGGGGACGCATTTCACCACATATCTCTAATGCATCCCTGACAAGAGTGTAACGGGAAAATATGTATGGTGACAGCATACCAGCGATCGGAAAAAATGCAAAAGAGCACTGATGTACGTCGTTGGAGTGCGAGAAAATAATGACGCTATGGTGCAAGTTTAAAGGTTTTAACGTAACCATGGACATGGACCTTTGACTCCTAGTGGAAGTGACGTAGGCAGTAAAGAAATCTGAGCACAGGTGGTCAGCTGGACACCTTGGAGACACGGAGGTATAAACAGCAGTGTGTCTTCGCTGTCCATTTGTGGCCTGATCGCTGCAGATGCTTTTTAAAATCAAGTGTAAATCAAGACTCTTACTCGTATAGGCTGTGGCTTTGCTATTAAGAAGACAAACGTTCCATGAAACCATGCCCAACATCGTCATACCCCCGCCAACGTTGTTGCTGATGATGACCAAATAAATACGCATTCACAAGTACAAAGTCAAGCCACATTACGTGTGTAAAGCTGAAGTGGATAAATCTGTGTGTTTATAAGGGCCTGACTGATAAGAGGTTTTTGGCGCCCATAGCAATAAGAAACGTCTCTGATTTCCAATAACCGATATCAACCAATATCAATCACTCAAAAAAACAAACATGTTTTCATTCAATTAGAAATGCAATAAATGGAACAAAAATATTCAATCAGGCTTAATTGTAAATGGACGGAAAAAAAACCTATTTTGAGCTAGGTGCCCAATTGATTTGCTATTAGATTTGATTTGCTAATATATTTTTGATGTGTAAATTTATTAGTGACGTAATAAATGATTAATTAGAGAAATAATGTTTAATGTGGCTTCACTCAAATGCAGCATGTATGCAGTGTTAATATAAATATGAAGTGCTTTATTTGTTTATTTATATAGGAACTGTTCAAAACATTTTCAGATACAGCTCGTAAAAAAAAAAAAATACAATTTGTACATATATATTTATATATCCCATTAGTTTATGTGAAACAAACTTTAAAAAAAAAATAAATAAAAAAATAGCTGAACCCCATCTGTTAGACACGCCATTGTTACTCTGTTGGGTCAGCTGATTGTTGTGATTCCTGTTCCCAGCAAGTTGAGTTGTAGTGTGCCCTCTGGTGGACAAACTACACAACAACAACAACACTTATAACAGTTAAAGGATCTTATGATTATGCGATGATACGATTCACCTGTTGAATCGAAGGCTGTGACGCAAGTTAGTACAGACGAACAAAATGGTAGAACAGAACAGGATGAATCGCGCTGTGGCAATCGTTCTTTTGTATGTGTGCAGAGAAGAATCCAAAGAAGAGGCTACGGAGGAGGAGAATGCATTCCTTGTATTCCAGTATTCCTTCCCTCCGGTATGCATATCGCCTCCGTGCTATTTGGGCTATTGTAGCGCAGTGTTGCATTGATAAATGCGTCATTTCATGTTGCGCCTTTATTGGCTTGTCAGTAGACATCGGCCGTAGCAGCACACACACACACACACACACACACTGTGAGACGGTCATCCTAGATTTCTGACACAGACTGCGACAACGGCCGTCTTTGATCCTCTCTTAGAGTGCGACGTAGAACCAGCGTCTCACTTTGGTCATCTTTCGTCGATGTATACCGGGCCTTAGTCGTTCATCATCTTTTCACAACGCACAAATGAAATGAGACACTAGTGTGTCGATCTTCATAAATCAGGCAACAGCGGTAAAAATAGCTACATGCCTGAAAATACCGTGTTCACTCTGTATTGTAATAATCAAAAACAGCCAGAGCTTTATAAAAAAAAAAAAAAAAAAAAAAAGTTTAAAAAAAGTAACCATGAACCTGCCCGGAAAAGCTTTTGCTGTTACACACAGTGATGAAGACGGTTAGAGATAGAAAATCATGTAGCTGTATATTGTTGCCTATAATTAACCTGAAATAAAAAAGATCATAAATGCAAGAAGGAGGGTATTGGCATCCTTTTTTTAGCAGTTATTGTATAAGTGGATTGGCTTTGTAATAAAAGAAGATATTTTTAAGACATTTTACTTAACGGGTGTGATTGTTCCTTCTTGCAGGTAATCGACGAGTCCTGATAGCCGTGCTGCCAAATCCCCGAGCGCCATTCTATTCACGACACGCATCCCAATCCATTTTTAAAAAAAAAAAAAAAAAAAAAAAAAAGACTTGCTTTACTACATACAATGATTATCATATTCAAATGATACTTATTTATTTTATAGTGCCACTTTTATCTGTTGTTTGTTTGTTTTTTACTTAATGTGTTCAGCAATTACTTTTTTCTTTTTTTTTCTTTTTTCTTTTTTTTTTGGAGTACGTGGGAAAATACGTGCTTCAGTGATCTTTAACCCCTGTAGGTTTTGCTTGTGTGTTTTTTTTTTTTTGTTTTAAAGAAAAGTTGTGATTTTAGATCTTCTTTCTTTGCATTAAAAAAAAACATTTTTGTATTTCATTTAATCTGATTGAAAACTGTAGCTAGTATATTTGTGATTAGTCACTTGTCTTTGTGCCAGCATTACATAAAGTGCATAAAAGCTGAAATGCTCCATTGACAAATAAATTGCATTTACAGTAAGAAAATGTCTGCATGGATCAGTAATGTATCTGATACATTCATAAAAACGGGCACCCGTGGACACTGTGACCTTATCCTCCACCTCCTCCTCCTCCGTGGCTCTCTGCTTTTGTGTTTTGTGTTTGATATGCAGCACACACTCCGGAGCCTGGTGTCGAGAAAAAACATTTCTCAGTTCCCTGACCAAGGCTTTTCAATATTGATCGAAAAGCCTGGGTCAGGGAACTGAGAAATGTTTTTCGTTAAATAGTTAAATAGTAGATTTACCCCCCCCCCCTCCCCCCCTTAAAAAAGGCAACAATACTTTAACATGCATTTTGTATATTTGTGTTTTGGATGCAGTGTGTTTATGATGCCCTTTCCATGGTCATTCATTCATCTCCGGAAACTGCTTTATCCTGGTTTCGTCATTCATCGTTTTGTCCATATTTTAGAAAACTACATTCACGAGAAACTATTAGGTACAGACCTGACACAAGCAAAAATAACAACTGCAGGAACAAATGAACGACAAATGCTACTTTTGCACCCATAATGTACCCAGAACGAATTGTAATTTTCCAATGTAGTGTACTAAATTAGACCAAAAAAAAAAGAAAAGTGTGCAGGTTTCTCTGTCATCATGCCCATTTCCTGTTCAGTGACAGGAACTTCCTATTAGGAATTGAAATCCCATTCACAGGTGGCTCAAATGACACACATCCTCCTGTTGTTGAGCTCACTTCATCCTGCTTGCCTGTATCCTATTTGACTCATTTGACTTTTGGACAAAATTACAGTCGGCTTTCCTACACTGAACTGCCATCCTTGAGTCCATAGCAGAGATTCACACATGCTTAGTGGCAAAGGACACATTTAATCGATGGACATAAACCAGCTGTTAGATTATTTTCCCAGTGTTCCCAGTATGTGAATCCTTACCAAGATAACACCATTACTGAAGAAAAATGAGTGAATCGTTTGAGCTTTTTCACACTTTTTTTTTTTTTAATTATCATTAATGTTAAATCATTATTAACAGTCTTAGTTCTTGATTTATTGAGTTTTGGCTTAAACCTGTTCAATTCAAGATACTGTATGTTAATGACTATAAGAGCTCTATAAAAATAAAAATAAAAATAAAAAAAGAACTGGGATTTCCACCACTGTGTCTTTAGAAAAGAAAGAAAAAAAAATCCCCTGTTCTGCTGGATGTCCAAGGACTCCACTTTGAGAACCATGGGTCTGTATTTTTATACTCCAATGTGATCCTTCTTTCAAAACAAGCTTTTTCCTTTCCTTGGTAGAAAAGAGGCAAAAAAAAAAAAAATGGGTTAACTGAAAGAATTTTATATTTATTTACAGCAGCTTACAAGTCAAGCAGAATCCATTCATTCATTCATTCATTTATTCATTTATTCCATGTTACTGTAAGCACGTGTCCAGAGGCGGAGTGGTCACAAACGTGGATCAAATCTCATGAAATCTCCCAGAAAAGAGCCAGTCCACTTACATGCCATGTTTTCAGAGGATAGAAGAAAATTGGAATATGTAGAGGTAATCCGTTCAAACCTAGAACTCTATTATGCAGTTGTATTGATTCGATGATGGAATGTGGTTGGTGGTAAAACGAAACAAAGGCAACACAGTGCATTTTGAGTAATTTGATTCTCACTTGGATGACACAGGGGGTTTGTAGGAAGTGCTGCTCCATCATGCCTCAAGCATCCCTGGTTCAAACCTGAGCTTGGGGAAATGTCTTTGTGGAGTTTTGCATGTTTTCCTTGTGCGGGTTTAGTCCAGGTTCTCAACTAAAACATTCAAATGTGTGAATTTGTGAATGAGGGTGTGTAGTGTGTGAGCATTGTGGTGTTCCATTCAGGGTGTATTCGTGTCCCCATGACAACTCAGGTCTCTGGCTCAATGATAGATCTGATCAGGATAAAGTGTTTACTGAACTTTCGTTATAGTTGAGAAGTTCATGCAGTGATTATTAGCCGAGCTGTGTGTTAAATCAGGACGGAGCAGGGAAATCACAGCAGAAGAAAGAGTGCAACTGGCTAACTTTTCGACGAACCTCGAGGTATCTTGGAGTTACAAAATCATGATCCCAAAAAAAAAACAAGAAAGTGTTCTTCCAGACAATTTACAAAGAGAAAATTATGAACCTAAACATGTTTCTATGCAAGTTTACTCTCATGGTTATTTTTCAATATGCTATTATTGTCTTCGTTTCTGTTCTGTTTTGTTTTGTTCTGTTCTCACCCTCAGGGTGTTTGTATGAAATTGAAATGAATGAAAACTGAAATAAATAGTGGTAACCCTGCCCAAGCCTTCAGGATGGCCTTTTTTCCGCACTCACTTCCTGGGAAAGAAAGTGAGACACAAGGGAGGGTGTGAGTGTTTCCAAGGTCACGGAGCAAGGTGGAGCAGTGGCACTGTGGGCGGATAGAAAGGATGTATCAGTCAGAGTTCGTGTGCCATGCTGGCCTCTCATCCTGGGTTTGCACACAGGAGACGGAACACTGCACACACTCACTCACAGCGAATGGATTTGGCTACGTCTCCTTGCTTTTATTGTGTTAGGTTTAATTTAACTTTCAGGAGTTCGCTACTGCAATCAAAAACAGGTTATCACTGAGAAG
This sequence comes from Synodontis membranacea, assembly GCA_025674565.1. Classification (NCBI taxonomy): domain Eukaryota; kingdom Metazoa; phylum Chordata; class Actinopteri; order Siluriformes; family Mochokidae; genus Synodontis; species Synodontis membranacea. The sequence continues at coordinate 3,966,451 of JAOVYU010000013.1, read as the reverse complement.
GTTTTATCATCCCTGCACTGGGTGATTCGGATCGATGCTTCTCTTAAGTTGATCTTCATGAAGGAGTCATATGTGCTCAGGGTTAGAAATATTCCTGAACTGTGTTAGTTACTTGTTATTCCCGTTCCTCAAGGTATACATAGTTACACTTATTAATGTTTTCATGTCCTGAGGACAGAGTTAGTTACAAAGCTAGTTTTGGAAGTTTATACTTTGCTCTAGCTCGTCGCACCAAGTTTATATGAGGTGTTACGAATTATGCACTTTCATAGAGTTGGCCATTTCCAATGATTATACACACTCCTACCGAGGCTTTAAAAATTCAGGACAGGACTTTAAAAGTAGAGGAGGGCTGGAGCCAGAAACTGGGCTTTACTCAAGATTAGTCCTTGACATGGTTCATTAAGTGTCCCCATTTATTATGGCATTTCAAGAAGTCAAGATTGGCTTGGCAGTGGAATTCCCATCGCCCTTCCTAAGTCCATTTCCAACATCCCACACAGCTCCACCTGCAGCCACCCACCCAGCTGGAGCCCAGATTTCAATACATACAGATTGCTTCCAGATGAGGACATTAATGAACCAGCCCAGCAGATAAGAAGAAACAGAGCGCTTTATACTGAGCACTGAGAGATGTAGGAACGCTAATATACCAACTGTTTACAGTGGACATTGAAAAGATCACATTATAAAGACTTATCAAAGTCTCAACCAAGCAGTAAAGGAGAGAACTGATCTTGAGAAATATAATTACACTGACAGGGATACACTTGATTACCCGTATTCATCAAAACAAATATTTTACAATGACATTTCACCAACCAATACTTGATGTTTGCATTATTATGTCTTGAATTGAAAAGAAATGAGACTTTTTTTTTTTTTTTACATATTTTTTTGCTTCTATGGACAAAAATATTTGGACATTTGACCATCACACCCCATACAGTGCTGCTTGAAAGTTTGTGAACCCTTTAGAATTGTCTACATTTCTGCTTAAATATGACCTGAAACATCAT
>JAOVYU010000013.1:3946261-3957808 GCA_025674565.1 Synodontis membranacea | reverse complement strand
AAGGTTGAAGAGAGTGGCGAGGAGGATCTGGTGATTGACTGTGTCGAAGGCGGCAGAGAGGTCAAGGAGGATCAGGGTGGAAAACAGGTTGGCTGATCTAACCACATGAAGTTCTTCTGAGACAGCAAGTAGAGCAGTTTCAGTGGAGTGTGCCATCTTAAACCCGGACTGGTGAGGGTCCAGAAGCCTGTTTAGAGAAAGAGAAACGTCCTGAAAGTATATCAAAACCTGTGTGTGTGTGTGTGTGTGTGTCTTGGTGCTGGTTATGTGCTCTGACTCTGGTTTCCATGTTTGGATGTACAGGTGGAAATTATAGATGTGTGCTTGAGAAAGAGAGAAAGCTGTGTGTGTCTTTAGAAGCTGCAGGCTCTCTTTCGTGACTGTTGGACGTGTTTTGGCATCCTGCGATCCCTGTTCCGACGCAATTTATTAGCAAGAAAAAAACAAGGCAAATGACAACAGGAATCTGAGCTTTAATTAAGTGTGTGGGCTGTACCGTAAATCCATGCAGACAAAGAGGTCATTATTAACGGTTGCTCTGATTTGCTTTTCAGGGTCAGGATGCGTGTTGTGCCTGTCGCCAGGCTTGTGCTTGTATGTTCAGCCATTTGTGTGTGTGTGTGCGTGTGTGTGAGAGCTTGGGAGTCTACCAAGCTGTAATTACTGCCAAGTACAAACACATTGGCCATTTCTATGGGTGGCTGCACTCACCATGACGAGCCTTCCTGTGGACCCACTGCAGTCTAACATAAAACTGGGAGCTAAGAGAAAGGCCCCAGGGTTTATACAAACTATTCTACAATACACACAACAGCTAGTAATAAAGTAGGAAAGAATTCATGCTAAGCACATGTAGTCCTGTCAATTGTGACATGCTCAGAAATGCAGGAAAATAAACCCTAAAGGTCACCTTGAATCACAGCTGCTTTGCTAATCCAGTCTTAATAAGCAACGTTATGGACATTGTGAATATTTAGTTCTAGAATGTCTCAGTTTGATAAAACAGACAACGCAGTAACGGTAAGAGCTCCGCTCGAGTGTTGTTAAATAAAAGTCGTATCGAAATCTAATTTTTATCAAAGACTTCAATTCCTTTCTATGCTTTTCTGATGCCATCTTCATTTTAAAGAAAATTCTAAAATATGTGACCTATTAAAAATATTGCCCTAGGTATGCTTATTAATTAAAGGCTTATTATTATTTATAAAATGCCTCCAAGAATGGTGAAATGATTTTCATTTTGTCATATCGCTCTCCACCGGCATTGTTTTAGAGGAAAAAGATGTTTGGTACAGTGGTAAATAATACAGTGTGCATGAAAGCATCTGTAGTGTTTATACAGTATCTTAAGGAAACACATGGAGCATGTGGTGGTTTCTGTAAAAATCTGCGTGATCATGGTCAAAGTCATGGCAACACGTTAGCATCTCATCCCCACATGGTGATAGGTTTTGGCCATGCATCATTATTATTATTATTATTATTATTATATTTATTATTTTTTAGTTAGGGATATTGCCAGCGGTGCTTTGAAGGAGACCAGAAGAGAAGGAACGAGAGAGAGAGAGAGAATATCGCATGCTTAGTGTCTGCTGTCATCACAGTGGCACTCTTTCCAGTCTGCCTGCCAGCAGAAGAACGGTGAGATCCCAAAGAATCTGTGCTGCGCCACTTCTTAAATAATCCCCAGGCAAGAAAAATAATGGTTCCGTTCTGAAAGTCAGGCTCGTTTCCGGTCAAGGCGCCGTGTCCCAGAGTCCGTAAAAGCCCAGCTAGTGAAATATTTTCGAAGCAACGCGGTGGTGTGTCTGTCTCTGTGCATTAAGCACTAGTTTACTGCATTCGCACTCTGAAGCGCAGCAGCTGATGTGATCTGTTATGACCGAAGTGCTGCGCCAGTAAAGCAGTTTAATATCGTGCTGCGGTTTCACTGCGTTCTGAATTCCCATGGCAGCACCGCGAGCAGGAAGAAAGAACAAACAAACAAACGGACAGTTTCAACTAAGCACAACAAGTTTTCAGAGTTTATAAAGGTCACGATGAACTTCAGCCTCCCCTTCTGGGACCTGGGAGGGAGGGAGGGAGGGAAGGAGAATGCAAGGAATGCAGTGGGCTTTTTCATAGAACAGATCGTTCACAGAGTATCATTAGAAGGATGTGGACACAACAGGTTCTGGAGAGGGTCAGTACACAGGAGTGTGTGTGTGTGTGTGTGTGTGTGGTATCAGCATCCAGGCTCCCAAGAATGTTTATAAAATGAGCAGCACCAGGCTGTTGGTCCTATAATACACTGTGTAAGTTCTACAACACCATTATTATTTTACCCAGTGCACTGAGCATAGCAGGAAGCTGTCTGAAATTCTGTCTTACCGTGTACAATGACCAGACATGGTTATATTTACAACACTTATGATGATATAATTTGCGTTCCATACTTATAATGTAAACACTTGTGATTCTGTTTGCATTATCAAGTGCATCTCAGCTGCTGACGTTTAGTAAGCAAATAAAATGAAATGAATTTGACGGTTCTAGGCCATAGTGTTCCATAGTCTTTTAATCTGAGCTACTTTACAGAATGCCTTCAGACTTCCAAAGTAAAAGGAAGAGCTGAGTATGACGTCACACCCAAGTGTTCCTGCACAAGATGGCGGAAAACCAATGCCAGCAATCAGTTAGCAATACCAGTTGTTGCTGACGCATTACCCAGATTTTTGATAGAAGTCCGTCCGATTGATTTAATGAGACACCAGTAAGACTGAAGTGTTAATAAAAAGTATTATTACAGCTGTTATTACAGATGATCTGCCATCTGGGAGTTTGAAGTCGGGGTTGGTGAGGTTCCTCCAGTTTTCCGAGTCGGAAATCCAACTTCAGGGGGGCGTTCCAGTTGACGTTTCCAACTGGGAAATCCCAACGTCCCCGAACAAATAGAATGCAACAAAAATCCCCATCCTTGCTCATCAGTTGCCTAATGATAATGCAAAACTATTAAATATATAATTGTCAGGCTTTTGAAAAATGATCTGTAATACAGTTACAAAAAAAAAAAAAAAAGAACCTTGTGCATGTGAACGCACAATGTTCAGTAATAGGTTTTGTTGATTGGCGTGTAGGTTGGGTAAAGAGTTTAGTGCCTTTGTGTTTGATTTAGTGCTTGCCTAGGATGAAATTGTGATGTGTGTTTTCTCCGTAGCAGCAGAACAGCGTGTCGCCAAGTCAAGTGCTCTCACTTTCTTCCACCTGAACTGCTCTGTGTTTTGATACTACGTACTCTCTCTCTTCCTCAGAAGAGCAGATATATTACAACAGTGACAGGAATGTGCAGCGTTTTTTCAGTTGAAGCAGGATCGCTTCTGAAACTGCGAGCTCGTGAAACTTTGACTGATGGACATGTTTAGGCCCGAACCTTAGAAATGTGTTGTCTGTTGGTCACAGAGGGAGTTATTAGGAACTTATTTGTGCCAGAGACGGCACAATCCTCCTTCATGTACAGTGTTTCCCACAGATCTGAAATAGCCTCTGGGATGGTTCTAGGACCTTGGATTTTTTTATTTATTTATTTTTTTAAACATATATACAGATATTTTTGTGGATGAATGATTTTGAATAGATATACTGAATAACGATGTAACCTCCGGACATTCTCAGCTCTCTTGGTATCTCCGTCCACCCGTCCTTACTGACTGACTCCCGGGCCTGACCTGGTACGAAGTTTATTTGTATTTCCTTTTCTTGTCATGTGCAACTGTACTTTTACACCCAATTAATTGTTAATTAATAAAGACACGTTATTCCTTTCTGTTTTTTCTGTTTTGTTCCTGTTAAATCACAGCATTCCAGACAGCTGAATGTTCTGTATAATTCATGGATATGTGACAAATCCAAATGACATCAGTCAAAACATTTGTGTCAAATAAATAATTATTTTCCATAAGGTTATTCAAGTACAGTGACCTTTCACCTGGACCGGCCACCCAAGCATAACCTATGAGTAGGGAACACTTGTAGACCAAAATGACTTTCCTCTGAGGATGATTATCTCAAACAGTTACCTTGACCTCCAACTTGTCAAGTGAGTGGTCTGCTCGATCCTTGATTCTCAGTCAGCGGGTCCATGGTTTTTTTTTTTTTTAATTTTAGTTACAGTACGTATGCATACTTAAAGCATATCTTTACCCAGACCAACCCTGTTTCCAAATCACGACTCAGTGGTTTGATTGGCTCCAAGTGTAGACATGTATTGATCAAATGCATGCGATTGTAAAATGAAGCAGACAAATCAGCAGGCATACCAAAGAAGAAGGCAATATACAAAAACAGAGTCATGTGAATAATCCAGACATGAAGGCTCAGAATTACTTACAAGGTGGCAAGGCTTCGCAAAGAAAACAAAAAGCATATGTTTGAGGTTTTGACAGTTACAAAGATTGTTGTTTTAGGTAATGCGAGAAGCATCAGACCACATGTTATGTCTTTTCTCAGATCTGTGGTGGAGAGCCATTGGGTGGTGCTTGCAACCCGTCAGCCTGGAGTTTCTTCTGTTCTACAGCTCACTGGAACCTTGTATATACTGACTCCCAAGCCTCCAAGTCTTTCTGGCATGATAGAGACCTGATAGGGTAGTGGAAACTCAGTGCTTAAGACACTGGCCTATTGATCGGAAGGTTCAAATGCTGCCACTGCTGGGCCCTTGAGCAAGGCCCATAAGCCTTTAAATGTGATGTTTGTAAGTCGCTCTGGATAAGGGTGTCTGCCAGATGACATAAATGTAAATGATAGGTGCTTCAGAATGCGGTTCCAGACAGTGGAACAGTATTTACTAATTGGAAAAGCATAGTAAAGAGCTTTACGGCATTAGCGTCTGGGGCATCTGGTTGTAGATTTTTGGGTGGTCCTATAGAAGACCTGAGTATGATGCGTAATGGCAGATAGACTGAACTTGCATGATGTAAGCCCAGAGTTGTCCTTGTTCTGACAAGGGACTCAGGGGACTTGTCCGCATGCAACAACCAGGCATGAATCAAACATTAAAATCCATAAGCAAAAGAGCATATCCAAAATAATAAAAAGCCAGGAAAACAATCCAGAAACCAGTGCATTGGTATAGATTTGCAAGGACAACAAAGAAAGAGCACTGTTAAGTACTTAAATCAGGGGTGTCCAAACTTTTTGACTCGTGGGCCATAATCGGTTATTAGATTAGACCGAGGTGGGGGGAGGGGGTGTTGGGGAGTGGCGAGCATAAAGAGAGTGAGTCCGGCGGTCCGGGGGTCAATCTTTTGGATCCATTGATGTTGGTAACCGTTAGAGTATATGTGTCTATGGTGATATACATTATGTTTTCTCCCAGGAGAAGATTATCGTAATGCAAGATCCACTTATACTGGGCTCAGTGGTGCAGCTCAACCCCCCGCCTGTGGTCTGCTGAAAAGTATTCATTTTACTTGGGCGGAATTTTTCTTGGCGTTTCCTGTAGAGTGTGGGCAGAGCTTTTGTGAGAATTGGTACTCGAACACTTTTGAAGCCCTTCTGCAAGGTGCACGATGGAATCAGTCAGTTCTCTCTATCTGTGAGAGTAGTGTACAGGAGGTACAATAATTGTATAATACCAAATAAGTGCTTTACCATGAAGTCTTGAATATTAAATGCTTGTTGATTTTTTAGGACTTTGTCTGCTTCATTTTACAATAATAAAATGTTTTAATTGTTTCAGAAAATCGACAGTAGGCTCATTGGTACTAGTGCTCATGCCATGGAAATGTGTGGTTGCTGTCTGAGCTTACCTGACAGTACATTTCTTAATCATGCCTGTTTTGTAAATATATTTTATATATTTTTTTCAACGTGTAGTGTTTGTTGTCATTGTCCTTTGTGATTGTCATTGTAAAGTCCCTTCAAATTCCGGACACGAAACGTATCTTGCGTACGTCTAGCAAGACGTCTTAAAACTTTCCGCCGTCGTTGTGATTGTTGTCATGATCTCTGTTTCTTTTAAAACTTTCCTCCACTGTCATCCTGATTGTTGTCATGATCTCTGTCTCTCTTAAAACTTTCTGCCGTCATTGTGATTGTCATCATGAACTCTGTCTCAAATCATCCTGCAAAAGTAAATCTAATCTAGAGAATACAGAAGACTGGTATGCAATACAGACTTGTCGTAAGGCAAAATGAGATGGGTTTAAAATTCAAGCACTAAGTGTAAGAGGAAAATTGGTTAGAGTTAGTACTCAAAACATTCTCAAATAGTGCATTAGCATGCTATTGGAGACACAATACTAGTTTGTTTAGTGGTGGTCGATGGACGGAGAAATTAATCCAGTTTTTTGTTGCACGCTTGTGTTCGGATAGTTAAAAGGTAAAAAAAAAAATAAATAAAAATACTCTGTTAATTCAAACGTGACATGTTTGGGGATGTGAGTTTCTCTCGCAACCGAATTGGTAAATCAGGCAGCTCATGGTGCGGCATGTCTTCCTCCAGCAGACATGAGAGAGCTTCACTAGAAGTTGTCTTAAAAAGGAGAGCTGAGGGAAAGCAGAGAGTAAACAGTCTTTAAGTGTTTAGAAGTGAAGACCTTATATAGTGTTATTCCTCTCTGTGCCCTCTCTCTCTCTCTCTCTCTCTCTCTCTCTCTCTCTCTCTCTCTCTCTCTCCGTGACTGTCTGTCTGTGCAAGTTTAGGGGTGGATGTGACAGACTAGAGAGAGTAAGGCAAGGATGCTCTGCTCAGACCAAAGACCCTGATGTGGTTTAAATTAAAATAGTACTCATGAGATGGAGAAGTGGCCCATCTGACATCTCCAGTCAGGATTTATTATTATTATTTTTTTTAAAAGGGATTATTTTTAAGGGATCGATTCATATTGGATAATTTTTAGTGAAGGGAAGATCGCCTCTTCAGTCTCCTGGCTCTGCTCTGCTGGTTTCTTGTGTTCTTTACAGAGCTCTAGCACCAGTCATGTCCCAGGTAGGTGTGAATTTTATCTGAACAAACGCTTCGCTCCTTCTCCTGTGTGGGAGAACGATGGGCTTCCGGTTCACATATGTGTGTAGGAGGAAAAGTGGAAAAGTATTCTGACTCGGGAAGTGCGTCGGAACGCAAGCGCTGTGTGTACTTAGGAATGTAGTAATGTGGGTGTGTGAGCTCACGGAGCTGGAAGGGGTGTGAGGGCTTGTTTCTCATGACCATGGACATAGACATACGGACATGCCCAAACATGTCGCGGGATAGAGACCTGGAGTTTACTACAGGCTTTTACTAATAAGTATATTTTTAATTTTAACACATGTATGTGATATTGATTTATTGAAAAATGTAAATATTACCCTTCCCTGTCAACACCAAGGTTCTGTTTTCTCAAAAAGTTGCTTATGCAAAATGTTCCCTTGGAAAATTAATCCACGTCACTGTAAGTATTTCAATCAGCATGTAACAATCGAAAAAGCCACAAATGTAGCAATATGTTTTGCACAATATAGACTACTGTAGTAGCACACTTTGCAACCTGACCTGCGTCAAATGTTGTTTGTGTTGAAGTCTTAGAAATGTGTTCGTATTTCTGTTTGGAAAGAGTACGACGTGGAGTTTTGGGGAGGATTCAGCATTTAAATCTAAAAACGTGATCCTGTCGATTGTAAGAGCAAGTTTGCCGCGTCACGTTTTTTGTCCGTTGTAATACATAAAAGGCTTTTTTGTATTGCCGTATTGTTTGTATATTGCATTCATCATCACACAGGGAACTGTGCACTGATGCGTATTGCTTTTCACAAAAGTGTCTTAACATTTTATTCTTATTTAATTTATCTAATTTCTCATTAACAAAATGTCTTTTTTCCAAGAGCGTGGTGAAAAATGTAACGGTATGCAAGCCAGGCAATCTTGTCGATACAACCTCTGACATACATAGACACTCATGTGATATGGCAACTCATGTACTTTTCTTCCTACAGGACATGAAAATTCAAAACGTAACTACACAACACCCCACTGAAAACTTCCCATGCAAACGGTATGCTAGATAAAGCACATCAAGTTATTTTCCCCTGTCATTTATGACATATTCCTGAAAAGAAAATCCTAAATACTGGGCTTGACTGACCCAGTGGTATTTAGACATTGGGGTTAGCTCAAACAATATTAGTTTCAAGTTTTGAGTTTTTGTTGTCACACAGTAAAGTTAACAGCCTTTATGGCTTTTTGTACTTGCTCTGGGGATGGATTGTTACAGCATATTTGACAGTTTCATTGACTTGTACTAATAGCTGAGCCATGCTTCTCTCTCTCTCTCTCTCTCTCTCTCTCTCTCTCTCTCTCTCTCTCTCTCTCTCTCTCTGTGTCACTCTTTCTCCCCCCCATACCCCTCCTTCCTGGAAAGGTTCAATGGAAAGTTTGGTTGGTGACCTAATTGGGCTGGATGCTGTTAAGATAATAAGTGAAGTCATTATGGTGAAATTGCTCAACATACTCGGATATGCCAAAAAGATTTACTTACTTAAAGTCACATCCTGGTTGTAACACTTATACAGTCATGAGTAAAAGAAAAATACACCCTCTTGCAATTAGATTTTTTGAATAAAACACTATTGTGAAATCATCAAAGATTTCAATTTGCAGTGTTATGTTTTTTCTTTCCAAATAGTAAACCAACATTAGTAAACCAACATTCGGAAATAAGTACACCCTTCCTGCTTCCTGCTTAAGAGAAAAATTATCATGAAAGTGTTGCAAATAAAATGAAAGCTAAATTAAATACTCAAGAGTATAAGCGCGAGTACCTCTGTAAAAGCAGGACTTTTGCCACATTGGTGTTCTTTAGCATTAAAGTTTGTAAATACATCAGGCCAAGAAGAAAAGACATCAGTCATGACCTCAGAGAAGCAAGTGTGGTGATCATCGATCTGGGAATGGTTATAAGGCCATCGCCAAACAATGTGAAATTTGCCATTCTGCAGTGAGAAGGCTTGTTTAGAAATGGAAAGCCTTCAAGACATCTTCCCAGAAGTGAGAAATTGTTCATTTCGGCACAGAAAAATAGAAAAATACTGAACAAGTATGGCTTTCCTAGAAGGTTGGCTGCTTCTCTATAAAAAAGAACAGGGAGCATGACGCAGGTTTGCAAAATTGAATTTGAAACAAACCACAGACGTTTTGCAACAGTATCCTTTGGACTGATGAGACCAAGCTGGAGATGTCCAGTAATTGCACAGTGTGAAGTTGCTCAGCTTATTGGCTAACATTGACTTTTCAGATCCTGGTGGTGTTTGAGAGGCTCGCTGGCCAGGTACATAGACGTACATACAGTACGTAGAAGTTGATGGGGTTGCTTATTTTTGCAGTGAATGGATTTATAGAACTTTTGTCATGTTTAGGCTCTTTAGGCTCTTTGTGATTATCAGCAAGATAGGTAAAATAACCAAACCTCACCGTGAGCTAACTGGCACTCAGCTTCTCAGCACTTGAGTTGAAATGCCGGTGCCGTGAACATTAGACACCTGTTTTTTTTAATGATTATTTTGAAATGTACGCATTACTGCAGAACCACTTAAAAGTTCACCTTCAGTGGAGTTTTCACAATTGCTAAATTTTCCAACTGCACTACTCTCCTTTAACCTAAAACAGTGGAACCGCTTTTTTTTTTGGTCCATTATTTAGATTGTTTGACTTGACCCCTGGTTCGTTTTCGTTTGGGCAGGTGTGAACGCATTAATTGCAGAACAACTGCACCAAGACCCTTTTGAAGAGGTGGTCTTGGTCCAGTTCCAAATGAACTCTGGAGCAGCCAGATGTGCTTTGCATTCTGGGATGCAACAGAGCACACAAACTGTAATAGCATTAATGTATCACGCTTACGGAACACATTTTCGGATTAACATGTTGAGAGTTAGCGTGTCGTACATGCTCAGTTTTGCCTCTTTTGTTCTGCTCAGTTGTCTGACGGCAGCATGTGAAGCAGTACAGTATTTTTGAGATGTTTCCTCAAAGTGCATTCGGCACACTACTGGTATACTGGTATATTGACCAGATAATTACATGGTTACGGTTACATTCTTGCTTCCACCCCAGACACATCTGCCCAGTAAGCAGAGTAAACATTCTCATATGGGTTGTGGTGATGCATTTCCGTTCGCTTGGATTTTTCTCCGTGTGAAAAGAACCCAAACCAAAGGTAAAACGCTACAAATTTTCAAACTGGTCAACTGATTCATCAAACTATAGGTATGAAAATGTCCCTTCTGAACATTTAAATTGTTTTTCGTGAGCTTTTAAAATGAAAAAATGCCAACGTGAAACTTTGTGCTACTTTGCGGCAGCTTTTTGAAGAAAATCCACATATGGGTGTGATTGTCGGGTGTCTTAAATAGATGTAAGCAGATGAATAGTCAGTTAATTCACATGACTGATCGATTATTAGATTAGTCAGATTTTGCAGCTCAAAATGGTTGAACCTAAAGTAGAAGCAAGGGCAGAATGTGTTCTGTCCCTGTTTTTGTCCTTACTTCAACTCCTTTTTACCTTATTTCAATTCTAGACATGGTTGCGTGTGGGTGTTGTTTCACACCTCAGGCCTTTCTGTCTCTGTGGACAGTTATGAGGCAACGTGGAATGTAGAAAATACAAACACAGGAAAAGATTCCAGCATGCACCATTCCTGTAAACACATTAGCCTCACTTATAGAAGCAGCCACTTTAAGACTTCGTGTGTTAGTGTGTTCATGTGTGTGCGCATGTGCATGTGTGTGCAAGCCTGCATGTGTGTGTGTGTGAGCACCAGACCAGAGTGCTAATGTAAGGCTATTGAGAGGCTGACTGGTAGTAGTTTCTCTCTCTCTCAGATTAGACGATGCTTTGGAGCAGCCCTGACGTTAGACCATCTATCATTCTCACTCTGAGCCCTACTGATGAGAGCTAATCTCTTTCTCTCTTGCCTGCTTGTGCTTTCTCTTTCTCCGTGTGTGTGTGTGTGTGTGTAGAATCAAATATCACCGTACACATTTCCCCCCAACCCACAGTATATTGTGTGCGAAATCCTGTGGAAGCATTTGAGAGATTATTCTTCTCAGTGCACTTAGGACTGAGTGGCTTCTCATCTAACCACGTGGAGAGCATACATATGTGCGAGTGCTTACGTGTGTGCTTTCTCACTATGATAACGGCAACAATATCCTCTGCGTGCTCCTACTCTTCCCGTCAGCTTCAGCCCAGCTATTTGTCCAAAGATTCCTAATGCTTGCTAATCAGAGAGTGAGGACGGTACACTCATGACCGCAATCTGAGCAGCTTCTTAAGTCTCCTGCCTTCTTTTCCATTTTGCCTGGAGGAAGGAAACATTATGGTTTCTTTCGTTCTCTTGGTTTTAGTGGTGCCTGTTTTTATCTGAACTATCCATGCATACTTCTCTTTCCGGCTAGATCCCATTCCCTAGCAACCGCCAAAAAAGATCCAGCACAAAATGAAACGTGCAGCTCCTCTCAAGGGCAAGATCTAATCTCGTGCTCTGTGTGTGTGTGTGTGTGTGTGTGTGTGTGTGTGTGTGTGTGTGTGTGTGT
>JAOVYU010000013.1:3884284-3907624 GCA_025674565.1 Synodontis membranacea | reverse complement strand
TGTGTGTGTGTGTGTGTGTGTGTGTGTGTGTGTGCACCTCTGCATTGAGAGTGTTTAATCCCTGTCTCACTTCTCCAGCTTGAGGAATCCGTTATCTCAGCATTTTTCTGATCCTCTTCTTATGCCGTAAAGGTCATGCATGCATTTGCAATCCGGGTTTATGCATGCACAGAACTCTCCGGACACCAGGACACTTCTGTGTGTTCAGTTGTACACTCTTAAAATACAGGGAAATAAACAGTGTATTTTCTTGTCGCTGGGATGGTCCCCTTATCATTTACACACACAGTGTATGTTTTACCTGAAAATGTGAATCTGTATTTAACTTGATACTTAAAAATTATTTAAAGGTGCAGTAATCAGTTCTAGTCCAAAACACTTTTTGTCAAATTCAGTAAGTCTTGTCATCGTGCGATAAATGTCCGCTCTGTGTGAGCTGAAAAAATCAGGTACTCGTACACAGTCCTAGCCCTGTAAACGGGGAAACAAAGAAATTGGCTCAGACCGTGCCATGTAATGCTATTCCAGCCATTAAGTAACAAAAGCCATATTCAAGCCAATAACAGGATGGAGGAAGAAGTGGAGGGGATGGGGGGGTGTCCTTGTTATTGTCATTGCCTTGGCAATACCCGTCCATGAATTATAGACGCGGAGCTTCTAAAGGAGTGCTGAAAGGAGGTGTGCATTTGTTTGGCTTTTGAGTTCAAATATCAACAGTCTTTATCCAGAATCACTGACTCTCCTTTTAAGGTACATATTTTAACCATAATTACCCTTTTAAGTAAAACATTAAAGGTATGCTACATACATTTTTCTTGTCACACTAGTGACAAGGAAAGGTACAGTTAAAGCCAAATATTTACATACACCTTTTTCACATTTTGAATTAAAGCAAAGTTCCTTTATGGTCAGGAGAGCTACCTTATTTCAACAATCGGTAAGAAAATAGCTACAGAGCTGGATTTATTCTAGTTTTTATTTACTATATCAGAGTTTCAGTTGGTCAGAGCTTTGCATACACTTTATATGTGCTGGTGTTGCCTTTTAATTGGTGTGAGCTTGAATAAAACTGTTTTTGTATGTTTCCACAAGCTTCTCACAATATGCCAGTTTCATGATCCTCCTCACTCAGACATTTTTCCGATTCAGTCCAGAAACCTTCTATGGGATTCCAGTGAGGGTTTTGTAAGACCATGCCAAAACTTTCACCTCTTTCATTGTTCTTTTGGAGGTTTGCTAACGATCATTTTAGTCAAGACCACCTAAACTTGAGACCAAGTTATTACCAAGATCAGAATGTATCTAGACTGAGACAAGAAGAAGAACAAGACCAAGGAAGGATGAGACCAAGTTATCGTTTGCTTTCTAGCTAGTTAACTTGCCTTTCCTTATGCTTTCTTTCCAGGTGTCGGGTAAAGTTGACATTTTACAATGAAAGCAACATTTTAAAAAACAGTCGAACATTAAGCGTTGTGATAAAGGATAAGTGGTGTTGACTGGTCTTGAAATAAAGTCTCGAGTCCTCTATGTCCCAGAGTGAGTCAAAATAAAGTTTATTCCGAGAGTGGACCAAGACCGCAAAAAAGTGGTCTAGAGACCGGTATCAAGTACAATACTTGAATACTTCATTGTCCAGCTGGAAGATGCCATTGCAACTAAGTTGGCTGATGTCTTGAGGTGTTGCTTCAGTATTTCTATATAATCCTCCTTGATCCTATATTTTCTGAATTGCACCAGTCATTTTTCTAGCAAAACATCTTGTAATCTTCTTCAGATTGCTTCTCAGTGTTACTCTTTCAGGGCATGTCAATGTGTCACTCACTAATGGTGGATAAAGGTTGGTATGCAATGCCTCCAACTCCTTCACCAGCTCCTTTATTGTTGTTTTGGGGTTCAGTTGAACCTTTTGAGCCAAATTTCTTTTGTTAATTGGTGCTTCTTTCCTGAACAGTGCCAAGCCTGTGTGGTCCCAGTATGTTTATAGTTGCATAGTTATTTATACAGTACCTCATGGCCGGTTGAATATTGCTCCTATGGGGGAACTGGACTTTTTTTTTTTTTTTTCCCCCAAAGTCTTGGCTAGGAGTTGCTAGGGTTTCCCCATGGTATCAAGGGCAAAAAAATAGGGCCTCTAAAATAGAGCCTGGGTGCAATCCCTATTAACTCTTAATTACAAACAATTGAAAAATCAGTAGCTTCTAAAAGTCTTTACATTTATTTCTGGAATCTTCCAGACTTTTTTTAAGAGACACTCAACGTGGTGTATGTAAACTTTTGATCCAGTGGATATCTGATATAGTGAATTAATCCTGGAATAAATCTATATCTAACCAAAATGAAGTGCACTGTCTTGTTATTGCAATTAATTTTTCATTCTACTCATAATTCTTTTATATAGCTAATGTAATGTAGCAAATAGAATCATGTAAATAACCCTGTTAATAATTTAACAAATTGAGATTGAACCATAACATTAAAACCACCTGCCTAATATTGTGTATGTCCTCCTTGTGCTGCCAAAACAGCTCTGACCCATCGAAGGCATGGACTCCACAAGAGCTCTGAAGGTGTGCTGTGGTATCTGGCACCAAGATGTTAGCAGCAGATCCTGTAAGTTGCGAAGTGGGGCCTCCATGGATCAGACTTGTTAGTCCAGCACATCCCACAAGTGCTCGATCAGAATGAATTTGGAGGCCCCATCAACATCCTGAACTCTTTCTCATGTTCCTCAAACCATTGAACATGTTTTTTCACAGTGTGGGAACATTATCCTGCTGGAAATGGCCACTGCCATTAGGGAATACATTGCCATTACAGGGTTGCTTGGTCGGCAACAATGCTTAGGTAGGTGCTGCTACATGTCAACGTAACATCCACATGAATGCCAGGCCTCACGATTTCCCAGCAGAACATTTCCCTTAGCATCACACTGTCTAAACAGGCTTCTTTCCATAGTGCATCCTGGTGCCGTCTCTTCCCCAGGTAATTAATGCTGTGTTCGGACACCTTCTTATCATCACCAACATTAACTTTTTCAACAATTTGTGCTACAGTAGCTCTTCTGTGGGACCTTAACAGATAGCCTCCACTCCCCATAAGCCTCAGTGAGTCTCAGGCACCCATGACCCTGTCTCTGGTTAGCGAGTTGCCCTTTTTTTTTTTGGCCCACATTTGGTAGGTACTAACCACTGCATACCGGGAGCACCCCCACATGATGCTCTGATCAAATTTTTTATTTGGCTCTTATTGAAGTGGCTGAGATCCTTGCGCTTGCCCAGTTTTCCTGCCTTCCAACACATCAACTTCGAGAACTGACTGTTTTAATAATGTCTGATCAGTATATTTTAACTGTATATGTACATTATGTAAAAAATACGACATTACGTAATACTAATGATGGAAGTACATTTATCTGGATCATCCCGGGCAGTTATGGGCGGCTTTATGTGCTCGTGTGTTGTGTGTTTTGGAAACCTGATGTGATGAAAGGCTTACTGTGTGACTCAGTGAGTGTAAGCTTTGTGGCTCTCCACACAAGACTGCACGCTACGGAGCGGCAAAGACGCGCACAGCTCATGAGTGCAAAAGAATACTGCAGGTCAGTGTGTTCACTATATGATCATTTCAGGTGTGTGCGTGCGTGATCATCATTGTCTTTGCATTATATCGTATAATTATCATTAAGCAATACCACACGAGCAAGAGTGCTGTTGTGATTCAGCAGTAGACGTGATGCTGCAGGTGATCTTCAGTATAACAGATTGATTGTGAGTGTGAAATTGATTTTATATAACAGATCTATTAGCAAATTACCATTGTACTAAATTTCAGCACACTTGGAACACCATTTATCCAAATAAATTAGTTGCCTGGAAACAACTGTAGTATAATAGCTACTTAAATCACAATAACATACATTCTAGTCCATCTTGCATAACAAAGAAAATTCCTACAGAATTCCAAAGTATTGGCACCCTTATACATTAGAGTTTGTGAAACCTGTTCTGGACAGTCTCTGTAACGTAACAAGGTTGGTGGTAGAGGGATCTTTGCACTCTCACCCATGAAAAACATACACCACGAAGCTCCTTTCTTTTCTTAGGGCTGTTCAGTCCATAGGTTTTCAGTAAGGGTCAAGTCCAGATAACATACCGTACATAACGTAATTACCTTGTTGATGCCTCGGGAAACTCAGGAGATGGGTAAATGAAAGTCAGCCCTAAGGAACTGAGAGCAGGGAAAAAAAACCTTTTTTTTTTTTTTTTTTTTTAATAATGACAGTGTGTACAAGGTGCATCTTTTCAAAATAAATAAAAAAATTGTGCAGTTAAATCTAGTGAAATATAGGGACTGTAAATAAAAGGTTTGGTGATGCTTGTTTGATTCATATAATAAAGACATAAACATGCTGAAATAGACAGTCTGTGTTTTAACGTTAGAAGGACTGAAATAAAAAAAAAAATTCTAATTCAATCAAAACTCAATTATTTACTTTTCCTTACTTGCAAAGTATGATTGTGTTCGTCTGTGTGTGGTTTTGTTTGTCTGTGAAAGAATGGGCAGTCTAGATGATGTTCCCTTTAAGGTTCCACTGGGTTCTCTAGATGAGCCTTTGGCCATGATGGAGCCGGTCACTGCCCAAGAAATCATCATCCCAGACTACCACCAAAAACTGCATGACCTGCAGGTTCCTCTGACTCTCACTGTCATGTTCACACACACACACACACACACACACACACACTTAAGCAGTTCTATAGATAAACAATAATGTAAAATGTACATTCCCAGCACAAATGTTATTTGTAATGCAGAATAAATTCAGAATCCAGTTAAACGTGCAGACATCGATTCTAATATAATAGACTTTTTTTTGTCAAATTCAGCAAATATCTCTTCCTGGTCTGCTAGCTGTCCATTCTGTGTCCATGCTGAAAAAAAATCTGGTGTTCTGGTTTTCATAAACTGGGAAATAAAGATGGTGGCTCGGACTGATCCGCACAACATTATTCCAGTCAAGCACAGGACTGAGGAAGAAGTGGGCAGAGATGGGGGTGTCGTTGTTAGTGTTGTTGCCTTGGCAATGCCTGTCCATGAATTTATTGGGCGGAGCTTCTGAAGAAGCACTGCATGGAGGAGAGTATTTGTTTGGCTGTTGAGTTCAAATATCAACAATCTTTCTCCAGAATTGATGACTCCCCCTTTAAATACTTTATTTTTGTCAAGTCATATACACAAGATGCATTATGTGATGAAAATTTTTTACATATGTTTGCTGCCTGTGTTGCGTTTATTTAATACTCTACTAAAGGTCATTTCTGTCTTTCATTCCCCAGTATGACTTCTGTTTGGAGAACTGGGTCCTGAATGGGTTCCATACTCGTTTAAATAAGCCTGTTTTCAACCCTGAGCGTAACAGTGTGCTTCCTTCGTGCCCTCCATACTGGCTCCTGTTTAGCGGCCCTCAGGAGAGACGCTCCGTACACCTCTGCCGAAAGGGTTTATGTGACAAAGGGCAGAGACAACGCAGCCAAAGCTTGAGTTCAGCAGACCGGCAGAGACGCCATCTTTCCCATAAGCACTTCCTCGTTGACGACTCGGCGTGCGAGGCTGCTGGCTACAGCGAGGATGATGAGTGCTCCTCCAGTGAAGAAGATCGAGGTTTTCACTCTCAGAGCAGAGAAAGAACCAAATTTTCACTGCTTCAGGACGCTCAGAGGCCCAGGTCACCCCGAGCCCCGATCTACGCCCACAGGAACTCCAGCAGCTCTCTGAAGGACATGAGCAGCCCACCGAGCCTGAGGTCCTCTCGACCTCCCAAAAAACACAGCTCTGGAGGCTCCAGTGGAAAACAAACCATCATCACCAACAAATCACATGTCAAACACTCCAAGCTCCAGCCCAGGCCCTCCTCAGCCGGCCCACAGCCCTCTGCTAACCAAAACAAGTCTTCTCTGCAGGTACACAAATCTCACAAACAGCTGAATCACTACACAAGTGCCAATATTCAGCAGTAAAAAAAACAACCTGTCATCATGAACATGCCAAAATAGAGACTTTATTTATTCTATCTGGTCAAATAGAGCATAACTGTTAAGTGGCTTAATTTTGTATGTTTTTTCTAAAATGGAACAATACCGCTAATAATTTTTATAACATGACTTCGCATTTGATAACAAAAATAAATGAAAATACATCCTACCAAGAAATGAGTCTAATATTTTGTGTTATAATGTTGCAATAAATCAAATATAAGATTAATAAACCCATTTCTAGACATTTTCTCTCATTTCAATCATCTGGCAAATAAATAAATAATGGATTGAATAATATTATTATAATTATAATTATAATTATTTTCTAATAAGAAATACTAGATAAATTTAACTATATTTGAGACTTTGTTACATGTTACTCCTTTTTGCAGTAATAAAAAAATATAATGTTAAAATAATGTTTATAATAAAGGAATTATGTTCAAGTCTTTTTTTTTGGCCCAAGAACTTCAAGGTGACGTTTAAGTATAAAAATAATATTACTGCACAGTCAGATGTAATGTTATGGCTTAATGCAATATTAATTTAATACAACAGTTTTCAGTAGGTATCATATTATTGACAACAACTTGAGTGAAAAGTAGAACGTTTACATGGAGTTCAGAGTTCTTTGGGTATTTTATACGTCTCCTTTTTGCTTTAATGACGGTGTGCGCTCGAGCTGGCACAGACTCCACAGGTTTGTGCAAAAAAACCCTAAAGATTTTATATCAAATCCATCAGTGTCTGATCGCATGCTTCAGTAGAAGAGCTTAGACAGGAGGAAAATCTGACCTTTTGTCCAAAGTGATAAATATGGTCACTAGGCTTTCATTTAAATAGGGAGCTAGAAATAGTGCAGAATCTTGACAATGAAATATTTAAAAATATATATATATATATATTGAAATGTTGCTGGCAAAATTCTGAACCTTCTCTTTATTTCCAAGCTTCCCAAAAAAAAAAAAAAAAAAAAAAAAAAAAAAACGGATCCCAGATTTTCATGTTCTCAGGGTCTCAGATTTTTCTGGGCTTGCTGTAGGTTTAACAGATTTCAATGGCAATCACAAAGAATCATGTTACACTGCCTTGTGTTGTCTCGTACATGTTCTGTGTTTTGATTAGTATTGTTTTAGCTTGCACTACATCCTGTAAACTCATTAGCCTTACAGATAAAAAAGAGCCACTTAAGTTTTTGTTGGGGGGGGGGCAGGCTGCTCGTCCACGCACTTCTCATGGAGATCGCCGCTCCATCCCAGACTCCTCGGTGGAGCTGCTTTATGCTCTGAGCCAGGAAGAGAGAGAACTGGTAGAGATCATCACTGCTCAGGGATACACCCTCCGTTCTGCCATCCTGGCTTTGCAGCGCACTGGCACACGCAGTGCAGAGCAGGTCATGAGCACACACACACATATACACACACGGTACATTAAAGGGATGTATTCATTCATTGTTTGTTTTGCATTTTTGCATTAGAAAGCTTGTCAGGAAGGTTCGCAGGCCATCTGAAGCTCATGGGACAAAAGAAAGACCACTTTGTGAAATGCATTTACAGCATTCATTCATTAATCCTTAGTAACCGCCTGGTCAGGGTCACTGTGATTTAAATCAGGCTACTAATTGGTTTATATTTAGGGAAATAATTCCTAAAGAAAATGCAGCCATAAAGCCCTGAGAATTCCCGATCTCGAATGTCGCTGGGAGCTAAGCAGGCTCGGCTTTGGTTAGTACTTGGATGGGAGACTGCTGGGGGATAAGGGGTGCTGTAAGAGACCCAGCCACAAGGGGGTGCACACACTAGTGTATTCCTGCATGCTGGTCCCAAGCCTGGATAAATGGGGAGGGATGCATCAGGAAGGGCATCCAGCATAAAAATCTCTGCCAAATCGAACATGCAGACTAAAGGATCCGCTGTGGCGACCCCTAACGGGTAGCAGACGAAAGAAAAGAAAATGTTGAAAGAAACTTCTCACACAGTTTGTTCAGACAATTTATAAACTTGGGGGATGTAATGAGATTGAGATACTGTAAGAGTCTAAAGAAAGGCTTTACGGTTTAGGCCACACCCACTTTTGCTTTTAAATCTGGTTAGAAATAGTGGTATTGAATTTCACCCCGAGTACATTATATTCCTACGCTCTGAACCAGTGATCCTTGTCCCCACACAGGCCTGGCCATATAAACCATTCAGACTAAATAATAAATAAAGAAATATATTTTCTTATATTTCTTTGGCATTATGAATCACATGCTCCTACTAGCTTCATCCATTCCTTTCCTTTTTTGTGTGTGATCAGAGCAGGCAGTGAGAATCTGTAATAATGTTAAGGATATGGACTCAGTCAGCACTGCTCCTAGAATAAAACAACAATGAATTGATCATCCAGGGGGGAAAGAAAAAGACTGCAATAACAGGATTAAACCACTAGAGGTCCAAAAAAGAGATCCAGATTTATGACCAACGCATCAATAATGCATTCATGTTCTGTATTCATGCAGATTCTGAATTATCTGTTGGTGCGTGATCGTCTGTGTGCACGGGGTTATGAGAAAACGCAGGTGGAGGATGCTTTGGAGATGTTTCAGAACTGCGAGAGCAAGGTGAGGAACACACTTTGAATTTATTTATTTTTTTTTCATTTTAGGTGAGTTGTAGAAACGGAGATGATTGTGGCGTACGTCATCACTGTCCCGTGTGTAACTGCTGTTCCTGCTGCTTTCAGGTCTTCCTGCAACTCTATTCAACTGACTCTGCTTCTGCTTCTACTTCTGTCTTACCTGAATCCATTGGCAATCGTTTATTTAATTATTCTGCAGATTTTTGGACCTTGACTCCATCGCTTCCTTTTTCTTTAAAACATTCAAACACTTTTTTTTTCAACAAGGCATGTGTAAGTGAATGCTTATCAGGATGTTCTCTGTTGAATTTAGAGGCAAGTCGTCTACGTGAAAAATCCGTCTTGCATACACGAGAACGACACCAATTCGATCTTCTATTGTTCGATTCAAAGCCGCCTCGGATCTAAAATAAAAGGGAACTTTCATATAAGGGAAAATGCCTATGGAGCCAGACTTCTGGGATAAATAATGGTATGAGAGGGGTAAAAGATGCAGGGACTTGGGATGTGTAGTGAAGTAGTAATTTGTTACTACTGTATTGCTTTGTTTTTAATATTTGTTACTTACAACTATATGCAATTTTTTTTTTTACCCTGGAGATCTCTGCCATCATGCAGTCAAAAGTATCGTGAGCTGAAACTTCGTCTGCGTCGCCCAAATCTCATCTTTGATGATTGAATCTCTGAAGATTAAATTAATTTGTGAGGAGGAGGAGTAGAGACAAGACTGCTTTCCATAAAGTTCGAATTAGTACATAAATCATCATGGCAGCAACATAGTTGTTTTTTTTTTTGTTGCGTGGGAGTCGATTGATAAGGATTTTATAACTTTACATTTGTAAACAAGAAATCTGAAATGACGTTATTATTTGTGTCTTGTGCAAGGCAGGATATCATATGAAAAATAGGTGCTTGGACCCCTAAAATGATAAGATTTTACGCTTTACCACGTTTCATCATCACTGTCACATTGATGAAAATGTTTGTTCATATGTGCAAATGATTCTACGATGGCTGTTTTGCAGAAAGACTGCCTGCTGGGGCCCATTCGACTGAGAATCCTGAATTGAGTTGTCTAGTCTGTGTGCTTTTCTCTGTGTCTGCGTTTCAGGCGACAGAGTTCCTGCGATTGCTGGCTCAGTTCTGCGAAATGGGCTTCCAGCAGAGCACCATCAAAGAGGTTCTGCTCTTACACAACAACCACCGGGAGAGAGCACTGGAGGAACTCGTAACACACGTCACCTGAACCTGCAGGCACTCAGAGATTTATCAGCACACAACATTTGCATAATAATTAAATCCTGTCAGAAGGAGATTGCACTGGATTAATGTACTGTTGCACCTTTAACTCTGTTGTACCTCGTGACTAGTCGCTTTTAAATAACTGATGATAAGAAGAAGATTATAATCAAGATTAATCAGCCGTGATGAAGCGGCAAAGCAATCTCGCACGTTTTGTTGTATCGTGCTTGCAAAAGTCTCCTGTGATATTTCAGGGATGCTGTGACATCACCGAACACCATGTGTAACATTTCTCATTAAGTAAATGTTCCTTCAGGTAGCAAAAATGTACTCTCGTTTCAAAATCTGCTCATGAACTAAAAGTATTATTTCTAAACGAAAACGAAGATATGTTCCAAAAAAAATAAAAAAAAATCTAATTGATACGGAAAATATTCAGATACCACAGATTAACAACATCAGTACTTTGAAGCAAAGCTGTTGTTCACAATTAGAGCTTTGGCATTTCCTATGTTAGTGTGGTGCATAAGTTCATGGCCTCTTGGGGGAAAAAATGTGCGATTTTCTAAAATAACATCTAGAGTTAGTCATCAAAGTCATCGCTGTTAGATTCTATGACTTTCTGCCATTTATCTGGCAAAGAATGAATACCGTCATAAAATAAGTATCAGGTTTGAGGAAATATAACGTTTATAATATTTTGTATATTCTTGACTTTTCTGAAATGTTGGCCAGAGAGTGTGTGTTTGTGTTGCATTGTGTGTTTATGTCCAGTGAGTAGGCTGGATGCAGTAAACTTTCCCATCTAAGGCTTAAAATCACTTGTCTTTCATCACTTTTGCCTTGTGTGTCATGAAGGAGGATGAATTTCTTTTGTGAGAAATGGCCGCTGGATGATCGTAGTCATTGATTTTTTTTTTCACCTAATTTGAAAATTTGATCACTGTAACGTTCGGCATTTGACAGTTTCTACCGGATGGAGCAGCTCGTGATAAAAGTGTAATGCGGGTGTAATGCAGGTGTGAAGCCGTTGAGTGAACCCACCTACCAGCTTTCAGAATCTTTCTCGCTGTCTTCAACACCTTAAAGTAGAATGATCCATATTCAAACCTCTTGCCGGCTCTCGAGTCGATTGTGTCGCACCTTCATCCAACCGTTTCTGCAGCTCCTCGTCTTCTGTTTAGTTTGGTCTACAACTTCTTGGCTTATCACCTAGCTCGGATTCACCTTTTCGAAACAGCGAATCAGTTCTTGACCACAGAAATGCCGACTGTAGTGTTGCCTTAAACTTTGCAAATTGACGATTCTCCACTGAGAATAGAAGGCGGATGCAAACGACGGAGGCAGTGACGAATATGGATCTTGTGTGCTACATGCTTGAAGGATAAACTACCTAGAACACTTGCTTTTATAACTTATGCTTATTTCCTTATCTCTCTAGCTTTTTCCATTTGCTTAATAATGTTGTCCTTTAGAACTTTACGAAGCTGATCCACCTTCACCGTGATTACCTCTCATCGTGTGAAATCTTCCCAACCAATTGAACGTCTTTGATAGTGACACTAGGTTGAGTTTTCAGGAATACATTTTTCCACAGCATTTATATTTTCCCCTATGAGTTTTTTTTTCTTCTTCATAATTATAAGCGCAAAGTCAAGACATTACATATAAAGTTGAAGAGGATATATACACTGGAAGTATATTTAATAAAAAAAAAGACAAAAGTGTTCAAATACTTATTTTCCATCCAATGGAAGAAAGCATAAACAGGAAATAAAAAAAAAAGATTGCATTAACGCTCAGTCAGTTTGTCTCCACATCTCTATCATATACACACTTTCTAGGAATTTGGTGACCTCATACGAAATAAATGCAAGCCAGGTCAGTTGCATTTGCTATTCTATAACTATTACCTGTGAATAGTATATAATAATGTACATAATATTAATAATCGGTTTAAGTAAAATCAGAACGTCACTCTAATTATTGTCCATTGTATTTAGTAAACTCTGTATTCATGTATTTATGATTTATATTTAAATTGTATCCCATGGTTGTATTTTATTTATAACTAAAATAAACGTTTCATTACTGTATTGTACAAATGATTCCCAATAGTGTTCAAAGCCCAGTTCACTCTTATATAATGTATAGAACTGAAACCCTTTGTTTTAAATCGTATTCGTATTAAAAATCTATATTTTTGTTGATGATACCAGAGAGCTGCCTTTCTCTGACACTTTGATTAAAGAACATTTCAACTGATTAATCATGTTACAATTAACATCGAAACACGCGCTAGGGTGCCGCTCCTCCTTCAGCCAATCAGATGGCTGGGATTTGGTTTCGATGACGTGTTCGGCGATTCAGCCAATCAGCTTCAAAGACGCGGGATTTGAATCGCTCAGGGAACGGCTTCACCCACTACAGCAGAAAGTTTATACAGAAGAGCAGAGATTAACTGAACTGAACTGAACTGAACCGGGGAATTTGGCGATCATCTCTTATTTTATGCCGAAACGGATTCTGCTCGAGGTTCACCATGAGGAAGAGGTAACAAGATGATCATTTCGTATTAGATGTTTGTTTGTTTGTTTGTTTGTTTGTTTGTTTTTTTAGTGATTTAACGTTAGATGTTTATTTCCGTATTAATATTCTCGTGTGATGTTGGAAATAGAAATGTGACATATAGTCACGTATTCCGATAAATACACTCTATATTATTATTATTATTATTATTATTATATTTATTATTATTATATTTATATCAGGTTAATCAATGTAAAGCTGGCTTGTCCTCTAGCTGAGTGCTGTTGAGACACTGCAGGGAAGCTGTATGGTGTTTGAGAAATGTCAGTGTTTACTCATACAAAATAAAGTTCAGGAAAGATCTGTACACGTCATGGCTCTAATCTCCGTGGACACCTGACCATCACACCCATGAGTGTTTCTTCTTCACTCGGTTTGAACAGGGTGTCTCTGAAAGTTGCAGCTTTACAGGAGAACCGTCTTTCTTTCTTTATTCCATTCCTCACTTTGTATGAATAATCTAAAGGTTCTACTGAACCTGCTAGAAAGCCAGTGTATGACGTCAGGGCCTTAGCACAGGACTATTATAGGTTCGCTGAGAAACCCGTTTGGGGAAAACCTGACGTCCGGTCCGGAATGCTTGTTTGTGTTTGGTTGCGTCTCCTGTCAATCATTTTAGAAACGCTCTAGGGGCGGGCTAATGATGCCCTGTAGGTTTTATTTACATTGGTGTAAATAACATCTCCCACCTCAGGAAGTTTAACATGTGAAATGAAAATAATAATAATAATTATTATTATTATTTAACTTTATATAGCGAACTTTTAAACATTCGTGCAACACCTTGGACTGAAATTGCGCCAAAGAGTAACAGAGTAGCGTTAGCAACAAGCTAGCAACAAGTTAGCAACATTAGCTAACTAAGCTAATGTTTGTATTAACCTGTGAAAAACAGTGATTAGTTTGGTCACTGTTGTACTTCTAAAATAGCATGTCTGTATAGCAACTGATATAAAGCCAAATTCCGCCATAAACTCGTCTGAATGTAGAGAAGTGGGAGTTTACACTGTTCACAGTGAGAGCCGCCATGTTGATATGACGTCACTGAACCACTGGTAGTTGGGAAGAATGAACCAAGGGTTGATGTGTTGGAATTGCAAGTTGAGGGGTGTTTTTATTGACTTGAACTCGTTGTAGATGGGGGGAATGGAAGCACCTGGGGCCTGTGTTACTCCCTCAGGGAGTAAGGAGTAAAAAAAAAAAAAAAGTATAAGAATTTAAATGTCAAGAGACTTGATCTCGGGGGCAAGGGGAACAGGGCAGGAAGAAATGACAGCAGTAATCTTAAGTAATGCACCATTTAAGAATTACCTTTACTGGTATGACGAGTACGTGCACAAAGTGAGCTCTGCGAACACATGGTGTGCCAAGGTCGGGGTGGAAGAACTTGTCCTGCACAGGACCTTGACCACATTGAATCCCTTCATGATGAACTGGAACTGCACCCCAGACCTCGTCGCCTGGACGTTATTATAACAGCAAAGGGGGGAATGAATCTGGAACGGGATGTTTAACAAGTACATATGAGGGTGATGGTTGGGTATCCACATACTTTTGGCCATATAGTGTAGCTAACTCTGCTGCAGACTTGCTCAGCCGGTTATCTCACTCAGGCAATCATTGATTGTAAGTTCATTGATGTGTGTTTGTGTGTGTGTGTGTTTGTGGTGTCAGTGAGTTGCATGCTGCTGAGTCGGTGGCGTGTCTGAATAAAGCCCTGAATCGCCTCAAGGACATCTGGGAGGAGATCGGCATACCTGAGGACCAGAGACTACAGCGCACCGATGCCGTCAAAATGCACATCAAGGTGATTAACCATACGAGGCCTTCTCAATCCGAACATTTACAGTACTGTAACAAAGTGCAGAAATACAGTATGATAAACTGAAACAAAAACGCAGCGTACAAGAGAAGCTGAGCATTAAAAGACTATGTCAAGTTTGCTGGGATTTGAATCTGATCCGTAAGGAAGTCCAGAAAGGCCATGGCTTATTTCTTTTTTCTTATGACCTCATGACAAGTTGTTTTCTAACGATTGCAACTTATTTTCCTCATGATGTTGAAATGTCTGATTAGATGTCTGCTGTGCTGTGCATTATGGATGAGGGCATCTGTTTTACCCAAGAGAATATAACTTGCACTATGGAAGAATTGCCACCTTACAGCTCCAAGATCCTGTATTCAGATTTGAGCTCAGATGCCTTTTTTTTTTAGCTCAGCTTTTTTTTTTTTGTTTTTTTTTTTTCCTCCTAAAAAATTTCTGCTTCTTTGTTTCAAGTCCATCAGAGTTTGCGTAGAGTTAGGGTTAGTCATCATGGACAAGAATGTCATGGCAATGTTGGGCTTTCGGTGATTTCTTTGAATGGTTCTGTTTTTTGGGAAGAATCATTGTACAAAGTATATCTTTAATTAAAAAAAAAAAAAAAAAAAAAAGAATTTTGTGCACAAGTTTTTATTTTGGGTTTTCTGAAATACTTTATACCCTGGGTCAAAATTATACATACAGGGTATAAAATATTTATAATTATTCAGTCTTGCTGAAAATTCCAAAATGTCTTTTAACTTGTCAGGGCCTCTTTAATTTCCTGTTAGTGATCATGATTGACAACAGCTGGTAGCTAAAATGGTGTGTTTGACAAGTATAAGTTAATGGTAGGTGTAGATTTAAGATATAGACAGCGTTGCCGCGGTCATGGAAAACCTGGAAAAGATTTGGAATTTAGAAATAAGTTTTCCAGGCCCTGGAAAAGTTTTGGAATTCTTGGACAGAGAGGAAAGGTTTTGGAAAAGTTTTTGAAATGTATTTTTGTTTCCTGCCTCGCTCCGCAATGCGTTAACTCCGCTTTGCCCCACCCGCTCGCTGCGCTAACTGCGCTTTGCCCTGCTCGCTCATGGTTTTGGAAAATTTTCTTAAGGTACTGGAAAAGTTTTGGAAAAGTCATGGAAATTAATTCTACCAAAGTTGGGGCAACGCTGTATAGAAGAATCCCCCAAATATCACCCTCAGCTGAGAGGAAGTAGGTTTGGATGAACTGGAATCTGCTGGAACAATGTCTAAAAACGAGTTTTATATCGCCATGAACTGAGTGGCTCCGTCCAAGAAGGAAGTCCACTGCTCCAAAATCAACACCTTCAAGCTTGACGAAAATTCGGAGATGAACACATGGACAAAGAAGGATTCTGGAGGATATTTTTATGGTCAGATGAGACCAAGATTTGAGATGTTTGGCCACATTGACTGTCCATACTGTTAAGCATGGTGGTGGTAGGATCATGCTCTGAGGCTGTTCTTCTGAAGGTGGAACTGGTGCATTGCACAAATTGGATGGAATAATAAAGAACCTCAGAATTCTTCAGCACAACATCAAACCATCAGCTAGATGGTTGAAACTTGGATGTTCCAATAGGACAATGACCTCAAACATGCATCAAAGCTGATTGTGGAATGGATAAAGCAGGGCGTTGACCTGACCTCAACCCTATTGAAAATATGTGGACTGTGCTTAAAAATCGGGTCCATGGAAGGAAATGCACACAGTTAACTGAACTAATAGAAATTCTGCCGAGATAAGTGGTCAAATATCCATCCAGGATTCTGCCAAGCTTGTCAATGGCTATCAAATGCGTCTGGTCAAGGTGAAACTTATTAAGGGACATTTTGACTGTATGTAAGCTTCTGATCGCCACTTTAGTTATGTCTGTCCATCCTGTTTGTCGTTGGTAGACAATTTCCAAAGTAGCATCCATCACTTGGGAAAACAACTCAGAAATGTACTGCTTTTTTTTAAATGAGGAGTCGTGGCCACTGTAATCCTGAACAGACGATTCGTTTCATTGCCAGGTAATGTAAGGGACCAGGATGTCTCCTGTGTCAGAGCTTTGTAACACTCTGAGGTAAATCTGTAGCTTTAAATTTTCCGAAATTGTCTTCAGGTCAAAAGGGTTTGGTGTCTGTAACTAACATGACAAGCTGCTTCTTTTTGGTCAAATGATTAAAAACTGAAGGCAGGTGACGGACTGAATGTTAGAGCTGCTGTAATGTAAGCCAACTTTCACCATGAGGACTGACTGTGTGTTTTAATTTGACTAAAAGCTCGCATATGCAAATATAGTGTGCGTTATATTACAGAACGCTCCAGGTAGGGGGAAAAAAAAATTGTTAATGCTATGGTTAATAAAAAAAAGTTAAAGGGGTCCACTAAAGATATTACTAATCTATTCAGCGTTCCTCATTAATGAAAAATGACAAAACAGGCACTCTGATTTGCTATTACTATTACTTTATCTTCCAGAACCTTCTGGACATGATGATAGCGGAGGAGGAGGGGCTGAAAAAGAGGTTGCTGAACAGCATCGAGTCATGTCGAAAGGAGCTGGGTGGTTTGTGTGACGAGCTTCAGCTCCCTCCGTTTGAGGTAATTTCAGTAAAAGTTTGTGTCCTCTGCACCCCCAGTACATAGCAGCAGCATGTGTAGCAGTTCCACCTCTTCTGTTCATCTCGGATGTGTAATTGTGTGTCAGGAGGACGATGGCCTGAGCATGCTGCAGCTGGAGAAGGAGATTCGTACCCGACTGAAGGTGATGCTGAAGCAGAAGAACCAGCGCGTGAGTGAGCTCAAGAGCCTGATCCAGCAGGACCGTGAGCTGTGCGATATTCTGTGTGACAACCCACACTCCATCGATCCTGACAGCGTTCCGTCCGCCCAGCAGCTGCAGGATTACCGTCAGCACATCACCAGTCGCAACCAGGAGAAGGTAACCGTCGACGATTACTTGCAAAATAAACAAATATAGAAAGAAATGCATGTCTTTTGGGGGGGGGGGGTTATATCTGATTTTAGGAAATCCTGTCATAGTATAAATAAACGTTAGCGCTGTGCCCTTATGGTACTTCCTGTGTCCGAGTCAAATGGCCAATGTAAGTTTACATCACTGCCACCTAGCGGTCAGGGGTTTAAACGCAACACACAATGAACCACACTGCAATGAATTATTTTTTTATTAATTTTGTTTTCCCCTTACACCCCTAGTTGTGTCTTGGATCATTATATTGACTCAAGGTTGTTTATTTAGGAGCGTCGTTATGCCGAGTTCGTGTCCATCAAGCGTCAGATCATCGTGTGTATGGAGGATCTTGAGCAGATGCCCGACACTAGCTTTGAGAGAGATGTGGTGTGTGAGGAGGAGGAGGCGTTCTGCCTCTCATTAGAAAACATCACCGCCCTGAATGTACTCCTGAACCAGGTAAATGCACGCACCTTCTCTCTGTCGCTCTTTGTTAACAAATGTGTATCCCGCATAGGTTTGTAGGTCTCATTTGAAGCACGAGAAGCACACGAACAAAACACTAAACGGATTGATCTACTCTGCTATATGAGAGCATTGCGTGTGATTTTTGTTCTCGGTGCTCAAGCCGGAGCTGAGCTCAGTTTATAATTGTGCCGTGTTTGTTTTCCAGTTGGAGAATCGGAAGGCGGCGGTCGAGGCGGCGTGTGTGTCCTACCGTGGCCGTATCGCAGAGCTGTGGGAGAGACTGCAGATCCCCCAGGAAGAGAGAGACTCCATTGCTGAACACATGCAGCGCAGCAAAAAGATGAACATGGATGCTGTGAGTTTTACGTACACCCCATGTTCCACCCAAACAAACTAGTCTTCTGTACACCTTTTCAACACCTCTACGTAAGCGTACACACTCACTTGCATCTGCATCCCTTTCCTCCTCCAGCTGCATACTGAAGTTGAGCGTTTGGAGGAGCTGAAGATGAAGAACATCCAGAGTGTAATCGAGTCAGTCCGAGCAGAAATCGAAATCCTCTGGGAGAAATGCTTTTACAGCCTGGCCCAGAGACAAGCCTTTACTGCATATTACTCTGGTATGCCAGCTTTCACTGCTACCTAGTAACGTCACAGTTTAAACGTTTCCGAGACTGGGTCATTGTATCTGCCGCAGTCTTGCTCACAATCCCAATCTGCATTCAAAAGTACTCCAAGACGGTTCCTTGTCAAAATGTCCTCTCATGGTATTCGGTAAATTCTCTCTGAAAGAATTATGGGATTGTGAGGCGGCTGTTAGTTCTTGTGCGTTCTCGCAGCACAGAGACCCTATGAAACTTCATTTCATAGCTCGGGCCAACTCATCCGACACACGGATCTGTCCGTCATGAGCCACGTTTTTCCTTTTTCTTTTTCTTTTTTTTCATTTTCTTGCAGAAATGGCGCTCTAGTTTATCTTGGAATCCCTCAAGATTCATTCAAATGCTAGCTATTTGTGTTAATTGCTTTAAATCTAACAAAGATTCACTAGGGTGTGCATTGCTTGCGGATATTTAAAAATCTTTTGCATTCTTGTTGATCTCGACGCCAAGACATTTGAATGACTTTTGTCTTTTATTCCTTTAAGATAATTTCACTGAGGAGCTTCTGACTGTGCATGAGCAAGGACAACAGGAGCTGAAGCAGCATTATGAGAAGCACAGAGAGCTTTATAATGGAGTGACTAGCTGGCAGACTAACTGGACACTCTTCCAGGAACTGGAGGTAAGATCTGGAGATCTGTCCCAACATCCCCTGCTCTTTATAGGTCAGTAATGTAAGCTGACTCGTTTTGTTTTTTTTGTTTTGTTTTGTCTTCAGAAAAAGGCCACGGATCCGTCTCGCTTTCACAACAGAGGAGGCAACCTGTTACGGGAGGAGAAACAACGAGCAGAGCTTCAGAAGAGTCTGCCCAAGGTCAGCTTCTGGCCCACGGTTTTATATCCTTCCGGCTTTCTTTCACACAGTTCAGTTCCACTTCATTCAGCTCGACGTTTAAGCTTGCGGTGTTTAATGAAGCGTGATGTTTGCAGCTGGAGAAAAGTCTGAAGAGCCAGATAGAGCAGTGGGAGGCAGAGCACGGCTCAGAGTTCCGGGTCAACGGGCAGCACTTCATGCAGTACGTGGAGGAACAGTGGAACCTTCATCAACTGGAGAAAGAGAAGGAGAAACTCGAGAGGGTAATTACTGGTTGTGAATAAAATGTTCATTGATGCATGGGAAGCCAGAGAAAGTCTACTGTGCAGATATAGCATAAGGAATATTGGCCTGATTCTGGTTCAAAGATTCCACCTCAAGGAAAATGAAGTCCGTCTGTTTCCTGCATCTGTTTTCAGCAAATGAAAAAGAGCAAGCAGACGGAGGAGGACATGCTGTATGGCACATCACTCAAAACACCCACCAAGAGAAGACTCGGAGGAGCACCCACCCCTGGAAAATCTCGCAAGGTATTGCTCCATATGTGTGTGCGAGGCTGAAATTCTGTTTTCAACACAACAAACCAGAGTTTTCATTTCCAGAGCAATGACTTCTCTCTGCATTCTTTCTTTTAGCTGAATTCTACCTCTAGTATCGCCAGCTCTACACCCAACACCACCTTGCGCTCCATCTGCCACTCTCCATCCATGAGACCACCTCTCTCTGCCAGCCGGGTGAGCCACGCATCACTTAGCCACGTTCCTGACACTGTTATGTCTGGCTTTAATTGGTATTTCATCCATCACTTTGCAAAAAATTACTGGATACCAAAAAATGAACAAGCTTTTAACCAGACACAGAATTTAATGGGAATGTTTTTTTTAATGGGGTTGAAGTCGATTGACGCACTCTATATATTTTGTGACGCTGACTGACACTCTAAAAAACTTTCTCTTCTCCTAATATCTCCTGCTCGATCATAGATCGGTTTAGGTTTGCGTACACCCGCTCGTACTCGAACCCCACGCGGCCTGGAGAGGAATAAGGAGAACCTTTCTCAGCTGAGTGGAACACTACGCACCATGACCTCCAGCCCATACCGGAACTGTTCCATCAACTCTGTCGCCAGCTCCTACTCCGAGTTTGCGGTAATTTCTTCGTCCTTTACTGTCCACAGCACTCAGTCCAGTTACGCAGAGACGTTTAGAAATGGGGACATGATGTAGCGCAGACATTTAAGCAGCTAAATGTGACTGAGGTTGGGCCTGTGCTCTTTATGGGCTTGATGTTTATGAGCAATCCGCAGCCCTGCTCAGGTACTTACCAGTCCGGTAGTCATCCTGTCTAACTCTGCATTCTGTTCTAGAGGGATTGTGTCAACATTGAATCCACAGTCATCTCCAGGTCTGTATGATTTTCACCATGGCCTGTATTAACACCCACCCTCGTGTTCCTCTTGTAACCTGACTAATGACCACGTGTCCTCACACAGCCTGTGTGTGTTTGTGTGCGTGAGGAGGTGTACTACTTGCTCCCTGCTCTAATTCTTCCTGTTTAACTGGACTTTGTGCTGATTGCCAGACTCACTGCAGTCCACACTCACCCCTCGGCTCTACTGCGCATTCATGCACAGCACATGTTCCCGTCCCTGGTCCTGGAGTACCGCTTCTACTGAAAGCACTACGCTTTACAGGACAGTATGTTCTCCAGGACCAGATGTGGGAACCTGTCACTCACAGGAAAGGACAAATTAATTAATGTATGACGGTGATGCAGAAATAATAGACGTTCTAGTGGAACTAGTACATATTCGGTGACGGTTTCTCCAACAAACTTTTAATAAAAAATGCAAAATTGTTCTCTTTTCTTTCTTTTTTTTTTTTTTGTATAGACTTGCACATCAGGTTGGCATAGTCGATGGATTCAGTGCATTATATTTTAGTTACTTTAGTTGGAGAGATAAAACTAAGAGTAAATGCAAGTGCAGTATGAAAGCAGGCACGATTTATAATCATGATGTTGGTTTGATTATCTTCCAGCGAGAACTCTCACAAGCTTCAAAGTCCGGCTGCAAGGCTGGATTTCTGAACTCCACCATCACGCGCTAAATGCCGCAATCACAGAACCAGGACACTCACTCCAACGGTCTGTTCAGCCACGCCAATTCTGTAGATGAACAGAGACATTTTTAAGAGATTGCTGAATGTAAATTACCTGCAAAAGATATTTGAAACCTGTGTAAATATTTTTACTTTTGATTTTAATTCTTTTTAGTTTTTTTAAACATGCATTTTAGCTCTGAACAAATTTATATGGACGTCACGGTCAAGAGTTTTTATAAAAACTGCAATAAACTCCTTATCTTCTTTTAAACCATTCACTTGGGCTTGTACAGTATCTTATGGTTTTGGAGGCACGGTGTGTTTTGTGTTAGGATAATCTCCTGTCTGTATTTAATTAGTTTTTTTTTTTTTTTTTTTTTTTTCCCCCCACTACACTCATAACGCCAGTTCTTAATTCCTGAAATGTTTCAGTTTTCTTGCAAACACTAAGGGGCAACCTGTAAAATAAATGTCTTCATTCAAGACCTGGTTTTGAAGCTTCTTTATTTCATGATGGGAATGAAAATGCCTCAGAATATTACGTTAGAGGGCAGAGCTTCCCAATTTTGCGAGCGGGAAATCGCATTTGGCGTTAGCATAACTTAACACTAGACAGATTTATGTTGGAAGAGGAAAAGTAGTTATATTTGGATTTACAATATGGATTGTAAAAAAAAACAAAAAAAAACTGAGGGCTGAATATGCAGAGTGTAAATATTATACAGTATATTGGTATTTTCACTGGAGAAAAACCAAGATGGCTTTAACTTATAATTCTGAAGTTCTTTAGTGCTCCTGGATCCACCATAACCTTGACCTAGAGAAAGACTGGAACCCAGTTTCAAAACCACCAACATCCCATTTCCCAGAAGTTCTATGATCACAACTGATCTTACCTAGCTCTTACCTGGAGCACGGAACTGCTGCTGTAATCATAAAGACTGTCTAATGTCCTGCGTGTAATTCGCTCGGAGGTGATTTGTTTTACACTATTCAGGTATAGAAACGGAAGGATTTATAATCTCAGTGTCAGAAGAGGATTCGAGGATTTCTTCAATGTCATCAAAAGGAAGTTTTTCCTTGCCACCTTCTCTTCTGGCCTCCCCATTATGGATATAAAATGATATCTTGATTTGTGCAAAGCTGCTCCTGTAATAGCCAGGTTTATATTCCAATTTTGCTCAAAGTAGAAATCAGATTTTAAAAAGTTTGACAAAACTCAATTGCGAATGGTTTGTGTATCCACTGAGTGATGTAAACTGGGTTTTCTCCTCTCGCTGTAGCCCTAACAGAGCACCCTTTTTTTTTTTTTTTCTTTTTCAGAAAGGTAGTGTTTCCATGTGATGGCATCGGTTCTAACCACGACAGGACATTAATGTCTCCGTAAATGAGAGATAGATGCCGTATAAGTAACATTTAACCTGAACTGATGAGGCGCAGAGTTTAGAAAACTAGATGGCTGCCTGTAAAATAACTGGAACACTTTCATCTAACCCTCATCCTTCCAGTGTGACTAACAATCTCTCTGTTACCTCAGACACCACTAAATAGCCCACATCCAGTGGTTTGCATTTTCACTGCAGGATGATGCTGATGAGGCGCCCTGTATCGGCTGCTTCAGAGATGAAAGAATTACTGTAGACTTTCTGAACCTCAAGTTATACCTCTTCCTATATGTCAATCAAAGAGATATATCAGTTTTATGATTAAAAAAAAAAAAAAAAAAAAAAAATCAAATATCCAATTCTCCATATGGAATGATTTCACCTCCAGTTGAGGCAAATGAGGTTGGCAATAAAAATATTTGTGCACCAAAGTGCATGTACCTAAAGGTGAATCATCTTAGCTCACTGGTAATAAGAGAAAAAGCAAGTTTTAGCAATAAGATGCTTTATATTCCAGGGCTTTGCAGTATGTTGTCTAGATTTTGGAGCCAGAATTTCCATTCAAATTCATTTGGATATGATTTGTTAATCAACTTAGAATTGAAATTTCACTTTTAACTTTAAACACACATATATATA